>CM072521.1:56531169-56611169 GCA_036898135.1 Oncomelania hupensis
TTAAAATATCACGATTCACGAATCTGGAGACGACAAGTGACATAATGACATCATCCCCTACTAATTACTAAATTTGGGGATCGGAACTAAACTGAAACTAGTCTCGGTCAATCAGACATTCATGTAAGCTTTGCGTTGAGTCAAAAGCAAGCAGAGACCGTATGGTTACTTATTTTGTTTCACTTCGGCAAGTTATTGTTTTACAAGGCAGTTAAATAGGTGAACCCATTTCCGTTTTCGATTCATTGTTTTGAATCAAAACTTCACTCACAAAAAAATATGATCTGAATAATTTGAGGTCAGCGTGGATGATGTATCTTTTTGAAAATGGTCATAGGCTTGACTGACTGCCTGGAAAATCAATAGGTCGTATGACCGACTCACTGTCAAGTCAATAGGTCATTTAAAAATTCTATCGGTAAAAAGCCTAAA
Organism: Oncomelania hupensis; assembly: GCA_036898135.1. NCBI lineage: Eukaryota > Metazoa > Mollusca > Gastropoda > Littorinimorpha > Pomatiopsidae > Oncomelania > Oncomelania hupensis. The sequence goes on from CM072521.1 coordinate 56,531,602, forward strand.
ACCGACGTCCATCCTGATCACTGATCTTGCATAACTGGATGAGTTTTGGAAACTGATACAGGTTTGAAATCCTCAACTTTCAGTGCCAACTCTTACTATTGTTAGTGTGCAAAATGGTCCATGTTTGATTGGTATTATGATAGTGTACCAAGGGCCCAAGTCTTTAAATTTAATGTGAATTTTAAGAAGTGGATCAACAAAACAACTGCACATAATTATAAAACTGTATTTATAGGAATTTGATCTTTCTGTAGTGTTCTGAATTGAAGTCATTGCAAATGTTGCAATTTATTTAACTGAACTTATTGACAGGTTAGATTCTTCTTACATATGGTAATTAATAACAGTTTAAATACTTTCACATTTATTGTCACTGCTAATATAAGGTTCTGCTGAGCACAAAATGTTGTGGAATCTGTCAGTGTAACTTGTAATATTAGTGAACTTTGTACTGATCTGTTTTTTATCTTGTGCATTATACATTTTGATGAGCTTTCGTATCAATTCGTATGACAATGTTTGAATCGTATTTGAAAAAGATTTAAATGCATCTGTAGAAGAAGGGTTGTTTAGAACAATGTCATGTTTGATTGCATACAACTTACAAGTCATGTATAACAATAAAATGCATACACATACACAAAATATTGTTTGATTACACACAAATGCACTCATGTGCATCACATACCCACACACCTACACACACGTACTCACACAGTGTTTAAACACATTAGTTACTGACAAATTACTCAATGAGGATTTTTACAGGATTACATTAATACCCTTTTCTTTATTTTTTAAAGTGAATATTAAGGTTACTTTTGAGGGGGGTGGGGGAAGCTTTTGACACTTTAGTGTCCTTTTTTGTCAGGAAATTCTGGGCCGCCTCTATGGGAAGGCATAGTCGCAGCCTGTGGCATACCCAAGCCCAACCTACCTAATATTGTGTTTTTCACTTTTTTTGGGGGGGGGGGGGGGGGGAACAAACTGGAGTACCTGGAGAAAACCCCTGGGACGTTGCCCGAGTCAAAAGTAAATATTATTCAGAGAAACACAACGCACAGAGGCGGGATCTATCTCACACCTGTCAGGCGCCATTGGTTTCTAGCCTGTGGACAAGGCAAGTTATTCACGCCTTAGACCACTCGGCCACAACGCTCGCTTTGCAGTAAGCTCTTTCAGTGCTGACTGGCTTGTTACTAAAGTTATTTTCCATTTACTCCTTCGGATGGGAGTATCGTTATAAACCAAGGTCTAAGCTGCGCACACACACACATTCCATTGCATTGACTTTAAAGATCCTGATGCTACTCCTGTCCTAGACAGGAGAGTGTCAGCAACGCTAAACTACCTAGCAAACACTAGGTCCCTTCTCCCTCATCCCCAGTCGCCCAAGGTTGTGCTCAGTTGTATTGGCATCAGACGATGCAACCCACAGGCTGCAAGTTGGTGCCTAAGGGTGGCTCGAGTTAGATCCTGTATATGACCAGCACCTTGAGCTGGAAAAGCGCTATTTAAGGTTAAGAATGATGAAATAAATAATTTGTACATGTCCCACCCTTGCAGTTCTTCTGCAGACCTAACAGACTAAAGTAATTTTAATTAAATCCACTTAAAATACATTTTAAAGAATGCTTTTTGTTCCTGCCCTCCCTTAGTCCCAGTTCTCAGTTGTGTGGAGCCAGAGTGGTTCATTTGTGCAGACGCCAGGTGGCAGAGCTGGAAACCGTAACACCAACTGTATGCGTTCTTCTTCTTCTTCGTCTTTTGACAGGCACAGTGGATTCTAGTCCAGAGTTGTTAAAATCAGTATCCTATCCTCACAGTAGTATTTGGAATTCTGTCCATCTCGCATGCTTTTCCATTGCAGAGCAAGCTTGTCCGCCTGTTCAGCCTTCAGTTGGTGGCCAAGCGGAAGCTTCAAGACCAAGAAATGCCTGAGTGTCTTCAAGAGTATCCCCAGCTGCAGAGATGGCTGTTAGTGGTGGGGCTGCCCTCAAATTCTGTACAGGTAGGGCGGAGCTTTCTGTTCAGATCATTTGGGGATGGTTTGCGTGTGTGTGTGTTGGAAAGAGTAATTCAAATTTGGTAAATTGTGAATTGGATACGATTCAACGAAGTTTATTGGCCAAATTGACATAAAACATGCACATGGAATATGTTGCGATGTGGCAGTAACATTCATAAAACATACATGCAAACACACGTTTACCAGCTAATAAAATACTGATCAAGCGTGCACACATACATACGCAAACAACAAATAGTAAAAATAAACAAGTAGGTGCCAGTGGATTATGACGTGACGTCAGTAACAGCATTATACATTTAACATTATAAGAAATTTAAAGCGAGAGCAGCCTCTGGAAAAAAAGAATATCTAAAACGGTTTGTTCTGGTTTTGAGGGCTCTGAAGCGCCTGCCGGACGGGAGGAGCTCGAACAGATGGCCGGCTGGGTGTGAGGGGTCAGCTGTGATGTTTCTAGCTCTACGGACCAAGCGCGTGTTGTAGATCGAGGCGACAGATGGAAGTTCGCACCCGATAACTCTGGACGCGTGTTTTTACGATGCGCTCAAGCTGCACTTTCTCCTCATCAGTGGCACCACCAAACCAGGTAGTGATGCCAAAGCAGAGGATGCTTTCGATCACTGCGCGATAGAACTGCGTCAGGACTTTTGCAGGCAACCTGAACTTCTTGAGTTGCCTCAAGAAGTGCAGGCGCTGTTGGCACTTTTTGATGATGGGGGTGGTGTTGTTTCCCCATGACAAGTCGTTCGAAATGACTGTGCCTAAAAATTTGAACTCTTCGACTTGTTCAACACTTTCATCGTTGATCACAAGTGGTGAAAGTGGATCTTTAATTCTCCGAAAATCGACAATCATTTCTTTTGTTTTTGAAACGTTGAGCTCGAGGTTGTTCTCTGAGCACCAGTCAACCAACCGTTCGACCTCATCCCGATAGGCGGTCTCGTCGTCTTTGCTAATCAGGCCCTCAATGGTGGTGTCGTCAGAAAATTTAATGACATGAACGGATGGAACATGTGACACACAATCATTTGTGAACAATGTAAAGAGAAGAGGGGAAAGGACACAACCCTGAGGTGCTCCAGTGTTCAAAATCCTGGAGTCAGACAACATCTTGCCCACCCTGACGACCTGGGGGCGATCCAGCAAAAAGTCTAAAAGCCAATGGCACACAGAAGGATGGACATTTAAGGTTAAAAGTTTATCAAACAGCTTGTGGGGTATGATGGTATTAAAAGCGGAACTAAAATCCACAAAGAGCAGTCTAGCGTACGTACGCGCCTGCTCCAGATGCTGCAGTACGTGGTGAAGGCCCAGAGCGACTGCGTCCTCCACTGACCTGTTTGCACTATAGGCGAATTGGAGTGGATCACGTAGGTGACCCGTGCATGCCTTCAGGTAGGTGAGGACGAGTCGCTCAAAGACCTTCATCACAACTGAGGTCAAGGCCACAGGCCTGTAATCATTCAGTTGGGACACCTTGGGCTTCTTGGGGATGGGTACAACAACTGAGGACTTGAAACATCGGGGGACAGTATGTTGTTGAAGGGAAATGTTAAAAATGTCTGTAAAGACGGGGGCCAGCTGGTCAGCGCAAGTGCGCAGGGCAGAGGTGGAGACTCCATCTGGACCTGGCGCCTTCCTCGTGTTCTGCTTCTGGAACAGGCGCCTCACCTCAGTTTCCTGAATGGTGAAAGGCGGGGTTAGAAGCGAGGGGTCGACAGGCAGAGGAGGGCGGAAGCCGGGGGTGGGATTCTTATGATCAAACCTGCAGTAGAACTCATTAAGTTCATCCGGCAGGCTAGGGTCAACATCACTGGACATAGAGGGCTTAGATTTATAGTGCGTGACGCGCTGAAGGCCCTGCCAGACTTCGCGCGTGTTATTGGAGGCAAACTGCTCTTCCAACTTATTCCTATACTGCGCTTTCGCTCTACAGATCTCGCGGCGCACGTCTGACTTGGCTTTTTTGTAGGCATTTACATCCCCTGACTTAAAAGCATCATTCTTAGCATTCAGCTTATTCCTTACAGATTTATTGAACCAGGGATTCTCATTGCCATACACACGCACAGTTTTATTGGGCACACACACATCTTCACATAAACTGATATAAGATGTCACAGTATCAGTGTACTCATCAATGCTAGAGCATGCACCCTTGAAAACGTCCCAGTCTGTACATTCCAGACACCCCTTTAGTGTCTCCACTGCATCGTGTGACCACTTTTTTACAGTCCTAGTCACAGGCTTTACAGCCTTCAGTTTCTGTGTGTAGGTGGGGGTGAGGAGCAACATAGCATGGTCCGACTTGCCTAGAGGGGCGCGGGGCGTGGCCCGGTAGGCCTGCTTGATGGTAGTGTAGCAATGATCGAGGATGTTGTTTTTGCGTGTGGGACAGTCCACATGTTGGTAATACCTAGGCAGAGTCTTGCGGAGATTTGTTTGATTAAAATCGCCTAAAACAATGACAGTGCTATTTGGAAAAGCGATTTCAGCCGCCTGTACCTGTCTTGTGAGTTCATTGATAGCGTCCGAAGGTTTGGCCTTAGGTGGAATGTAGACGGCGACGAGCACGATGGAAGAAAACTCGCGAGGCGAGTAGAAAGGCCTACAATTAATTGTGAGATGTTCTAACACAGGTGTACAGCCATACAATACTTTTTATAATTTTCTTTTTTTATGGGGGGAAGGGTGGGGTTGAGGGATGTGTGGTTTGCTCAACTGAGTTTATAATTTTGGTGCTACAATAATAATAATAATAATAAGAAGAAGAAGAAGAAGAGATTCATATGATATAGGGCACACATGATCTCACACAAAATCGAGTGGTTCAAGACACATGTAGTGAGTTAGCAGTGTTGCACATGTATACAAACATAGGTTTGCTGATTTTTGTTCATTTCACTATTAAAGGTCAACATCATTGAAATATAAAATTGAGCACAAAATATCTACATAATAAAAGAAGTCACATGCCAAACAACTTTTTTCCGAAAAATACTGCCTTTTTTTAATATTTAATAAAATCTACTTCGAATAAACTTTTGCACCTTCGAAAAGCCCGCTCACGTGATCACATGGCTCGTGACGTCAACTGCTGGAGACAATATAGAGTCCGATAGTGCCCCTTCTCTACCAGGGGCCGGGTAGCTCAGTTGGTAAGAGCGTCTTGCTAGTAACCGAAAGGTCGCGGGTTCGAATCCCGGATTGGTCAACGTGTGATCATATTATTTTCCCCTTTACCAACAACTGGTGTCAGTATAAATCGGTCCAGTAGTCACCTATATGCGAAAGTGTCGTGTGACTATAATCTACATACAAACAAAAAACTTCTCTACCAAAAACGCAGGAAAACGAAGAGCAGTGGCCTATATTGTGCCGTTGGAGGTTGTACAAACAAACAAGCGGATGGGATAACATTGCATAGGTTTCCAAAAAACGAAGAAGTGCGAAATAAGTGGGTGAGATTTGTGCGTCGTCAACAATTTGCGCAAAACACTTCGCTGAAGACTGCTACCCCCCAAGTGCCACTTTTATGCGGAGCTTTGGGATGAAAACAATACAGACATTAAAGCCTATCTCTGTTCCAACGATCCAAAGCCTCAACAACAGCAACAGTGATTCAAGTTACTAGTAGTAGGCCTACTAGTACTGCTTCAACTTCAACTACAGTCACAGTGGCTACTACACATCCATCGTCTGCTATCACTTGCCGGGTGTCAGGAAAGTCAGAGGAGCTTTTCAGAAAAGGGAACGCAAGAGCAGGGGCGGACGAGGGGGAGGGGGGGGTTTCCGGCCCAGAAAAAAAAAAAAAAAAGTAAAAGAAAGATTGAGAGAAAGAGAGAGAGAGAGAGAGAGAGAGAGAGAGAGAGAGAGAGAGAGAGAATACAACTATAAAAATAAACATAAAATAAATTATATATATATATATATATATATATATATATATATATATATATATATATATATATATATATATATATTTATATATATAATTTTATTTATTTATTTTATTTATTTATTTATTTTTTTATACGAATTTTGGAAACCCCCCCAAAAAAAAAACTAACTGATCCGCCCCTGAAGAGGTTATGTATTCACGGGTCTAGCTCGTATAATTATTTGTTTATTATTACAATTAGTACTCGGGGGTCGAATTCGTTTCTAACAGAAGAGAGCACTGCTGTAACACGACAGATCGAGTGAAGAAACACTGCTTGTCTCGCTTGTAACTTCTTCGCAATCGGCCATTGTCTACAGCTGCTGACGTCACTGCGAGGGAAGATCAGCGATAGCTGCGTTTTAGAGTATTACTTCCCTTACCCTTAATTACAGGTAGGAAATCCCACTTTCAGTGATCGATATCTATTAAACGATAGAGCTTTGCTTACCGAATTTTTTGCATCTGGTATTATTTAGTAAAGTTCTTTCAGCAGAAACTTTTTGACCGAGCACTGTGGTTGACCTTTAAGCTCTCTGTCTGAATGGATAATGGATACTATACTATGCACATTTCCCCAAATTACCAATCAGGCTCAAAGTGCGGCGATGTGTACCAACATACATGCTCACATGTTTCAGCCACTCTTACACAAACAGCAAACACACATCTATCATTCAGACATGTGGTGTAAAGGCCAGAATATTGATATAAGGGACAAAAAAGCTTTACCCATAAAATAAATAGATAAATAACTTAGAAGACATAAATGAAATCAAATTTTTGTTGTTGAAATTTTAAAATTGATTCCATTATTGAATCCCCTTCCTCTTTTCCTTGCGCCTGTGTACTTCTCTTTCCTGCAGAAACGGGACTTAAAACTCACTTATATTCGACCTACCAATACCACTAGATAAGACAATTTCTTCTAGTCTTCTCCTACTCCACTTGTCACATACCCAAATCTTCCCTCTCTACCCCCTCCTCTAGTCAGAGTTTGTGTATATACCTATTCTCTAACCCTTCTTCTAGTTGGATCGTGTATATATAATATACCTATTCTTTGACTGGTTTTTATGTATCTTCTGTAGATGTGTGTGTTTTGTCGTCTCTCTATTGGTGCATGTAAATATGAGTGAGCGTCTTAAACATAGCTATGTTTGTATCTGATAATCTGTTCATGGTTTTACTTGAAAAAGATGTTAGTATTGTATTGGTCGTTTTTTGATTGAACTGACGGTGAGTTTGTCCTCATCCACTCCCCCCCAAAAAAGTGACAAGCAAATTTCTGTCTGTGTCAGTCCATGGTTTTTACTTCAACAAGTTTAATAATTAAAAAAAATGTATAGCTCTTAAAAACAGATGTTTGTTGTTTTATATCTGTTCATAATTATGTTGATGTATTGCGCAGTACCCATCCCCCCTCTCCAGCCCCCACCCTCCACCCCCACACACACAAAAAGGGAGCTATTTTCGTGATGATTTAGGACTGTTGAATATTACTATGTTTTTTGGGGTGTGTGGTTTCAAGGGTATCATGGATGAGGAGCTTACGTTTGATGGGCTGATGGAGATGTCGGAGACCAGTATATGTGAGCTGCTGCATCTGCACAGCGTGAGCGACCGTGACGTCCGCGCCCTCACCACTGCCCTGGACAACCTCAAGCAGTGTACAGGTAACTGGCCACGTGAAGGCACAGATGCAACAGAGCCATGTTGAGGCACATATGCAGCAGGCTCGTCGACAAAACCTAACGAAGAGCAGGGGTGTTGACACCCAGAATGTTGAACTCGCAACTCACACTAGTGACCCCAATGATATTTCATAAAGAAGTGATGGCAGTGATAAATGGAAAAAAAAGAGTAGACATTTGAGAGCACCTAACTGTTAGTGTAACTTTTTTTTTAGAGATCGTTAAAAAATTTTTTTTTACATTTATTAAAAATGACAAAGTTGAAAGAATAGTACTATGGTTGGCTTAGTACCCCTTCTGGTGATGTAAAATTTGTGAAAACAAATCTATAATGTTTTGTCTAAAAATCACAAATGTGGAGAGATATTCTGTAAATAAATTCATTTATTCATCACTTCCTTTATTTATTGTCTAACTTGCTTGCTTACTTCTTTCATCCCATCGCCGCAGCTCAAGTGGTAGTGCGTTTGCCTGGCACACCGATGACCCAGGTGCGAATCCCGTAGTGGGTGAAATAAAACGAGGCCATATTTCACTGTCTGTTTTAGCAGTATGATTGCTCTGGTGGTTCAGTATTGATTTGGGTCCCTACCCCTTGTTCCCTGGGAATGGGATGTTATCCCCAGGGTTGCCAACCACTACGGAATTTCCGTAGTTTACTCCGGAAATGAATACGCGGCTACGGAGCTACGCAAATCGAAAATTTACTACGGAAAGTCAATTTTCGACGATAGTATTACAGTTTTAACAAGTTTTATTGAGCGCCTGTGCCTCCCGTAGCACCTCAAGGTCACAGTCATTCGGTTTACGTGCACGGTGTAATAACGGGGTTGGCAACTCTATATCCCCGTTTGCCATATGGCTAATGGTGGGTGTAGACGTTAAACCTCAATGCTCACACCCGTTGGGTGCTGGGGGTTTCTGTATAAATAGCTTCTTCACTTTCTGGAAATTTAATGCTTTAAATTCCCACTGTCGCTGTATTTCTCCTGTGTTCTTTCTCATTTCTACTCTGTTCTATCAATCTATTATACTATCTTCTTCTTCGCTAGACCAGTCACCTACCTTTTTCTTGAAAACTCTTTTTGGACAAAACTCCTCATTGTGTGTGAGGTCTGTTGTATCAGCTTTGGAATATTGGACGCTTTCTGCCAAATGGTCAATAGGGGTTCCTATAATATTATTATTTAGCAATGTAGCCATTTTATATGTATATGTTTCGTTGATATTTTATAATGATGTTTGTATTCTATTTTGTTTTTGTAAACGAGGGTTCAATAAATTATTGTATAGTCCTGGGTGTGATGCTTTTATTGTACAGTGACCTGCTGATGGAGTGCCTTCAGTGTTAACACTGGGGTTGTTTCAGCAGATCTTTTATACGGATCTGGAGGGAGTCCTCTTTCAGCGAAGTTGTCTTGATTTTGTGGTTTTGATTCGCATCTTTGCATTCTGCTGGACCATGTAAGCAATGAATAACTAACTAATGTTCACACACTTACTTCTTTAATACATATGAATATGGAAATAAATGAAACTATTTGAATGTGTTTGTGTGTTTTCAGAGAAACAGATGAAGGGAGAGTCCGTGTCCCAGTGTGACTTCCACTTCACAAACTTGTTCCTCAACTCCAAGTCCGGCTCGGGCAGCCCCAACAGCGGCCTTTCAGTCCTGGGAGACAGCTCACCCAAAACGCGGCCACACCACCCTTATCACAGTCACCCTCACCCAGCCACCCCGACGTCAGGGGCAGGGAGTTCTGAACTTTCGGGCGCCGCCAGCAGCAGCCTGGCCACCATGTCCTCCCTCAGCGGCAGCAGCGCCGCAACTACCTCCTCCTCCTCCTACTACTCGCGGGGCGGCGCTAGCGCCACCTCTCACAGCACTCCTTCCTCCCCTGTCCCTTCCCCACACCTACCTCCCCAGCACCGCTACACCCCTCCCTCCACCCCACCCCTCAGCCGACCCAAAGTTGTGAACCCTGGGAAGTACCGAAGCACGCCGCCACCCATGAAGAAGTTGCTGCTGTTTCCGGAGTCCCAGCTGTTCCCTGACGCCCAGCCCATTCAGAAAAGCAAGTCCCATGAGTCCCAGCTGGCCAACCGAGTGGTTGACATCGATCCCATCAAGTCAGTTGCTTTTCTTGTCTTTTTTTTTTTCTTATGGATAATGAATGTGGTATTTATGTTATATAATATATGAAGATCAACCAGAGCTTATTATTTTGTCTGAATGTTTGCATTCTCTCTCTCTCTCTCTCTCTCTCTCTCTCTCTCTCTCTCTCTCTCTCTCTCTCTCTCTCTCTCTCTCTCTTTCTCATAAAATTATTTATATATGTATATATAACAACAGGCTGCAGAACTCTCCTCGGATCCGCGATTTTCCGAGGAAAATGGTTGCCGTCCCGAGAAAAAAAAATTGAAGATCCGAGATTTTTTTTAAAAAATGCTTTATACTGAGTTGTAACTTCTATGAACTCGTGCTTCACAATGCATTTGAGACTCCAGTACGCCAGTAATTTTGTTTTGCTGTTTGATATGAAGAGTGCTTTTCTGCCAGTTTTCAAGTAAGTTTTGCTTTTGTGTTTGTGAGGATATTAATAATAATATTGCCAATCTATGAATATTCTCAACAACAACACAAATTGAAGTTTATCTCTCACGAAAAGCATTCTTTTAGGGTTTCAAATGCTATGAAGCGTTCAGCTTTAATGATGCAACGCCTACCCTATCCCATAATTCAAAAGTTGTTTGAGCACCATAGATGATTGTTTAACCAGCGTATTCCATCTTTCTCTGTCCTCAGCAACACCCACATGACTTTGCTCAGTGTCAAGCCAGTTCATTCTCGAATGTTCAGGCATGAAAGTTCCTCTTTTAGGTGGAATTCCGCCTATTTCCGCCTCCAAATCCCCTGAAAAAATTGTCCGCTTAAAAATATGATAAAGTAAATAGCGAAACAGATTTCTTTCCTCAGTATAAGATCGGATTTTATTCCGATTGGGAAAAAATCTTCAAATGGGTCACCAAATGGAGTGAAAGTCAATCAGACTAAAACGTTAACGTCACTTTTCCATGTGTAGACAGTTTAAAATGGCTTCTGTTGTAAAACAAGGGAAGGCTTTTCTAATAAAAGAAGTATTCAAGAATGGTTGGCATTGGGATTGGCTCGATAGAATTATTAATGGTGGAAGAGTCGGTGATTTTATTAGGAAGTTAAAGGAGGGGCCTTTTGCTCGTCATGTGACAAGAAATTGCGATATGACAGCCGAGGATATGTGGCGATTGAAAGTCACTATAGGACATCAGTTAAACACAAGTGGAAAGTTTGCTCTGTTCAAAAAGTGTACTTTTTCAGTTAAATGATTAAAATCATTTTGGTTACAGGAAAGTTTTTTTAAAATTTAGGTGTCTTTTTTAAAAACTGTTTAAATTTATGGAAATATTCCCAGTATGCGCCAAAGTGCACAGATTTTAATCTTATGTTTTAATTTTTTCTGGAGGGGGAGGGGGCATGCCCCCAGCCCCCCCCCCCCTCCCCCCAGCCCCAGCCCCAGCTCCAACTTGTATTTGTGTATGCCTAACTTAAAAGATAATGTGCTTATTTTGAAACATGAATGAATTTTTTATTATTTATGTATTTATAGGAGTTTAAAGTGGATTAGCTATGTATTTGATTGTATGTTCGCGCATCCGAGTCTATAACTTGCTCTCTGCAGACCCTAAAATGTTTCCTCTTTTTTGGTCTTCCATCTTTTTCATGCCTGAATGTTGTCCTCCCACCTCTTTTTTGTCTCCCTCTTCTTCTGCCTCCTTGCTCCATGCCTTACAGGATGGTCTTTGTAAGGCCTGATGCTCTGGTGACGTTGCTATACCATCTGAGTTTCTGTTTCTTCACCACTGTGAGCATGTCATCATGTTGTCCAATGGCTTGTGTGATGGTCGGTCGGATTTCGTCATTGGTGATGTTCTGGATATAGGAAATGCCCAGAAGTCTTCTGTAGCACCTCATCTCCATGTTTTGTATTCTTCGTTGTAGGTCTGCTGTTAGAGTCCATGTTTTGCAAGCGTATAGAAAGATGAAGATGACAACGGAGCGCAGCAGCTTTACCTTGGAGTGTAGACTGATGATCTTGTCTTTCCAAATGGGCTTCAACCTTGTCAGGGCAGCAGTTGTTTGTGCAAACCTGGGGAGGATTTCCTGTCGAGACCCATTGTCTGATACAATGGCTCCTAAATATTTGAAGCTATGCACCGTGTTGAGGGACTGGCCTTGGACTTTGAGTTTGATGTTTGTGTTGATGCCATTGGTGTTGTTGGTCATCATTTTGGTCTTCTCTGCACTTATTTCCATTCCCATAGGCTCTGGATGTGGGGTCAAGCCTCGGTACCAGCTGTTCAAGTTCTTGTTCCTCTCTAGCCAATCCATCAGTGTCATTCGCAAAACGGAGATTGGAGATTGCTCTACCCCCTATGCTACTATATAGTACAATACAATAAAATACAAAACAGTTCAGTTAGTATAATGATGTAGATAAAGAACCAAGAATTCTGCTCTTCTTCGCCAAGTTTTGTAGATGTTATTATTAGTTGTCTGTGAGTATCAGATAGCACACTGAATAAAAAATAATGTATTAGAAGCTGAAACATGGCTACCTGTATTTGGGGAACAAAAAAAGTCACATATTCTAAAAAACTCAATGAGTATGCTGGCGACCCAGAACGCAGACCCAGATCTGGAATGAAGACATAAGGACAGAATAAAAAATCACGGACTTATAGGACCTTTTGGTCTAGAATTCTATTTCTCTTTATTGGATTTGAGTGGACAATTCATAGTAATTAATTTAGGTGTTGTTAAAATTAGCAGACAATACATTTAGCAGACGATACATTTAGCAGAATGTGGACTATTTATAAAGTCCTTGTGGGTGATGTGAAAATTTGTTTAGTTTAGAAGATGTAGCTTTTAATATTATTCCTAGGTAAATTCAGTATTTGTAAACTGCATCACACAATGTAAAGTTGGAGTTGGTGGTTTTTTGAACTTAAAAAACAACAAACAAACTGTTGTACTGTTACCCTTGTTGTATCTGTTCTACAGTGCTGTTACCCATGTTGTATCTGTTCTACAGTGCTGTTACCTTTGATGTATCTGTCCTAGTACTGTTACCCTTGATTGATGTATCTGTTCTACAGAACTAAGAAGAAGCCCCAAAACATCCGACTGACTGGAAGCCACGAGGCACTGTTCTTTCGACGCCTGTCAGCAGAGGGTGACATGACGTCAGCGCGAGACCGAGGGTTGTCGGGACACAGCTCCCCCATCAGCGTGTCTCCCGTACGCTCCCCGCCTTGCAAGCAGGACTTGGTGGTGGGCATTATCGACGATGCCAGTAGATACCCTAGTGAGTATCCATCTTTATGTTTTTACAAGTCAGTACCCAATGCAGCCTAAAATATAAAATGTTGTAAATAAACATTGATTTCCTTCAAGTCCTCTACTAACACCATCAAGTAAATTATCAGTAAAATAACCTGTCTGGTTCCATGCATTTTAAAATCCTAACCTTTTCTTGTTTTTCTTTGCACTCTTGATGATTTGTAATTTTTTAATGTCCGTAACAGAGCTGCCAACCACTACGGAATTTCCGTAGTTTACTCCGGAAATGAATACGCGGCTACGGAGCTACGCAAATCGAAAATTTACTACGGAAAGTCAATTTTCGACGATAGTATTACAGTTTTAACGAGTTTTATTGAGCGCCTGTGCCTCCCGTAGCACCTCAAGGTCACGGTCATTCGGTTTACGTGCACGGAGTAATAGATCACGCTCCCAGTGCATGTTAGGAAATTCGACCAATCACCGTGAAGTGGTTTTGCAAACGGCCAATCGCTGCACAAAACCTCGACCTTTCTGTGACACTTTCGTTTCCGGGTCACTTTCTACACTGCGAGAAGAAAAGTTTGTGTGCGGCGTATTTTGAATCCGTGATGCCAAAAAGAAAGAAAACTAGCGATGAAAGCCCAGAAAAAAAGAAGAGGACAGCAAATCAAGAGTACAGGAAAGAGTATTCTGAAAAATTTCCGTGCATCACTGCGTCATCGAGATCAAAACACAGCGTGTATTGTACAGCGTGCTTGGCAGATTTTAGCATACAACATGGCAGCTTCCACGATGTGACGCGACACGTGAATGGCAATCGTCACAAAAATCGTTGCCCTGATCCAGAAAAAGTTAGTCCCTGTTCAGTCGGTAGCCACCTTCTTCCAGCCCGATATGGATCTCTCAATATTTCGTGCGGAAACACTCTTCACGACCTTCGTTGCAGAGCACAATTTGCCTGCGTCGGTAGCAGATCACTTCAGTAAGTTAGTGAAGGCAATGTTCCCGGACTCCCAAGTTGCCAAGAGCTTTGCATGTTTCCAATCAGCAACTGTGTCTGTGAAAGGATCTTCAGCCAAGTTAGAAAAAAATAGTACAGATTTCAGGTCCTCGCTCAGCCCAGAGCAACTGGAGGCTGTTCTTGTGCTGAAAACAAAACTGCAAGGCACTCCATGCTATGACTCAAAGCTATCTGACAATTTGCTGAGAAAGTGCAAGGCTGCCACCAGATTGGGCCTTGCTAAAGACTAGACATGTTCCCAGAGAGAGAATAGAGCAAGTTCAATAAATGTGGAGTATTGTATGAAGTGTGTCATCTTTCCTTGCAACTGTGCTTGTTTAGTAGTGTGTGTGTGTATGCATGTCTTCGTAAAAAAAAAAAAAAGCGAGGACGTATGGCTACTGAAAATGTCATAAAACTACTGAAATTCAGAATTTTTGCTACTGAAAACTTTTTTGGGGGTTGGCAGCTCTGCCGTAATTCAATTTGTAACTTTTCAAATTTCTTGTACCTTTCAGATACGTTGACAGTTCCACGATCTCCAAAAACTCCCTCAAAAGGCCCAAAACCTCATCACCAAATCAATCATAGGTAAGTATTATTATCACCAACATTATCAACATAATCATCTTTAGCATGACCACTTTTAACATAATCAATACTGTCATCATCATCATCGTCTTCTTCTTCTTCTCCATCATCACTAGTGACACCAACATCATCATAATCATCATCTTCTTTATCATCATTGTGACGACAAAACCACTGTCTTTCACTAAATAATTCTAAACAAACACTTCTTGGTACTTTTGATTTTTATTCAATCAAAAATACACATGTTATTAATTTGCTCGTTCTTTCTTTTGTTTATACATCAAATTCAGATTTGGATCCCTTTAAAAGAAAAATGAAACAATCAGGGTTGCTGAGGACAGGGAAAGATGGAGTACGCTGGTTAAACGATCATCTGTGGTGCCCCTACGACCTCCGAGTTATAGGATAGGATGCATGATTATGTGTGTTTTTTATAGTGAGGATATTATACAAATGTTGTTCTTGACCTGTTATTAATATTTGTAGGGAGACAAGAAGTTTGTGTAGAACACAAGCGATAAAGATGGTCTTGCCTAAAGCGATGGGACTGGATTTTATCGACAGAGTCTTGGATACAATCCTTATTAGATAATTTCCTCCATGGGATCTTTCAATGTTAGGAAAGATCTTTTTCTTCTTCTCTGCTGCCACTGGTTTGCAATGTTAGAAAAGATTTATCTCCCCTTCTCTGTTCATGGTTTGCAATGTTAGAAAAGATTTATCTCCCTTCTCTGCTGCCCATGGTTTGTAATGATAGGAAAGATCTATCTCCACTTCTCTGCTGCCCATGGTTTGCAATGATGGAAAAGATCTATCTCCACTTCTCTGTTGCCCATGGTTTGTAATGATAGGAAAGATCTATCTCCCCTTCTCTGCTGTCCATGGTTTGTAATGATAGGAAAGATCTATCTCCACTTCTCTGCTGTCCATGGTTTGCAATGATAGAAAAGATCTATCTCCACTTCTCTGTTGCCCATGGTTTGTAATGATAGGAAAGATCTATCTCCCCTTCTCTGCTGTCCATGGTTTGTAATGATAGGAAAGATCTATCTCCACTTCTCTGTTGTCCATGGTTTGTAATGATAGGAAAGATCTATCTCCACTTTTCTGTTGTCCATGGTTTGTAATGATAGGACAGATTTATCTCCACTTCTCTGTTGTCCATGGTTTGTAATGAGAGGAAAGATCTATCTCCACTTTTCTGTTGTCCATGGTTTGTAATGATAGGACAGATTTATCTCCACTTCTCTGTTGTCCATGGTTTGTAATGATAGGAAAGATTTATCTCCACTTCTCTGTTGTCCATGGTTTGTAATGATAGGAAGGATCTATCTCCACTTCTCTGCTGTCCATGGTTTGTAATGATAGGAAAGATTTATCTCCACTTCTCTGTTGTCCATGGTTTGTAATGATAGGAAAGATCTATCTCCACTTGTCTGCTGCCCATGGTTTGTAATGATAGGACAGATTTATCTCCCCTTCTCTGCTGCCCATGGTTTGCATTTGTGGATTTGTGCCATAGATACCAATGGCCATTTCCCTGTGTTCTGTGCTCATCAGTGTAAAGGCTGGAATGGGTGAAAATCAAGGGGCTGATTTTTCCAGAACATGAGAAGATGCCTGAATGAAGTCCTTTGGGAAAAGAATCGTCATGCGAAAAAAAAAGTCTCCACAATTTGGCTGGTTGGAAACAGAACAGGGAAGGAACCTATCTTTTGGAAAGAGAATTCATTACTGTTTGTATTCTATCATCAGCCCACATAACAGAGATGTACGAGAGCTGTGTTTTCAATTTTCAGGTTTACCTCCAATTTTGTGTTGGCTCCCTGTGATCTCTGCTCCAACTTTGTCATACGTGGCAAGGCTTGCCGGTTCTGCAAGTAAGTACAGTGACTGCTGTCCCATGGGGAGTGTGCCTTGATACAAACTTTTGTTGTTTAAATTGTAGAAGTGGCTAAGTAAGAGATTATTTCTTATAATCCACAGAGAGAACTACAAATTGTTGGTGATTATGTGAGGCGAAGTGTGTTGAAGTGACAGAGTGTGGGAAATAGGGCTACGTTAAATACATTGTTCTTGTATAGTGCGTTTACCTGCTAAGAGAACTGCTGAAGGTGCTGGCGAAAATTGATTTCCAGCCAGAGCCCCCATCTTGCTCTCTAAACCACACAAGCTCGCAAAGCCAAACCTGAATCCAGTACATACTGTCCAACAACGGCAACAATAAATTTCTTCAGATAAATGATTTTTTTTCCTGTGTACAAGATAATTTATAGGCATACTGATGTCAAGAATTGTGTGTGTGTGTGTGTGTGCAGGAAAAAGTTTCATAAAGATTGCGCACAAAAGGCCTTGGCCACTTGCGGTCTGAGTGATGCGCACCTTGACGCTGTCATAGACTGGTCTGGTAAGTTTCGTGGCTTGAGTCAGGCCTGTTTATTTTGTTAGTAGCAGTAGTAGTGGAGTTGTTTGTTTTGATAGTAGTAGTAGTAGTAGTAGTAGTAATGCTACCATTATTCACAGTTCTCAGTTTCACATTGCGGCACAAATTCTTTTGTTTCTTCAGTATGTAGTGACAATTATGCCTTTAAAATGCTACACGTTACCAAACTGGGGCATGGTTTATGTGAAAAAAGTGTAGAAAATTTGTTTGTGCATCTTGACATCAAGCAAACCTGATCCATGTGACACAATGTTTTTTTTTTAAATTTTTTTTTTAGAACATTGAAAGATCTGGAAATAATTGTGAATGAAAACAGGTCGTCTGGTCAGAAAGGGGAAGAATTAAGCTCCCTTTCATCAATATGCAGTCATGGTATTTGACTCGCACGCATAGCAATGTAAGTCTATGTATACACCTCAAAAAAAAATTTCACAAATATTTGCAAATCTGTGCAAGATGATTCCTAAATAGTCCAAAAATGACATTAAAAATAATATGTCTGTCTGTGCAAAACTTGCAAGTGGATTAATATCTCAGAACCTATTACAACTATCACAACCAAATTTTGAAAGATGGTGTCTATCCATGAGACCTCATCACATTACTTTACTTCAAGGCCAAGGTCAAAGGGTCAACAAATATTAATTAAAAAATGACAATTTTTTTTCCCCCTAAGTTATTAATATTTAAATTATGATTCTTTGATGCAAGATAGATATCAATGAGACACACATATTATGCAAATTTGGTCAACCTCACTCCAAAAGTCCCTGGAGCTGTCCATAGTTGGTTAGTATAGTACTTTGAAGTGACCTAGATCATAACTATGAGAGAGGGGTAAGTTAAAAGCTGTGAGCGTTTAAAAAAAAACAAAAAAAACTTGATCCTCAGCATCAAATCATGTTTACTTTGATCTGTGTAGTAGCCTGAGTGGAACGCGTTTTTGGAATGTTGATGTCACATTCTAATACGATATATTCCAGTGGATTTCATTTGTCAATTGTTCAACCTTGAGCCAATGACAGCACTCCTTTTATCTCAATCTTTTGTGGAAGTGTGTTCAAGCTGAAAGCCAAAGTGCCGCTTCTAAAATTTGGATTTTCAAGTAGCCATGACAAAAAAGGCTTTATTTTAACTTTTTGCTTTTACTATGTCGGCAAGTACATTTTTGAGCAGGAAAGTATTTTTTTTAGTGGGAAAATTATAAATGACATGTTGCTTAACCCGGGGCAAGCTCTCGTTGAAAAATTTGGCAAACCATGAGGTTACACAACCATAGGCTCATTTGCTTTAAGTGAAATCTTCTTTGACACTTCTTTCTTACTGGGTGTCCAGATTCACCCATACCTGACCGACGGCGGATGAACCCAGGCCTTGCCGGTGGCTACTATATGGATGACTTCAACCTCAAACCCATCAACTCAATGCCCAACTTCCCAGGCTCCGGGCTCCATGACTCCGGCTCCAATACCTCTTCCTGCAACTCTTCCACCCCGTCCTCTCCTGCCCTACACATGACGTCGTCTGGCACGGTCACCTCTCCTTCACCCGCTCCAGCATCCCCACGAATCCAGTTTCAGTTTCCAGGTAAGTTCTCCAACACCGGTTTTATTTCCAGGCATAAAACTCTGATCTAGATGTAGATAGGAGATTGGCAACTCCATTTCTGCACAAGCTGTGTATACTTAAATTGCTGCACCACAACCCGAAAACCCCTTGTGACAGGTATGTTATTATGTCCCCACGATTTTTTTTTTGTTTTTTTTCCAGATGTTGACAGAACATCCAGCTTGCCAGTGGATCTGGAAGGCTACAACCATTACTACAACAATGATGGGTAAGTTCCACACTGTTAGGTTCACAAAGACATTCATATAGACATCACCTAGACTTGTGAAGCAAATTTAACCAACGTCACGTTTGTGGTGCCTGTTGGTGAAAGGATTTGTAACAGTCGTGACGGCGGACAACCGTTTCTCTAATGCCGTTAGTGAGACCCCAATGTAATTGCCTGTGGTAAAAAGCTAAATCAGACGCTGTGGGTGTGGAAGTTCATGCAGTCACAAGATAGGTATTAGCGAGCGCTGGCAGCTAGTACAAAAGGCTATAGATCAATTTCTATATCGTGATTTTCAGGGTTTGTGATTTGGTGAGTAGAAATTGCGGTATTTCCATTGTGTTTTCAATCACAATGCTCACAATGGCGAAGAAACGGAAACTCCGATGGTATGGCCACGTCACAAGAGCGTCAGGCCTTGCAAAGACCATCCTGCAAGGCATGGTGCAAAGAGGCAGAAGAAGAGGGATACAGAAAAAGAGGTGGGAGGACAACATTAGAGAATTGACTGGCTTGACACTGAGCGAAGCCTTGAGGGTTGCTGTGGACAGAGAAAAATAGAGCACGCTTTTTAAACGATAATCTGTGGTGCCCCAACGACCATCGAGTTACAGGATAGGATAGGTTTTCAATCACACTCGGCAGTCTCCTTAAACGTGAACTTTGATTTTAGGAATACACCCTGGCCCCAGTGCGGTTGTAAAGAAAAGCGGTATGCCTTTAAACTATAGTTTGGGTATAATCTTGAACACACAAGAGGTATTTCTGATGGGTTAGAATCTCTAGCTCTTTAATTTAGAGCAGATTGAATCCAGTGAAACATGTAACACCAGACACAATATTGCTGATTTGGTTTGAGCTAGAAAGTTTGCTAGCGGGTATAGCAAACTTGTAAGCGTCATGGATTGCTGAAAATACACATGATACATAGCAAATATTTTTCTGCACGCTCACACACACACACGCACACCCACACACATGCACACCCACACACACACACTATGTGACCTTGTTCCTGATACCTGCCATAAAGGAACAGCAAGCAGCTTGACAAAATCTGTCAACTCAAATTTTTGCTTTTACTTGGCGATAGGTACTTTTACTCGCCAATAGGTTCTGTCAAACTCGTACCGGTCTTCGATACCTGCAGGTTTGATTGAGTAGTTTACCATGGTAAACTTTGTCTTACTAGGCGTGGAGGGATATTGCAGTCCCTGTGTTGTTTCTCTCCTTCGCGCAGTATTGAACTTGGGGATGTTCTCTTTTATTTTGTTTTTTTCCATGCAATGGTGATCAGTAGCATAGAGAGAACAGTTGATGAAATTGGTCCCTCATTTTGGAAGTAACATGATGCATTTTAGATGTATGAAATAGTGGCAAGGTTGTGTCTACCTACCTGCCATTATCTGGTTACATTGATGTCCTTACGGAAATGGCCGGTGTCATTCTTGAAAATGGTTGAGCATTCACCTTTTCTTTGCTTGTCTTCAAGATGCTCCTGAAACATAGGGTTAAAAGGTCCCCATTTCGAAGGCCTTGTTTACTTTTTGGCAAAACTGGATTTACCCTCAAATCCACATTGTTTTTACATCAAACAATGAAAAAGTGGGCTTTCCTTGCTCAAATCAACCGTTAAAAGTTTGAAGCTTCAGTTTCCGGTCCTGAATGGAAGTTACTTCCTCTGTTTTTAACGGGCCAGCCCTGTGACCTTTGACCCTATTTGTGAGTGAGCCACGTGACTTGAAGTGTGCTCTTTGGGGTCTGGGGGCAGGGCATGGTGTATTTTATCAACCTACAATGAAAAACCATATGACCAATTGTTTTTACGGGTTCTGTCCCTTAACGGCCGTGGTAGCTGCTATTTTTAGCTCCAGACTGTTGGCTGGCTGGCATACGGCTGTTGCTATTAACAGGCACTAAAACTACGGAATTAATTCATTTAAAAAAAAAAAAACTACTTTCGAACTACTTTTAAATTTTTTTTATGTAAGCTTAGTCTTTTTCAGTGGGGCACCACTCACTGTGAGTTTTAAAAGAACCTGTCAAGGGGGTGTGGTCAAATGGGGCCCCTTTAAACCAGCAATTGTAAAGATCTTGGTTTCGTAGCAAGAAGCGGTAAAAGTAGCCATGGTCAAAAATAAGGAAGAAAGACTGCAGGAATTCTTCAACTTGGCACTACAGTAACTCTAGCCTAGGCCATTTATTATAGGTTGGGATCTGTTGTTCTCCTGTTACACTATTTATTTTTTTATTTTTTTATTTTGTGGTACATTTGTCTGCAATGTTTTCAGTGATGATGTGGTCAGTACCAATACGTCCAACGACAGTGACAAGACCTTGATTGATGTGAGTGTTGACTGTTTGGGTAATTGTATCAATTTATATTAATTTGGTTGCTGCTTCTTCTTCTTCTTCTTCTTCTTCTTCTTCTTCTTCTTCTTCTTCTTCTTCTTCTTCTTCTTCTTCTTCCTCTTCTTCTTCTTCTTCTTCTTCTTCTTCTTCTTCTTCTTCTTCTTCTTCTTCTTCTTCTTCTTCTAGATCCTGTGGCATTCTCTTTTTATGGCAGACTTCTCCACTGACGCGTAGAGAAAATTTCCCAATTAAAAAAAAAAATTATTTGTGATTTTGGTTATTTATTTCCAGTTTTTAATTTTGACATTTATATCTTCATATACATCGACGATTGTTTAAGTTTATAACACGTCTTGTTTTATTTTTTCAGAGCAACACATCAGATCGTTTACTGGACAGAGTGGATTCGGTGGACAGCCAAGATGATCCCTTGGGACACAGCTGGAACCGGCAAAACAGCGTGAGTACTGCTAGAAATGCAAGACTCCTCACAAACACACAAGGCACTGGTACATTGATGTACATACACACACTCCCATGCATGTACAGACATATGGCCCATCTCCCTCCATACTCATGCTCACATGTAACCCCACACATCTCCTCTTTCTTTGTCTGTATATCTCTCTCCCTTTCTTCTCTCTCTCTCTCTCATACACTGCGCTGAGGGTGGCCAACCTCCCTTGGAGATCTGTAGTCTTTCAGATCGCCGTGAACTATTTTCACAAACTGAAAGATAACCCTGAAAATCCCGCTTATGATTGTGTTCTAAACCCTATATTTACATTTAAATACTCCAACAAACCGACAGAAGTCCCTCCTTTTGGTATCACAATACGTCCTCACTTTGACACTGCAGGCATAGATATTGACTCTGTTAATGATGACCAGTTGCTTACTGTGCTCCCACCTTAGAACCTCTCAAACCCCATTATCAACTTCAATCTCACATCCTTCAGAAAGACCGAAACTTCCGAAGCTGTTTATAAGCAACTTTATCTAGAACAATGTTCATTGTATAAAGGATATGAAAAACGTTTTACGGACGCGTCGAAGAAAGGAGACTCAGTTGCTGCTGCATCGGTCTCTGGGAGACACCTAGACCAGCCTTTGCGACAGCATATACCTGATTTTTGTTCTGTTTATACAGCTGAGCTCAATGCAATTCATTTAACTCTGAAACAGGTTTATCAATTTAAAAGATCTTCATTTCTAATCATGTCTGATTCAATATCGCACTTCAGGCTCTTTCCACGAGATAGATATCAACCCTTTTCTGACAGAGATCCATAACCTCCACACACAACTTGTTTCTGAGAGTAAAAAGATAGTTTTTATGTGGGTACCTCGTCACATGGGCATCCACGGCAATATTGCATTGGACAAAGCAGCTAAAGAAGCTCTGCATATAGATTTCCCTTAAGAGATTTTCCAATTTGTTCCATACTCTGTCCTGTGTTGTATGACTGGCTCTTATTGTAAACGATTGTGGCAGACCAAGTGGTCTAATCAAATCAATAACAAATTATTAAAAATTATTTCAGATTTGTCTGATTCTTTGCCTAACTTTGCATCCACTCGCAAAGAAGAAACTGTTTTGGCTCGCCTTCATATTGGGCATACTCATGTCACCCATAGTTTCCTTTTGAAAGGAGAAGAACCACCGCGGGGCTTTGCCTGTGATAAGACCTTTTCCGTCTGCCATGTTATGTCTGAATGTGCTGATCTGGTTGATGAAAGAGAAAGATAATTTGATTTGATACCTTTTAATGAGATTTTAAAAGTTTGCAATAGTAAACATCTGTTTCAATTTTTACATGAGATGTTGGTTTGTTTTACCGAATACAGGTCATGTCGTCTTGTTTATATTCTTGGTTAAATTTTATTAGTAAGGCTGGTTTTATTGACACCTTTTCTCATATTTGAATAGTTAGTCATTTAATCGGATTTTGCTTAGTTTTGTGTGGTCCTGATTCGGCTCTTGGCAGTCCGCAAAACCCTATAAACATTTAATATCTATCTTTTTTTTTTTTTTTTTTTTTTGAGTAAATTTACGTTCCCGGACACATTAAGCGTATAGGGGACGGGTGAAACACCACGCTCTACTGAATTCTCTCATACATTCTGCATTTATTTATCCAGATACCAAGAGAACTGAATGTGAGTTGTTAATTCTACTATATATCTAATGCATTTGAAACTCTCCAACTCCATCTTACGCATTATGGCCTGATGGAAAAGAGCAGGGAACTGCCCTCATTGAGCTGGTCCAGATAAAAGAGAAGTACCCCGACGCCTTTTTCCCAACGGTCGACAGGCTTATGGAAACAGCTTTCATTTAGCAGGAATATATTTACACCATGGCTTACAGTCACTTAAGTTAAAATTTGGAAGGATGTTTCTCTTTAGTGATTTCCCGCATTTTCTAGACTAAAGATTTTGTTAATCACAATGTCACCGTTGCTGCGTTCCAGTTGGCTGCCACGATGAAAGAGTGGGATATTCCGTTGGGAGACCTCGTCATCGGAGAGCAGATTGGCAAAGGAAGATTTGGAACTGTAAATAAGTATGTAGCGTTTTTGTGTAGTATTTGTGTATGTGTGTGTATATGTAGGTAATATATATATATATATATATGTGTGTGTATATATATATAATATATATATATATGGAGCGTGAGGGGAGTTTGTATACATGTGAATTTTTATGAGAGAGAGCATATGTGCTGGGTAACCCTTCGTTATAAGACTCAGGCATTAGTGAAGATATTTGCAAAAGGGAAGATTTGGTGGTGGGGTTTCGTGTGACCGTTTCAACTGGAGACGTCATGGAGTGTGTTGTGTGTGCGACAGGGGCCTATGGCATGGAGATGTGGCCATCAAGATCCTGGACATGGGCAATGAGTCCGACAATCAAGCACAGCTGGCAGCATTTAGGCTGGAGGTCTGTATCACACAGCAATGGATGGTCTGTATACTGAACAGTATTAGCCACCAGTAATTATACAGGGTGGCGCGGTAGTGTAGGGGTCTGGGCAGACGCTAGCATCGTCGGGAGGTGTTAGTCCGTGGATGGGTGACCGACAGTGCTGGCAAGGCCACCACCAAACGACACCAAAAGATTGAAACAAGCGCTCAGAGATGGGATTTTTCCGTCAATTGACGGACTTCCGTCGATTTAGGGGCCTCAGGGGTCATTCTTGAGATTCGTGCAAATCCGGTGAGAAAAAAATGGGGTATATTAGGTATATGTTAGGTTTGTTTTGCCGTGCTTTCGGTTTCGATTCCTAAAAGGTTTATCCTAGAAATCAGTCTTCATTTGGTTTGTTCAAACTGAACTGAACTGCGTGAATATCAAACCATTCGGGAATATTTTGTTCGGTCTTTCGCTACTGTTACCTTATTCTCATTTGGTTTCGTTACTAAGCAGCTTACTTGAAATTCTTCATGTTTTATGACGGAGACGCCATTGTTCCCTCGGTTCAACAGAACGATGTTTCGCAAAATTCCTCAAAGCGAAAAGTGTAATGCTCGTCAGATTGACAAGGATGGTGGAGCTAAAAACTGTTGGAATTTCTTGTGGCTCCAGGAAAAAGTCACATTAACATGGTCAGAAAAAACGAAGGAAAAGTCCGTCGACCGGTCGCTGACAGTGACAATTTCCAGCTTTTCCAGTATGTGCCCAAAGTAACAGAATAATCAATGTGTAATCTGTAAAATTAGAAGTTTTTGTTTTGTTCAACATAATAACACTTTAAAGGCACTAGGAGAGGCCAGATTTGTGTCTCAGAATGCAGGAAATGTGTTGGCGGCCGGGGCTCTGCCCCGGACCCCGCTGGGGGAGCTTACGGCGCTCCCCCAGACCCCCTAGACCGCAAGGTGCTTCGTCCCTTCGGGCCTCGCAATGCGTCACTCCGAAACAGATTTTCCGGACCCCCACTAACTTTTCAGTCAATTTCAACTTTTCCCAATCCCATCTCTGAAGCGCTGACATGCCCTAGTCCACTGTCAATGGGTACCTGGGAGTTGCCTGGATTTGTTTAGAACCTGTTACACAGTAAAGCAGTGAGGGAGAGGAGATAGTTACAGCCCTCATTAGGCTGGCCTAGTGAACAGTGAGGTCCCAAATGCTTATCTCCCTTATGCCTAAAGGGTTATGGGGATACCTTTACCTTTATAATGAATAATAATAATAATAATAATAATAATAATAGTCATAATACTATTTGTAAAAAATTATAAGTATTATTAGATTAATAAATAATAGTTAATAATAAACGATGATAATAATGTTAATAGTAATAATAAAATCATTAATAATAACAATATGCCGTACTCAATAATACTCAGTAAGGGAGAGGTAGGTTTGGAGGTAAGCATGGAGAAATTACTTAATACAAATCATGAAATTACAGATAGGGATGACGCCCTTCAGTTATTCTTGGGGGTGTATAATTTGCACTGAAAATGGGAAACTTAGTACGTTAGTGTTCATGTTCATCACGGGCTTTGAATATCATGTTCATGAAGGATGGCTCTTATAATAATCATCTTTTTATATTTTTTTAAGTGAGTAAATTATCATAATCACAACTTTTAAGCTCGTAAATTATCATAATCGTCATAATCACAATTTTTAAGCTTGTAAATGATCATAATCATCATAGTAATAATTTTAAAGTGCGTAAGTTATCATGATCATCATAATAATATTTTTTAAGTGCATCAGAATACATGCATGTTTTTTGAATGTCTGTATTAATAACCACTGTATGGAGATTTTCTGTTTTCCAAAGTTTTCCAAAGCTCATAACAGGATCACAGAATTCACTCGCTGTACATACCAAAAGCTTGTTTCTATATTCACAGCTACAAGCCTCAGAGACTTAGCAGATTTTGTGTGTGTGTGTGTGTGTGACAATGATAAAAGAACAAGAGTTTGTTCTTTAGAGTTGGAAATACATGTAAATGCTTTCGCAGTTTTGTTGTGAGTATGATTTCCTGTAGTAAAGATAGCTGTGGTTGGTTGGTTGTGTTTCAGCTTGCGGTGCTACGCAAAACACGACATGAAAATCTGGTGCTGTTTATGGGTGCCTGCATGAAGCCCCCTCGCCTGGCCATTGTCACAAGGTGAAAAAACAAAACTACCGTCAAATTGCTGTGGTTATAAACCAACCTTTCCTTCCTGTTTAGTCATTTCTCACTTCTTTATTGTCCTTCTGAACCTGGTTGAACTAAAGTTACTGGAAGCACCGTTTGTAGTCTTGTCAGTGTAAATCAGCCTTTATTCATAATCTGTGTGCCCTGTTGGCATGGTGAAGCAAGGTCGCCACATGAAACACTTGGCAAGGTACCGTAATGGTTAGGGCCGATGCTACTGTTGCAGTACACCACATTTCAAGATGTATTTCTTTATTTATTCGTTCTTGTATAGTGCATTTCCAGCTCAAGAGCTGCTCAAGGCGCTGGCCGATACAGGATCTAACTCAAACCGCCCACTTTCTGCCTTTGGTACTCAAATCCCATCTGGTCTGTACTGGGATTGTGGCACCTGAAGCAAGAAGAGAGAAAGGAATCGGTGCCAGAGGCACCCCTGTCAACCCACGGGTACCCGGCTATCTTCTGCGCTCAGGAAGGTAAAGCGACTGTGGGACAGGAGGCGAGGAACAAGCCTCTTAGTGCTGCCCCTGAGAAAAGCAATATCCCTAAAATAAGAATTAAAATGTTAATTAAAAAAATGTTTTAGAATAAATTGTCTTTTGGCTATTGTTTGATGAATACTGCAGTACCTTATACCCTCATTTATTGATATTTTGTTGCTTGGGTTTTATTTTGTTGTTGGCAAGGTTTGTTTATTGTTGTTGGGTGTGGTGGTGGTGGTGGTTTCAGTTTTTGCAAAGGAGAAACCCTGTACACACTGATCCACATCAAGAAGGACACGTTCAAAATCAACAAGGCGATGATCATCGCTTCCCAAGTTGCGCAGGTGGGTTTTAGCTGTCTTTAATTTAAAAAAAAAAAATAATAAAATAATAATAGTAATAAAGGTAATAATAAGGGTGTTTTAATCTATGTATTTCTCTCAGCGTGTAGTTATATTTGTTTGAATGAACTTTGTAGTTTAGTGTCCACACCCATCATTGGCAGCATGGCAGACAAAGATAACCATCCCGGGGGAGAAGGGAAAGGGGACTTAAATCAACACTGAACCACCAGAGCAATCATGTTGCTAAGATGGGCAGTGAAAAGCCGCTTTAAATAACTTGCCCACCACAGGATTTGAACCTGGGTCACAGAGGGGTGTGGCAGGCGAAGGGCTGTGCCACTTGATATTTGGTTTTGTATGTACAGGGCATGAGCTACCTGCACGCCCGAAACATCATCCACAAGGACTTGCGCTCCAAGAACATCTTCATCGACAGCGGCAAAGTGGTCATCACTGACTTCGGCCTATTCCACGTCACCAAGATATGCAGAGGGAGCAAGTAAGTCTCAAGGATAACGCTGACAGTAACGCCATGTTTGAATACAATACAATGCAATTCAATACGGTACAAACAGTCATGTAAGCAACTATCGCAGTTTATAAAAGTATTAAATCTCATCATTACAACACTGAAAAAATTCCTACTACTATCACAGCTCCCTATCACTAGCATATTTCATCACTTCAACAAGTCGCAGAATACACATAAGTTACTATCATAGTTTTCATATAACGTTTTACAAATTCTATTCATACGAGAGCTACTATCAGTTGTTCGTTTTTTTACATTTCATTAATGTCACATTTCATTACTTTAACAAGTTGCAAAATACATTACAGTCACTATCACAGTTCTCATATCAGATTTGATAAATTGTATTCATTCGAGCCACTTTCGCCAATCAGTTTCTCTCTCTTACATTTCATTTATCTAGTCTTTTATTAAAACATGTAACAAACTGTAATGGTGCGAGGATAGGATTATTGAGTGAGGATAGGATGATGGGGACTTAAGAACACACTTTTTAGTGTGGCAGATCCTTGTCCAATTCACAGTGAGTGTTGCCCCTGCTTCCACTCCCTGGAAGAAAAAAAAAAGATTAAGTACAAAGACATAACCTCTTTCAAAAGTAGAGTTTGTATATAAAAAATATAAAATTATGCATTAATTTGTGCATGTGCCTCTTTTACAACAGGCTGAAAAAGTCTAGGCTTTCAAGTCCAAAATCTTTATCATATTAATCCGATCTAGTGTATAGTGTTCATTCAGTGTTCTTTCCCCTTGTATCCTCCCTCACCCTTTCCCTCCTCTCCACTGTCTCCCTCTCCTTCTCTCTCTCCTTCTCTCTCTCCCTCTTCCTCTCCTTCTCTCCTTCTCTCTCTCCTTCTCTCTCTCCCTCTTCCTCTCCTTCTCTCCTTCTCTCTCCCTCTTCCTCTCCTTCTCTCTCTCCTTCGCTCTCTCTCTCCTTCGCTCTCTCTCTCCTTCTCTCTCTCCCTCTTCCTCTCCTTCTCTCTCTCCTTCTCTCTCTACCTCTTCCTCTCCTTCTCTCTCTCCTTCTCTCTCTCCCTCTTCCTCTCCTTCTCTCTCTCCTTCTCTCTCTCCCTCTTCCTCTCCTTCTCTCTCTCCTTCGCTCTCTCTCCCTCTTCCTCTCCTTCTCTCTCTCCTTCTCTCTCTCTCTCCTTCTCGTGTTAATTTTCCTTTTCAGGGAGCAGTTTAGTAAAACTGAAGTCAGTCTCTAAGCACTGATTGTCAGATATTTGTAGGTGAGAGCTAATTTTGTAACACGTTCACGCAACTAACCCATTTCCTTTGTTGTGACAGGAAAGATGACTGGCTGAGTGTCCCTAGAGGCTGGCTGTGCTACCTGTCCCCAGAGATTATCCGTAAGCTGAAGGCCCTGCAACATTCCAACATGGACCTGCCTTTCACAGAGCAGTCAGACGTTTATGCTTTTGGGTACGTCTGGCCTCAGCTTCTTCACCATAGCACTTTCATTTGGTGTCCTTACAATCAAGCATGCATGGCATTGAGTTCACTGTTCAAAGAATGTGTACATACCTGCCAAAGTTTGCAGTTAGTACAACTCTTCTACCTGCCTAATATTTCTGGTTTGTATTTTTGACACCTGTGTGTGCAGCTGTGAGGGTTTTTGTCAGGCGTGTATGTGAATCCTATTCTATCCTATCCCGTAACTCAAAGATCGTTGGGCACCACAGATGATCGTTTAACCAGCATACTCCATCTTTCTCTGTTCTCAGCAACCCTCATGGCTTCAGTGTCAAACCAGTCCATTCTTGAATGTTGTCCTCCCACCTCTTTTCTGTCTCCCTCATCTGCCCCCTTGCACCATGCCTTGCAGGATGGCTTTTGCAAGGCCTGATATTCTGGTGACATGGCAATACCATTGGAGTTTCCGTTTCTTCACCACTGTGAGCATGTCATCATGTTGTCCAATGGCTTGTGTGAGGGTCTGTCGGACTTTGTTGTTGGTGATGTGCTGGGTATAGGAAATGCCCTGAAGTCTTCAGTAGCACCTCATCTCCATGCTTTGTATTCTTCTTTGTAGATCTGCTGTGAGGGTCCATGTTTCGCAAGCATATAGGAAGATAAAGATGACAAGGGAGCTCAGCAGACTTACCTTGGAATGTAGACTGATGGTCCAGTCTTGCCAAACGGGCTTCAACCTTGTCAGGGCAGCAGTTGTTTGTGCGATCCTGGTGAGGACTTCCTGTCGGGACCCATTGTCTGATACAATGGCTTCTAAATATTTGAAGCTATGCATTGTGTTGAGGGATTGGCCTTGGACTTTGATGTCCGTGTTGATGCCATTGGTGTTGTTGGTCATCATTTTGGTCTTCTCTGCATTTATGTCCATTCCATAGGCTCTGGAGGTGGTGTCAAGCCTCTGTACCAGCTGTTCAAGTTCTTGTTCCTCTCCAGCCACTCCATCAATTTCATCTGCAAAATGGAGGTTAGAGATTGCTCTACCCTTTATGCTGACTGTTCCTTCATGATCGGCAAAGGCATCTGAAATGATGCGCTCTAGAAAGATTGTTAAAGAGTGTTGGAGAGAGTTTGCATCCTTTACACACACTGATTGTTGTTCTGAACCAGTTCCCGATGGCGCCATTGTGGAGGACTGCATTGGTAGCCTTGTCATACAGGCTTTGGATGACTTCAATAATTTTAGGGCTGATGTTGTATACTCTCATGGTTGCCCACAGAGCTGCATGCCAGACTGGGTCAAAGGCTTTCTTGAAGACTACAAACACATGATATAGATGTTGGTGCTGTAAGTATTTCTCGCAGATTATTCTGTATGTGAATAATATTTATAATAATTAAATATTGTGATTAATAATAGAAAAAACAATAATAATAATGATAATAATAATTCAATAATGATTATATTAATTGTCATAATATATAATAGTCATCATAATAACAATAATAAATTGATTTATATCGCTCTTCTCTCATGGAGCAAAATCTACTACTGTACTGTCTTGAGGTAAATATATATGCATGAACAAGGGTGCATTTTTCTGGAATCTGGAATTCCAGATTTTTGTATATGTGTTGGGGAAGCACAAAGTCAGAAGAAAATACATTATTCATTTAATTGTATAAATGTTGCAGTGTTTCTAACCAGTTTGGTCTACTGGCGTTGGGTTTGGTAGTATATACTCTCCAGTAAAAACCTTTGGTACTCCCAAGTGCACCCCTGGATGACTAATGAATTAGGATAGAATGTTATAAATCTCAATGTGAACGTTTTGCAGTACTGTGTGGTACGAACTGTTGTGCAATGAATGGCCGTTCAAGAGTCAGCCCTGTGAGACAGTCATTTGGCAGGTCGGGTGTGGCATGAAACAGTCCCTCAGTAACGTCACAGCCCCCAGAGAGGTCAAGGTAAGGCAGAGCTCGGTGAAAATGATGATGAGGATGATGATGGTGGTGATGAGGAAGAGGATGAGAAGGGTGAGGATGATTATATTGATGATGATTGCAGGTTACCATGAAAATGTCATTGTAAGTGTAGTGGTTACAGCATCTGGAGAATTTCATAGTAATGAAATCCATTTTGAGAAATGAAGCTTAGAATTCTGAGATTCTTGTCATGAACGACATATCTTTATCAGTCTGTGATGCACAGTTTGTGTAACTCAAATTCATTATTCACACCACCCGTTCACTCAGTAACAAGGAAGGAGTCATTACAAAACTTTTCCAACTTTATTCAGCAAACTGCTTCAACAACTGCATACAAAATCAACAGAGTAGAAATATGCGGAACATTCCAGAATGCAATCAACCATTCAAAATAAAACTTGTCACCGAAGTCTTACATCATAGAACATTCTACAGACTTCGAAAATATAATCATCTATAAAGCCCCTCCAGCCACATCATAGATCAAAGCAACAGAACACTATAATAGCAGACCTTGTGCCTAAACATAATATTGGTAATAACAGTGAGCGCCTCAATTGTAATAGTCATTGATGACCTATCTTTATCAGGCTGTGATGCACAGTTCATCTTACAACGATGGAAAACAAAATGTGTGCATAAACAGAGGGACTTGATGCATCCTAAAAGAATGCTAATGTAGGCTGAGAGAAGAATGCGATGCATACTAAAAGAATCTTAATGTAGGCAGGCAGAAGAATGTGATGCATACTAAAAGAATGTTAATGTAGGCAGACAGAGGGACGTGATGCATACTAAAAGAATGGTAATGTAGGCACACAGAGGGACGTGATGCATACTAAAAGAATGCTAATGCAGGCAGACAGAAGGACACAATGCATACTAAACGAATGCTAATGTAGGCAGACAGAAATACAATGCATACTAAAAGAATGCTAATGTAGGCAGACAGAAATACAATGCATACTAAAAGAATGCTAATGTAGGCAGACAGAAATACAATGCATACTAAAAGAATGCTAAGTAGGCAGACAGAAATACAATGCAGACTAAAAGAATGCTAATGCAGACAGAAGGACACAATGCAGACTAAAAGAATGCTAATTGCAGGCAGACAGAAATACAATGCATACTAAAAGAATGCTAATGTAGGCAGACAGAAATACAATGCATACTAAAAGAATGCTAATGCAGGCAGACAGAACGACACAATGCATACTAAAAGAATGCTAATGCAGACAGACAGAATACACAATGCAGACTAAGAATGCTAATGCAGGCAGACAGAATGACACAATGCAAACTAAAAGAATGCTAATGCAGGCAGACAGAATGACACAATGCATACTAAAAGAATGCTAATGTAGACAACAAAAAGACAAAGCCGCACAATTTGTCTTAGTTTGATCAAACTCTGATGGTGACAAACAAATGGCTATCCAAACTACATGCAAAGCCTAAGGCTGAAAGCAAATGGAGACGAGACTGTTTTATTCCAATCATTATAAATCGGTGTGAATAGCAAATTAAAAAGGGTCTTTGCATGGGATGCATTGCAAATATCCTCACAAGTACTTCAAAAAATAAACGCTTTGTTGAAGTCAGATTGATCCTTTTGTAGTTCAAGGACATTGAATGAGTTGGACGTTTCAAAGCATTTTCATTTGTCGTAAATAATGCAAACTGAAATCAAAATCTAAATCATCCCTGAACAAAATAAATATGATTTGTCTTTTTGTTAGCAATAAGAATTGGGTGGCGCAGCAGAGTAGTGTTCTGGACACACGCTAGCCATGTTTCCTGTTAAGCAACATCAGGAGGGGTTAGTACTTGGATGGCTGACCTTGCTTGCAGGACCACCACTAAACCACACAAAAAGATTGATACAAATGCAACAACACCCCCCCCCCCCCCATCCACTTAGCTGTGAAGATTGATACAAACGCAACAACACCTCCCCCCCCCCCCCCCCCCCCCCCCCCCCCCCCCCCCCGTCCACTTAGCTGTGAAGATTGATACAAATGCCACAACACCCCCCCCCTCCCCCCCGTCCACTTAGCTGTGAAGATTGATACAAACGCAACAACACACCCCGTCCACTTAGCTGTGAAGATTGATACAAACGCAACAACACACCCCCGTCCACTTAGCTGTGAAGATTGATACAAACGCAACAACACACACCCGTCCACTTAGCTGTGAAGATTGATACAAACGCAACAACACACACCCGTCCACTTAGCTGTGAAGATTGATACAAACGCAACAACACACCCCCGTCCACTTAGCTGTGAAGATTGATACAAACGCAACAACACACCCCCGTCCACTTAGCTGTGAAGATTGATACAAACGCAACAACACACCCCCGTCCACTTAGCTGTGAAGATTGATACAAACGCAACAACACACCCCCGTCCACTTAGCTGTGAAGATTGATACAAACACAACAACACACCCCCGTCGATTTAGCTGTGAAGATTGATACAAACGCAACAACACACCCCCGTCCACTTAGCTGTGAAGATTGATACAAACACAACAACACACCCCCGTCCACTTAGCTGTGAAGATTGATACAAACGCAACAACACACCCCCATCCACTTAGCTGTGAAGATTGATACAAACGCAACAACACACCCCCGTCCACTTAGCTGTGAAGATTGATACAAACGCAACAACACACCCCCTTCCACTTAGCTGTGAAGATTGATACAAACGCAACAACACACCCCCGTCCACTTAGCTGTGAAGATTGATACAAACACAACAACACACCCCCGTCCATTTAGCTGTGAAGATTGATACAAACGCAACAACACACCCCCGTCCACTTAGCTGTGAAGATTGATACAAACGCAACAACACACACCCGTCCACTTAGCTGTGAAGATTGATACAAACGCAACAACACACCCCCGTCCACTTAGCTGTGAAGATTGATACAAACGCAACAACACACCCCCGTCCACTTAGCTGTGAAGATTGATACAAACGCAACAACACACCCCCGTCCACTTAGCTGTGAAGATTGATACAAACGCAACAACACACCCCCGTCCACTTAGCTGTGAAGATTGATACAAACACAACAACACACCCCCGTCCATTTAGCTGTGAAGATTGATACAAACGCAACAACACACCCCCGTCCACTTAGCTGTGAAGATTGATACAAACACAACAACACACCCCCGTCCACTTAGCTGTGAAGATTGATACAAACGCAACAACACACCCCCATCCACTTAGCTGTGAAGATTGATACAAACGCAACAACACACCCCCGTCCACTTAGCTGTGAAGATTGATACAAACGCAACAACACACCCCCTTCCACTTAGCTGTGAAGATTGATACAAACGCAACAACACACCCCCGTCCACTTAGCTGTGAGATTGATACAAACGCAACAACACACCCCCATCCACTTAGCTGTGAAGATTGATACAAACGCAACAACACCCCCCCATCCACTTAGCTGTGAAGATTGATACAAACGCAACAACACACCCCCGTCCACTTAGCTGTGAAGATTGATACAAACACAACAACACACCCCCGTCCATTTAGCTGTGAAGATTGATACAAACGCAACAACACACCCCCGTCCACTTAGCTGTGAAGATTGATACAAACACAACAACACACCCCCGTCCACTTAGCTGTGAAGATTGATACAAACGCAACAACACACCCCCATCCACTTAGCTGTGAAGATTGATACAAACGCAACAACACACCCCCGTCCACTTAGCTGTGAAGATTGATACAAACGCAACAACACACCCCCTTCCACTTAGCTGTGAAGATTGATACAAACGCAACAACACACCCCCGTCCACTTAGCTGTGAAGATTGATACAAACGCAACAACACACCCCCATCCACTTAGCTGTGAAGATTGATACAAACGCAACAACACCCCCCCATCCACTTAGCTGTGAAGATTGATACAAACGCAACAACACCCCCCCATCCACTTAGCTGTGAAGATTGATACAAACGCAACAACACACCCCCGTCCACTTAGCTGTGAAGATTGATACAAACGCAACAACACACCCCCCGTCCACTTAACTGTGAAGACTGATACAAACGCAACAACACACCCCCGTCCACTTAGCTGTGAAGATTGATACAAATGCAACAACACACCCCCATCCACTTAGCTGTGAAGATTGATACAAACGCAACAACACACCCTCATCCACTTAGCTGTGAAGATTGATACAAACGCAACAACACACCCCCATCCACTTAGCTGTGAAGATTGATACAAACACAACAACACACCCCCGTCCACTTAGCTGTGAAGATTGATACAAACGCAACAACACACCCCAGTCCACTTAGCTGTGAATACGTACCTAGATCTGTTTAGAACCGGGGAAGGCAAAGCAGCAAGGGAGAAGAGAGAGGCACCACCCTCATTAAGCTGGCCTAGCAAAAATGGAGGTCCCACACGCTTCCCTCCTCAACAATAGAAAGGTTACAGGGCCACTTTACCTCACCCTTTATCTAAGAATTGATCTTTTTTCATTGGTCTTTTTATTACAAGATGACCTGTTTCTTTTTCTTCGGCAATAAGGATTAAACTAATTGCTTTGTACTGTGTGTGTTCAGGACATCCTAATGGTATGCTGGTCCTACAAGCAAGATGACCGGCCCGACTTTGCCAACATCAGCAAAGCGTTGGAGCGCGTCCCGCGCACACGCTTGATCCGCAGTCCATCGCACCCCGTGCATCTATCTCGTAGCACCGAAGGCATCTTCCAGGCTTGATACACAGACACAGGTAGCCACAAGTCACTGTATTGATGTATTCATGCATGGATGGAAAGATTGTATAGACCGATTCGCAGACACACAAAAGAAAGCCTACTGATGATTGTGACTGCTGCACCCAAGAAGAAGACCTGAGAGAAATGTGCAGTCGTGTGTTCTGAAGCACCGCAAGTGGACCTGAAAGCCAAAGATTTGACCTCTCATCTACTGGGCAAGTGAGTGGGCTGTCTGGGGTGTTGAAGCCAGAAATGTCAACTCTCCTACCAGGCAGGTTTGTGGACCTTCAGGTATGCCGAAGCCATAAATTAATGCGCCCATGAAGTTAGTCGTCTGCAGCCCTTCTCTCTGTAGTCCCTACACAGCTTTCACATAAATGAAACAAACGGGTTTGCATTCAGTGAAGCGTGAAAGGATCATTGGAAATATTAATGGATGGTGTGACAGAGCGGATGACAGCGACCTGGGGCAAGAGTTACCTGAGAGGATTTGGCGACCTGGCAAGTACAAGTACTTTCAGCACACCCTGTCCAGTTGCAGTATGTTGAAAGATTCTTCAAGAGCTGAGATGTAAGATTTACAAATGGCAATCTACAGCGTCAAAGTGGTCCCCATCACCCAAAATCAGCATATTAGGTGAATTCACAGGCATAATATATGATTTCGTCATCTTGATTGTGACTGTGGTTGCGTATCGAGATATTTAGGTCTAGATTATGGATCCAGGGTGTGATTCTGTATGCCAAAATCAGTTGCAGAGTTGTCAAGTTGAAGATATTTTTTGGAGAGCGAGAAGACGATACAAATGGGTGCCAAAGCATGTATATTTGAGACCTCTGTCTAGAAGATGATCATTTATCAGTTAGTGCAGGACTTTTCTTCCCCAAAAACCCTTGATCAATGGCAGATGGTGGAGTTGTTAGACCTGGTATACAAAGATGATATACTAGTTCTTTTTGTGTGATGCCTACACTTTCAATCCATATGGAAGACCATTGTGAAGAAAATTGATTTCCCAGCAGTCAGCTAAGTTTGTTAGGAATTCAAATAAATTGTAGAGTTTTTACTCCTGCGTACAGTTTTTTTTAAAAATAGCCAACACTGACACAACATATGGGCCGTTTTTGGTTGTTTTTTTTACCTTTAAGCTGATTTCTTTTAAATCCACACAAAAATGTAAAAAAATTTATTTATTTTTTTGCTTTTAAAACAGCCTTTTTAAAAATTTTTCTTGTTTCGTTCATTTTTAAAATGTAAGTTTTAGGTTTAACAGCATCAAAAAGGCAATTTTCAAACTCTTGCTTGGTGGCAGATGGTATGGTTGTATACCTAAAAAACAAGCATTTTCATTCTTTCTTTTTTTTAAAAAAGTTTGTCAATTTTGACTGTAACTGGCAGGATTTTAACAAGTTCTTACGTCATCAGTTAAAATAGACATCTCTATAGTATATATATATATCTGAATTTTTGTCCAAGTTTATTGTCAATTTTGAGAATAACCAAATGGCTTTTAAACCTATTTGGCATCAGTGCACTTTCCCTATTGCTGTAGGATATGTAACAGGAGCTTGGACCTTTGAAATTACTGTTGTGCGTATGATAGCCGATAGATCTCACTATTTTGCACCAGATGTCTGTTAGGCCCAAGACGGTCAAGAACTGCTTATACCAAACTTAACAAAGTTAATAAGCTCCTTGTAAACTACATCGAGATAGTATGGCTGTGCAATTTGAAGGGTTCATTTGAGCTGGCATGCATTATTGTACAAGGATGCATTCTGGGTGTGACTGTGTTGTCTGTGGTTGTAACCAAACCTGTGCAACTTGACAAACCACACAAAAGAAACTACAACTGCGCAAGACCATTTATGTTCTGGCTCTGTTCACTTTTGAAAATGGGGCATCACAAACCGGGACTAGTATGAGGTTGAACTGACATGAAAGCTTTCCCCAAGAGAGTGTGCATTACATAGAACTTACCAAAGCTTTCTCCAAGAGACTGTGCAAGATATAGAACTACTAATGCTTTCTCCAGAGACGGTGCATTTTGTAGAACTGCTCGTGCTTTCTCCAAGCAACTGTGCATTCTAATAGAAGCTTTGCTGATACGTTCTCCAGGTGGATTCATCATGGCTGGCACAGACTTTTCAAGTGAATCGCTGCAAACAGTGTTGTCCGCTTTCAGATGCTGCGTGGAGCTGTGTCACCTCAGAGGCCTGGGTGGTTCTTTATGTTTGGAATCACGTCATGGTCACTTCCTCCTCGTTCAAGCCTGTCGAGGTGACAAATTTAAAAGAAACAAACAAAACCAACTTTTTATGTGGGAACTGTTTTTATGCAGTGGCGGGTGAAAGATTCTTAAGCTGAAGATGCATCATTCATTTCTGTGATGTACTACTTAACAATTTACGATACATTACAACAGCCGTCTCTTTTTCTTCTTTTGTTTGTTTGTTGTTGCTGTTCTTATTATGAACACTTCCCTTCTCTTCCTTGTTGCGAAGAGATCTTCTGCTCGCTGTGATGTAACATGATGGATGGATTCTGGAGTGTGTATTTTCCTTTTTCAACACATATGGATATAGCTTAGAGAATGATTTGTTTTCAGAGAGAGAGAGTGTGTTTGTGTGTGAGAGTTCGTACATCAACCTAGGGTATGCGCGAGTATGTACATTGGGTGAGTATGCTGCTTGAGCGTATTTGCTGACTGTGAATGCTTGTGTGAGGATGTGTCTTATCTATGAAAACATGCACACTGTTTCTTGTTTTTTTTTTGTTGTTGCACTATTGTGAAAACTCTTCTTTGTTGCGAGAAATCTTCTGCTCGCTGTATGTAACATGATGGATGGATTCTGGAGTGTATGTTCATTTACTTTTTAAAACATTAGGGTAATGATGATTTTTTAGTGTGTGTGTTTTGTTTTTTACACTTTGTAATTGGTGATATGTTGATTATTTGCTGACTGTGTGTACTGTTGTTGTGTGTATAGTAATTTGTGCATTATGCACACATGTGTTTTCTTGATCCATCAAATTTTGCTTACAAAAAGTGTAGATCTTGGTGAACGACCATTTATTGAAAAATATAATGTTAATGTGCAAGTGTTTATTTATATTTTTTTTTTTTAAAGTTTTTTTGTGTGCATTTGTGTTATTTTTATTTTTTACTATTTTTTTTAAAGGTCATTATGTTTATTTCTTTGTTGTGTATGTTTTATTCATTTTCTTTCTTTTAGAGATTTTGGATACCCCCCTTTATTGATTTTTATATTTTACATTTCTCTTCTTTTTTTCTATTAACATAACATACTTCTCCCCATCAACTTTCTGTATTGACCCCCATCAACTTTCTGTATTCCCCCATAGGCATCATCTTTCTTATTCCCCATCATTCTGTATTCACCCCATTTTTCTATAACATTTTTCTTT
This sequence comes from Oncomelania hupensis, assembly GCA_036898135.1. Lineage (NCBI taxonomy): Eukaryota > Metazoa > Mollusca > Gastropoda > Littorinimorpha > Pomatiopsidae > Oncomelania > Oncomelania hupensis. Next base: position 56,571,012 of record CM072521.1, read on the forward strand.
CCCTTTCTTTCTCTATTCCCCATATAACTCCCATCATCTTTTTTTTTATTTCTGTATACTCAACTCTTTTTCTCATTTCTTATTTCTTTTCATTCTATTCCCCGCACATATTTTTCTCTATCCCCGCATTTTCCATCATTTTCTATTCCCCATCATTTCTGTATTCTTTAGACCCCCATTTCTCTATTCCCCACACATAGGACTCCCATCATCTTTCTCTATTCCCCATCAACTTTCTGTATTCCCAGCCCACATAGGACCCCATCATCTTTCTCTAAGCGCACACATAGGACAGTTTCTATTAATATAATAGTAAGCATAATCTATTCCCCCACACATAGGACCCCCATCATCTTTCTGTATTCCCCACACATAGGACCCCCATCATCTTTCTGTATTCCCCACACATAGGACCCCCATCATCTTTCTGTATTCCCCACACATAGGACCCCCCATCAACTTTCTGTATTCCCCACACATAGGACCCCTATCTTTCTGTATTCCCCACACATAGGACCCTCATCAACTTTCTCTATTCCCCACACATAGGACACCCATTATCTTTCTCTATTCCCCACACATAGGACCCTCATCAACTTTCTCTATTCCCCACACATAGGACCCCCATCATCTTTCTCTATTTTGGCCAGAGAGCTACAGATTTCAAGTATATATTTGCAACAATTTGGGAGCTCTGTACTCCTAGTCCTGGCATCAGTCATAATCATGAGATACATGTGTACTCGTACTCATTACATTCTCAATATCATTATGTTTCATTTATTTATTTCCCCCCCCCCCCCCCCCCCCCCCCCCCCCCCCCCCAAGTTATTTTCTTTTCTCCCTTTATTTTTCATCATCATCTTCTTCTTCTTCTTCTTCTTCTTCTTCTTCTTCTTCTTCTTCTTCTTCTTCTTCTTCTTCTTTATTCTTTATTTTTATAAGACATTCTTCCACATATTTGTTTTACATTTAAGGCGAAATTTGTCAGAAATAACTTTCACATTTTATTCAGTTGATTTTTTAATTTATTTATTTTTGTTGTTGTTTGTTATTGTAGAATTGACATTATGTTTGTGTCTCAAATAATTTTATGTATATCCTATCCTATCATATCCAGTAACTCGAAGGTCGTTGGGGCACCTCAGATGATCATTTAACCAGTGTAACCCATCTTTCTCTGTCCTCGGCAACCCTCATGGCTTCGCTCAGTGTCAAGCCAGTCAATTCTTGAATGTTGTCCTCCAAAGTCTTTTTCTGTCTCCCTCTTCTTCTGGCTCCTTGCATCATGCCTTGCAAGATGGTCTTTGCAGGGCCTGATGCTCTGGTGACATGGCCATACCATCGAAGTTTCAGTTTCTTCACCATGTGATCAAGTCATTGTGTTGTCCAATGGCGTGTGTGATGGTATTTCGGACTTAGTTGTTGGTGATGTGCTGAGTATAGGAAATGCCCCGAAGTCTTCAGTAGCACCTCATTTTTATGCTTTGTATTCTTCGTTGTAGATCTTCTGTGAGGGTCCATGTTTCTCAAGCATATAGGAAGATGGAGATGACAAGGGAGTGCAGCAGCCTTACCTTGGAATGTAGACTGATGTTCCTGTCTTTCCAAAACTTGTCAGGGCAGCAGTTGCTTGTGCGATCCTGGAGAGGACTTCCTGTTCTGATACAATTGCTCCTAAATATTTGAAGCTATGCACTGTGTTGGGGAATTGGCCTTGGACTTTGATGTCCGTATTAATGCCATTGGTGTTGTTGGTCATCATTTTGGTCTTCTCTGCACTTATTTCCATTCCAAAGGCTCTAGATGTGGTGTCAAGCCTTTTTACCAGCTGTTCAAGTTCTTGTTCCTCTCCAGCCAATCCATCAAAGTCATCCGCAAAACGGAGGTTGGAGATTACTTTACCCGCTATGCTGACTGTGCCTTCATGATCTGCAAGGGCATCTGACATGATGCGCTCCAGGAAGATGTTGAAGAGTGTTGGAGAGAGTAGGCATCCTTGACACATGCCGATTGTTGTTCTGAATCAGTTCCCAATGTTATGGAGGACTGCACTGGTAGCCTTGTCATACAGGCTTTTGATGACCTCAATAGTGTTAGACCTGATGTTGTACACTCTCATGTTTGCCAGAGCTGCATGCCCTACTCAGTCAAACGCTATCTTGAAGTCTACAAACACATGATATAGATGTTTTTGATGTTGTAGGGATTTCTCGCATATTAATAATTTAATTCTGAGGTTGAAAATCTGCTCAGTGGTACTACGCCCTGCCATGAATCCTGCTTGTTCTTCAGCTATAATTTGTTCAGCTTGGGGTTTCAACCTGTTGAGTATTATTTTCAGGAGGACTTTACTGGAATGGCTGTTAATGCTGATGGTGCGGTAATTTTCACACTCCTGAAGGTTAGCCTTTTTGGGAAGAGTAATGACAAGCGACTGGGTCTATGGTGTAGGCCACTCCCCACTCCCGCTAACTTCCCCTTCTTCCGCGATTGCACTGCTACCTCAACTTCTTCTCTGAGAATTGGGAGGATTTCTTCTTCTTCTCTGTCCTGGAGACATGCTAAAACTGATGGGTCTCTGTTTGGTGTGTGGTTGTAATGGCCAAAGCAAATATCTGTCCATCTGTCCAAGACTTCTTGTTCTTCTGTAAGTCATATGCCAGACTTGCTTTAAATCGTGGAGACCTTGGGCTGCTTAACACTTGTCATCCGCTTCACAGTCTGGTATGCCTTCTTGCTGTTGTTCTTGACCGGACTGTTATCTATTTCCTGGCATTTATCTTCTGTCCAATTCTCCTTTGCTGTGCGCATGCCTTTTTGGATGTCACTGTCGAATTTCCAGTAGGCAACAGCTCCCTGTGAGGTGTTCTTTTTATTTTTCAACTCTCTTTGTTTGTTACACAGGTCCAAAAGTTCAGGTGCGATCCACGGTTTCTTCTTTGGGTGGTGCTTGCCAAGGATCTCAGTGGCAGCATTTGCCACAGCTGAGTTGAAGGTGGTGGTCATGGTGTTGACATCTAATTTACCAGCTCCCAAAATGAGCAGTGGTTCAAATTTCCATCCAATTGTGGATTGGAATATTTCTGCCACCTCCAGGTCTTGCAGTTTTCCCAGGTTGAGCTTCAGTCCGGTGCTTGATCTGAAGCGTTTCTTGACCCTGATGTAGTCAGTCTGGTTGTGATGCTCCCCGCTGGGACTGTGCCATGTCCATCGTCTGGATTTTGTTGTGGGGTCCAAACGTGTTGGCCAGTATCAGATTGTTGTATCTGGCAAACTCCAAGTCTCAGACCTCTGTCATTTGTCAGATTGTTGTATCTGGCAAACTTCAAGTCTCAGACCTCTTGTCACTTGTCTCGTTGTTGCAGTGGGTCCACATGTGTCTCCCCAGTTGTGGTACGCACCTTGGTCAACCTTGGCATTCCAGTCTCCTTGCACTATGACTATGTCCTTCCTCAGCACTTGGTCACGGAAAGCCTGCAGATGTTCATAGGAATCCCCAGCTTCATTGTCATCATAATTTGATGTTGGGGCATAGGCCTGAATGATGGTGATGTCCAAAGGGGCTGCTCTCAGAGTCTACTGGAGACTGGGCGGCAACCCATGACAGTGGCAAGAATGTCTTTGTGGACCAAGAATCCAACGCAGTGTTCATGCCTGTCATTTCTCCCGTTGAAATAAAGCTTGTGGCCTTTGTCAGTCGTTGTTTCACCTAGGCCTCCAGCGCAGTTTGCTGAAGCCTAAATTATTCCATCAATAGTGGTCCAGCTCGTGGGCCAGTTCTTCTAATTTTCCCTCCACAGTTAGGGTCCTGACATTCCAGGTTCCTATGATGATGTTGTCTCTCGTGCAGATCTTGCTAGGTTGTCCATCAGTAACACACTTATCACCTCTATTTCTTTAATAGCGCTTTTTCAACTCAAGAGCTGCTCAAGGCGCTGGCCGATACAGGATTTAATTTGAGCTGCCCAAGGCGCTTACTTGCAGCTTTTGGGCACATAGTCTGACACGGAGACCACTGGGCACCATCCTGAGTCTGACACTCAGACCACTGGGCACCATCCTGGGACGTTCAAATTTAATTCAGTGGATTTTGTGGAGTTTTTATGTGTGGAATATTTATACTTAAGTTTCGGTAACCTTTAGGAAATGTAAGCAATTTGATGTCAAAATTGGATGATAATATTAATTATATTTGTATGTAAAACAATAACAATCTTCCTTTAGGATTTTTGTTTTAAAGGTAATTGAAAAAACAATGTTCAGTCAATGTGAGTGAATTTAACTGTTCTAGCAGTATACCTGTGTAATTTTACTTTAAATAACAATAAAGAGAGATAGAGCCGGTTCATGTGCATGGTCCAGCGATGACCTCTGAAGGTTCACTGGCTGGACACTATAAACAAGAAATCCAATCCAATCATGGTACAATTATTTCCATAGTTAAAGATTATTGTGTTTTTAACAGAAGTATAATACATCGGGGAATTTAATTTTAATGAATTAGTTTCAGTTGACTTAATATTCTTTGTTGCTGTGTTAACTGAGAACTGTGAACGCTTGTGATTTTAATTAATTAATTTTACTTTATACTACAATATTTGCTCGGTTTTTCTTTTCTTTTCTTATTAATTGTGGAGAACATGTCTGTAAATTAAATCAAATTGTAATTAATTTTAGTTTATTGAAACAAATATCTTTGGTTTTGTTTCAACTTAAGGAAAATACATGGTGGAATTTAATTTCAGTGAATTATTTTCAACTAATTGGCCATTTGTCCCCTATTAATTTTACGTATGAGAATTTTGTTTTGTTACTAACTTTCATACACCATCTAATAAGATATTTAGTTCATAAAATCTTCTCTTATAATAATGTAAATTTCGGGTACTTTCATGTTTTTAAAAACGTTTTCTTTACTCACTAAGTTAGGTATGTGCATACAGTTTTACACTCAGCACTATGGAATGGAAGTGTTACTGATGGAAAATATATGTAATCATTAATATGCTTGTTTTTGGAGATTTGATTTTGTTTGACTATTTTATTAAAATTATTAATTTTGAGTTGTTGTTTTTAAAAAAATGAAACTACAGTAGTGACATTTTTAGATTTTGAATGCAGCATCTGCATACATTATCATATTATTATTATTATTATTATTATTATTGAAGATTATTATTATTACTATTGAAGTGTATCATCATTTTCACCATCATCATCGCTATCATAAATACCACCATCATCTTCATGTTCATCGTCATCATCATCATTATCATCATTCATCGTCATTTAGTATGTATCATGAGTTTTACTGGTATATTACTTATTATTTATTTTGGTATCATTGTTTTCGTGGATGTTTTTTTTTTTTCAGCTTCATTTTTTATGGCAAACAACATGATTATTATTCAGTCGGCAAGTTGAAAATTGAACTCTGATGCATTCTCCATTGAACAGGTTTGTAATTATGATTGTCAAATTTTATGGTGGAATACTTGTACGTTTGTAAAGTGTATGCAAGCACACACAAAATAACGATGATGACGGAAAAAAAAAGAGAACTTTTTATTGGACTTCGTTATTCCGATGCGAAATTGTGAAAAGCACTAATGAATATATGTAAATGGCACAATTCTTATGAATATGTATCGATTCGGGGGTTGACTCTGAAAGAACGCTTGGGCTGACAATGAATGGCTGGCAATTGCGATCGCTACCGTTTGTCCTGTGTGAAGTGTTTACGACATGTGGTGTGAGAAAGAAAACTGAAAAGATGAGAGGCCTGAATGTTTTGCAAACAAGAATGCGAGTTTTACTAAGCATTAATTAACTAATTAATTTCTTGGCTCTCCTTTTGCTGTCAATGATATCAGGAGAAACTGGATTGTTGGTTGTGTTTTTATTTCAATTGCTGCACCTTGTAGTCTCTGTCTGTCTCTCTCTTTGTCTCTGTCTGTCTCTCTGTCTCCCCCTGTAGAGGTGACGGGGGCTTCAGTATAAGTAGTATCCCCACTTTCTGGAAATTTAGTGCTTTAAATTCCCACTGTCACTGTCTTTCTCCTTTGTTCTTTCTCATTTCTACTCTGTTCTATCAATCTACCATACTATCTTCTTCTTCGCTAGACCAGTCACCTACCCTTTTTCTTGAAAACTCTTCCGGGGCAATACTCCTCATTTGTGTATGAGGTCTGTTGGATCAGCTTGGGAATATTGGACGCTCTCTGCCAAATGGTCACTGGGGCTTCTTATGATGTTATTAATTAGCAATGTAGGCATTTTATATGTATGTGTTTTGTTGATATTGTATAATGATGTTTGTATTCTATTTTGATTTTGTAAACGGGCGTTCGATAAATTAGAGTATAGCCTCAGAGTCCCCTGCGTGGGATGTCTTTATTGTAAAGTGACCGGCTGGTAGATTGCTTTCAGTGTTACCACTACTAGGGTTGTTTCGGCAGATCTTTTATGCAGATCAGGAGTGAGTCCTCTTTCACTTCTCTGGTCCTGATTTGGGGTCCGCTGGACCTAAAGCAATAACCATGTAATGTAATGTTTCTCTGTCTGTCTCTTTGTCTCTGTGTGTGTGTGTCTCTCTCTCTCTCTCTCTCTCTCTCTCTCTCTCTCTGTATGTGTTCTAATGTCCCTCAGTGTCTCACCCTACAAACTGTATACACACCAACCTGCACACTCCTACAGATGTGAGTATAAACCAAGGTCTAGTCTATGTGCACTCAAGCATTCCAAGGCACGGACCAAACACCCTGACGCTCATGGCCCGAGTGCTGGACTCGCCAGTCCACCCTGCAAGCACTAGGTCCATTCTTCGCAATTCCCTGTTGCCCAGGATTGTGTTTAGTTGTCTGGGTGTCAGACGATGCACCTAAAGGCTGCAAGTGAGCGCCTCGGGAGGTTTGGGTTAGAGCCTGTATGGGCCAGCCCCTTGAGCTGGGAAAGAGCTATATAAGAAATGCTATATAAAGTAAAAGTGCCATATATGAAGTGCTATATAACACTAAATAAAATTAAACCTAGGCCTACTTACAATTCAGGGTTATGGAGGTTTATTCATCAAATTCACAGATGAATGATACCGTTTTACTGATGCTCAACTTTCTCACCATGATACTCATACTGAGTCTCTGTTGTCTATCAAGGCTTGATTCCACAGGTTTAGATCCTGATCGATGTCAATTACGTAATACTTCAAGCCAACTTGCAAATCTGCCATCAAACGTCTGCTGAGACTTTTGAGAAGGTGAAGGTCTCGCCTAGTCTCGGCCACGCTGCATGAGACTTGCGACGCCTAAGAACCATGGGTACTACATTACACCTAAATATAGGTCAGTGCTAAGAACAGCGTGCAAAAGCCGGCCCGACTTGACCTGGCGCATGCGCAAAGGCGCCCGGCTATAGTAAGACACCCGGAACTTTGACGACGTGACAGCGGTAAAAGGATACCTCGTCTCTGCATCGGTCCACCCGAGCACACTCAGCAACACAGACGGTGTTTTAACTTTTGAGTCACACAGCACAGGCGCCTTAACCAAATAGAATGGATCCTCACTTTTTTTCTTCTAGTCCAGCTCAATGAGTGCGGGGCCTATATCCTCTTCCTCGCTCCTTCACCCCCACCTCTGGTTTTGTCGTTTGGGGGTTGCGTTCCAAGCACGGTCACCCATCCAAGTACTATCCCTTCCCCGACGTTGCTGCACATGAAACACTGCTAGGGTGTGCCCAGATCACTGCACTACTAATGCGTCACCAATGTCAGGTAGGTCATGCATATCATTAAAACGAGTTATCATAATCATCCTTTTTCCTTCTCCTCAGCTGCATCATCATCATCTTCATCATCGTCGTCGTCGTCATCATCATCATCGTCATCTTTTCCTTTCAATTCCTCTTCCTGTTCCTCCTCCCCATCATCTTATTTAGTTGCTGTTGTCGTCATCACGATGATTATGATCGAGCATGATGTACTCGCAATTTTTCGATTTAGCTTGCATTCTGTTCACCCCCAACCCCACCCCCATCCATACCCGCTTTTACCCCTCATCCTCTCCCACCCGCCACCTCCACCCTCTCTCCTCCCGTCCCTACCTACCTACCTCCCTCCCTCCATCCCTCAATCTTTCCACTAAAATAGCTGTAGGGCAACTGCCCCTAATCTAGGAAAGTTTTAGCGGAGAACAACAAAAATCCATCCACAGCACAGACCTTAAGCTAGGGCTCGAATGCCTGAAGTTGAACTCTGGTGGTTTTTAAATTAAGTTAGCCATTTATCCTCATTATTAGACATTTCTGTGTGAAATAAATTAAAATAAAATAAAAAGCTAGCCAAATGACTCGATCGTCTTTTCATGGATTTGTCTCTCAGCATCATCATCACTTCTTCGCCGATGTAAATCACCACCCACCCACCCCCCCAACCCCCCCCCCAAATCTCTCCATCAACCCTTGGAAACAATCCTTTCCAGATGCAACCTTTAGTGGAGGGTGTTAAGAGATTAGGTGATTGGTACAGTGTGACGGTGGGTCTATTGTTACTGGGCTCTGCAAAATGGAATGCTATTACCCACTCGTCTTTGTCTGCGGGGATCGGCTAGTTTAATTACCCTATGACTAATCTTAATACATTTATATGTTTAGCTCGGTCTGTGTGCGGATAGGGTTATAGAGATAGGGAGAAAATGGTAAAAGATTCACTGGCACACTAGCTCTCACACTGCTAGGAAACATAGGTAGTCCAGCCACTTGTTAACAGTAAATATCACACATTTATTTCCTCTACTCTAAACATAATTCTCTAAACACTCTACTAACTTAAATGTCCAAATTCACTTCGAATAGTTCGTTCCTTGATGGGTCTATGCCGCTACTGTTCTTGATATTTGCTACTGTCTCATCATTGGGCTATTTGTTCTGGTTGGCCTAATGTTGGTTTTCAGGAGAGTAGACTACCGCACAGTCCTTCTAGATCAGTGTTAGTGCGTTTCCTCTTGCACTTAGCTGATTTGTTGAGGTGTGGTGATGGTGTCTCCTCCTTTGGTGTTGACTATTGGGCGATCGGAGCTCAGTGCTCGATGTTCCCCTGCAGGCCGAATGTCAGGGTTGACTCTTAGTGGTCTATTTCCTGCATCGGACCAACAAGCCTGCTTGTCTGCAAAACATAAGACGAGTTCTGCAACGCCTTGTATACTAATGGTGTGCATAGCGTCTCACTGGTGGCAGAAACAGCCATCAGTGATCGCTCCACTTATACAAACAAGAGACGATAATTCTTTTAAGTCCGTGGTCCACTGGAATCTCCAACATAATTCCTATACATACATATACATCATAGCTAAACTGTGACGTGGGGTTTTATTGTTGCTGGGCTCTGCACAATGGAATGCTGTAACCCTCTCGTCTTATTCTATAGGGACCGCTAGTGAATCACCCGGTGAATTACTTTATTTGTTTAGCTCGGTCTGTGTTAAGGCTGGGGTACAGAGATAGATAGAAAAATGGTAAAAGATCACTGTCACACTAGCTTTCACACGGCTATGAATCATATGTAGTCCAGCCACTTGATAACAGTAAAAATCACACATTTATTTCTTCTACTCTATACACGATATTCGAAGTACGAAACTAACTTAAAAGTTCAATTGTCAATGCGAATGGTTCGCTCGCTGATAATCTAGGCAGCTACTTTTTCTTCATCGGGCACTGGCTACTTTCTGTCGAGTGGACTACTGTGGTCCTGTTTATACAGAGTTTTAGTGCACGGTTTCTTGTTGCACTTAACTGTGGGGTTGAAGCGCTGTGTTGAGGTCGCTTCTACGACATGCTGTGTTGTCGTTGCTTGTGTTCGACGGGTGGGCTATCTGCGCACAATGCTGTAGATGCCTCGGCAGCCAACCTTCAGCGATGACTGGTTTTTGTCTATTGCTGAATTGGGCTCACGATATAACGCCTGCTCATCTGTAACATATGAGACGAAATTTTGCACAACCCTGAATAATAGGTCTGTGCAGAGCGTCTCACTGAAAGCCAAAGTAGCCCTCAGTGATAGCTCCACATCTCTATACATAAGCAACAAACATTCTGCTAAGTCCGTGGTCCACTGGAATCTCCACTCTAATTTCCTATACATACATAAATATAAATCGTGGCTAACTATACACATAGAGAAATAATAATATTATAACCATTCTCGGGTACAGCCACTGGTCTGCAAGCATACATATAGGTTAAACAACAGTGGGTCCGTACATCATACAACATGGCGTCGGCCGGTCATTCTTGCCTCGTGGTCGGATTTTTCCACGTGGTCACGCAAAGTCGGACTACCAATTCATTCTGTGCATAGGAAATGTCACAAACATAATTCAACAATAATATAAATACATCACGATGAAACAGAAGTATATTCATTTACCTGTTTGACAATGTCAGGCTGTGGCTACTTGATTGAATTTGAATATTCAACAAGTACTGCTTCCCTGGTCTATCAGTGGAGAGATTTCTGCTAGGAAGTAGCTTTGTACTGCCCAAAGCTTTCAACACAAATGACCCTCTACATAGCCTTGGCATACCCATTCAGAACTGGTTCTACCTAACGGTGCTGGGTTCAGATTGGCTGAAGAAATCTGAGTGGTTGTAAAATTCAAAGCCTTCTACGTCAGCTGCGATGATGTCACTGCTATGCGGGCGTCCAGCTACAACTGTTATGCATGATCCCTTCTGTCGTCTGCTAGAGACTAACAGTAACCTTCTAATTCTAACTGACTAAACAAGCAAAATCTCAAAGTGTGGAGGGTAAACAGGTCCTCTTGTTACATAAACGAAACACATGGAGAAGTAATTAACAATATACACATTCTCCGGTACAGCCAATGGTCTGCAATAATACACATATGCGAAACAACAGTTGGACCGTAGAGGCTACCTCGTGGTTTCGCAAACCACGGGGTCAAGCTAAGTTTTACAAACATTCACAATGATAAAACATGGCAAGACTTCACAAGCATAATACAACAATATTATCAATAAAGCGCAATGAAACAAGAGATTGATCATTTACGTTTTTGACAATGTCAGGCTGTGGCTATACTGCGATGAATTGAATTTCACCCCTCACCTGCTTAGTCTTCAGCTAGAGAGATCTTTTAGCGTGCATCCTACTCAGTTGAGATTCAGACAAAGAATGACTACCTAGCCTTGTGGTTAGCCAAAAGCCCGCGAAAATCTCGTGAGACCTGAGCGCCTCCTAGCGGGGGTGGTGGCTATACGTCAGCAGGATGAGGTCACTGCCTACCCTAGCGAGAGTTAGGTTACACATGCTTAGCACAGTCCTTTACTTCTGTCGTCTGCTAGGCATCGACTTTAATTTACAAAGGCTTCAGCAGGCTGAACTATTTAAGACGTGAAGCCGTAGTGCAGGGTCTAAAATAGCCTCTCGTGACATACAGTATGTTATCTGGAAAACTCTAATTTTCAGTTCTCTGCTTGCCAATGAATGGTTCAATGCAAAAAATAAACAACCGACAAAGTACCTTGAGAAACTGCTCCCCTACTCTTTATTTATTTATTTATTTATTTATTTATTTATTTATTTATTTATTTATTTATTTAATAACTTTTATTTAGCGCTTTTCCAGCCCAAGAGCCGCTCAAGGCGCTGGACGATACAGGATCTAATCCGAGGCGCCCACTTGTAGGGCGCGTATAGTCTGACGTCCAGACGGCTGCGCACTATCATGGCCGACTGGGGATGGGGAGAATGCACCTAGTGCGTGCTGGGTGTATTTGTGTATCTGGCACTCATCCGTCTATGACATGAGCGTCATGATCTTCCATCGTTTGGACTTTAAGGACCCTGACGCTCATGTCCTAGAGGGGAGAGTGCCGGCTACACAAATACACCCAGCACGCACTAGGTCCAATTCTCAATCCCCATCCCTGGTCGCCCAGGATTGTGCTCAGTCGTCTGGGTGTCAGACTATAATAATAATAATAATAATAATAATAATAATAATAATAATAATAATAATAATAATAATAATAATAATAATAATAATAATAACGGATTTTTATATAGCGGGTACTCCAGCCTATGACCAGACTCACCACACTTTACATAGTCATTACATAAAAAATACATGCACTCGATCAAACATCACTTTTGCTTCGATACACCAAAAGACGGAACAGTAAAGGTAAAAACTATTTAAGCCTACAACTATATACACAAATGACAAAAAAGACAGACATAGACTATTTACAACTATGTACATAAATGTCAAAAAAAGACAGAAATAGAATAGCAAAAACCTATTCACAGCTATTTATATGCCAGGTTAGACCCAGGAAGAAAAACAGTATAAATATTTACAGCCGTGTAAACACTTACGGATCAGAGACAAAAGAGGAGAGAAAAGCAGCGGGATACAAATCATTCTGAATAATGCAGTTTGAAGAGGTGGGTTTTGAGGGCCTTTTTGAATGCTTGTGTTGATTGTATGTTGCGGATATGGGAGGGAAGGGAATTCCACTGCTTGGGTGCGGAGTAAGGTTGCAAGTGCGCGTCTCGGGTGGTTTGAGTCAGATCCTGTATTGCCCAGCGCCTTGAGTAGCCCTTGAGCTTAAACAAAAAGCACTGTATAAGAACGAATAATTTTTGTCAAAAAATAAATGATGCATGCGAGCCCAGAATCGAGTCGGTGTTTTTGTTTTCTTCTTTCTATTTGTTTGAGTCAAGAGTGTAGAGAGGAGGAGGTTCGAGTGCGCTCCTCCAGAACTTCATTTCGTTTGTTGTCAAGTTTGAAGGGTGAGATCATTTATCATTCGCTCGACCTCCATCGATATGCATCTTGCTTTTGTATAAATAGCCTATTTCGCCGCACCACCACCACCACCACCACCACTATCACCCGCCTGAGTGATCTACAACCCCCTCACCCCATAATCTCCTCTCTCCAGCCCCTACGCTCTCTTCAAACCCCCATCAGACCCACCCAACCCCCTTCTTAACGCTGCCATTTTCTTCCTTAATAGGAAAGCCATTAATTTTGTTCTGACCATCATCTTTGTTGTTGTTGCTGCATTGGCCGATCCCATATCCACAAACTTCCTTCAACACCAAGGCGAACACCCTCACCCTCACTCTCACCCCACCCCACCCCACCTCTCTCTCTCTCTCTCTCTCTCTCTCTCTCTTTTACTTTCTCTCTCTTTCTCTCTCTCTTTTTCTCAGTTCGGACACCCTTACTCTCTCACTCACCCACCTTCTGCCCGGTCTTTCTCATCCTATCTCTCTGTGGCTCTCTCTCGTGTGTGTGTGTCTCCAACCTCTTTTTTAAAATCTCTTTTTTTCTCTCTCTCTCGTTCTCTCTCAATTATGAGTTACGTACGGTAATAATGTTTTTTGGAGTGACCAATTCATAATTACGAGGCCAGTCCATAGACATATATATATCTTATATATGTCTATGGGCCAGTCCGATAAGTACTTAGCCTCTCCGCCCGATGGCGCCAGTATCGCAAGAGCAATTTACTATCGTGTAGTACATTCTCGTAGACGGCTGTCTACTGTCGAAATTTTAGCCGGATCGGACTCGTAGTTTTATTTTGACCGCGTGTGAAAGCGGGCGTGTCCGCGGATTTTAGAAGAAAAAAAAAGTGCTCTTCCACCATGATAACGCACCGGTTCACACCTCCGCTTTCGCCACGGCCAATTGGTCGAATTGGGCTACGAACTGCTGCCCCATCCACCGTATGCTCCAGATTTGGCCATGTGCGACTTCTTTTTTTTTTCTTCCAAACTTGAAAAAGTCACTCGCGGGCAGAAATTTGAGTCGAATGAGGAGATCATCGCCGCCACGGAGGCCTACTTTGCAGACCTCGAGAAAACGTATTTTTCAGACGGGTTAAAGAAGTTGGAGCATCACTGGGTCAAGGGTATCAAACTAAAAGGAGACTATATTAAAAAAATAAAATCGGCACTTTTTCAAAATTTTAGTTTTTCTTTTGCAGACTAAATACTTTATCGGACCACCCTCGTATGTTCATCACTCCGTCCTATTTCCTCTACTGGTTTTATCAAGAAGAAGAAGAAGAAGAAGAAGAAGAAGAAGAAGAAGAAGAAGAAGAAAGGGAACATTTTATTGCCAGTCCGCGAAGCAAATATCTGTCCTATCTCTTTGACTTTCTCTCCCGGTCTCCTAAACCTAGTACACAAATAATTATTAATTTCCGATGTACAAAATATATCAGACAAGGCCGAGATAGGGTTAGGCAGTAGAGATATGAGGAACACGTACAATAAAATATTTTGTAAGGGCCGGGCCCTCAAATCACACATTTCGGTGACATGGATCCTTTTCAAAATTCACAGTGAGTGTTGTCCTATCCAGAAAAAAATGAAACCACTTTCACCCCACCCCCATACACGCACACACTCACAGACACACACACACACACAAGAGTAATCGTTGAACATAATTTCATGAGACAACCTGTCATTAAATGATCCTTGATGGAATGGCAAATGACTGTGTAACAGTTCAAAATCCAGTGGAAAATAAAACCTGTTTTTGTATACCTCAGTTAATACAATTTTCTTTCGTTCATCACCAGCTTTGATTCGAAGGTTTGAATTCCCAGACCAATTAAGTCTTCCCTTTAATTTTTACTCAATCACAATGTTACACTCCGTTTGATGGTGATATTTTCTCAGTAGTTGATTCAGCCCCGATGCTTGAAATCCTGATAGGTGTAACTGATTCGTTTATCCACGCAGCCTGCTCACTCAGCAGCAACAAGGCAAAGTCTTCGTATGAAGTTTTCCACTTTTATTCAGCACACATCAACAACTGCATACAATCGCTCAATCGCCTTTCCACTCTCAACTTTTTACTTTCCAACTCACTATCAACAACAACACAACACCTTTGAAACAGTGCGGCACTTATTTAGTCTCTTGATACTCCCGAACAATTTAGAACACGGTAGAAATGACGCACTACCACCAATCCAACTAAAGATCGTCATCACTGTCTTACGTCATACATCTCTATACACATTCCCGGAACGTTCTCAAACTTCTACAAGTTTCTATCGACAGTAAACACGCAGATCTAGAGAATTCTCCAATAATATCGACCAACGAAAATTATCAACGTTATACAAAGCCTCTTCTAACCACAATGCAAACTCAAATCAAAGGTAAATAAACTCTATTATTGAATACTTTGCAAAACGAAACGATTAGATCTATCGTGCGCGCTTCAGACATACAATCCTTCGCCTTTCAACGTACTCTGGATTTGTACGACCATCAAGTTTAATAACCATTCATTTAACTTTAGCTCTGCCGAGATTGTGAACTAAAGTTCTGTTAGGGTCAGTGGTAGAATTCAGACTAATTTTAAAAGACAATTTAGAGCTTCCTGGAACAATAACATTATTAGGGCCGAGATGAGGAAATCTCACAGTCAATAATTGATTAGGCTCTATGCTACTTGGATTGTTCGTAATAATTACAGTATTCCTATCTCCTTTAATGCCTAAAGATGTTGTCAACCAACGTGTAGGGTCTAACAAGCTCCCATTGTTGCGCATTTTTAAGTAACTAAACAAATAAATCAAACAGTGGCTGAAGAACTCCCTGACGAAGTGTTTAAACCTAATGAAGATGAAGACCTTGACAAACTAGCAGGCACCTTGACACAACTAGCAGGCACCTTTCAATGGTAGGAGATGACATGACAAAGGTATTGGACAAGAATTACGTCAAGTAACTCATATCCAAAACGCTAACAAAATGAACAAGTTTTACAATCATATCTGACGTCAATTACCGGATTATGTTTCACCGGGCGACTATAGGGCAAGACAAAATAATCACTTGTTTATAAACACTACTGACTTCGGTAAAAGAGTCAGAGTGCAGCTAACGATGACCAAGAATCCAGATAAATTTCATTCAAGTTCTACTTTGAAAACTAAACTCTCTGTTAAGATCATTGGGACTTTCAGAACCTACAAGAACATTATGAAAACAGGCAGTAACTTCCCTACAACATATACACCCAGCTTTGCCAAATTCAGAACAGATAAGTCTTCATGACTTGTCGGACTCTGCGTTAGAAGTAAACACAGAAGTTAAAACCTTATTACAAACTAATGTTAGACCAAACTTTGTCTTCAATACCTCTGCGTGAACTTCAAGGTTTAGATCTAGCAATTACAATCTGTGAGAGGGGAGACAATGTTGAACTTAGACAAGCTTGGCGAGCTCGACAAAGAAATAGAGAAACAACAAAATAATCTAGCAGAAGCGGATACAATACAATACGATACAATACAATACAATACAATACAATACAATACAATACAATACAATACAATCTTCTATATATATAAATTGCTTAGCCGGAAGTCCTTCTTTGCCTCTACTGTAAAGTTTGTCCGGTATGGACGCTGATCTGGGCAGGTGCTGGGCGCTGCTGATCGGCCTGCTGTGCGCTCAAAACCCGCGAAATCGTTATAGCCGACATTTCCTTACCAAACGTTTAACCGTTTCTGAGATAAATAAATAAACAAAATGTCCACAAACTGCAATAGCCTCATTCCGCGCGGCGCTTCCGATTCAACCCGTGTCAAGAACTGCCGTTCCATAATACCGCAAATTTTGTTTTATTTCCATTCAAAACACTTTTGCACTCATGTCACCAATCTTACAGCTGAAGGTTACCTGTTCACTTTCTTTTTCATCCATACTTATATGCGCACAAAAATTCAATTTGCATAAAATCTTCCATTACTTGAAGCAACTGTGTCATACAAGATCTGTGCTGACGAAAACCATGTTTGTAGAGTTGTAACACGGTTACTTCCCTCTAACTAAATCACTGTTTATGCAGTACCTATGCGCTACCGCGAATACAAATATACCGGAAGTATTATGGTACCAAGGGAGATTACTTGCATGCCTAAAATTTTTAAATAAAGGTATGACATTTAAAAATACGTTGCCTAACATAAATACTAAATTACAATAAAATATTTTAGTGCATTACTCAAACATGCACCTATACTCTGTTCTGCAGTACATTGCAATTATCATTTTAAATTAAAATAGTTCAATGCATTGCTCGAGTCGAACATCAACATGTACCTTTTAATCTACTCTGTTTTGCAGTGCTTCATCATTCGACCCCTGCAAGTAAACTATTGCAATCATTTCAGTAAATTTTTAATGTTTAATGCTAACTCGCAGACAACAGTTGTCTCTCTGTCTACATTTTAAACAGCAACCTGTGTACCCTGGCTTGCCAGGGTACAAAACCACTAGTCCTGGAATAAACGTTGTGATAATATGTAGTGAGAAAGGCAATATCTAGCCTATGCATCTTAGAGAAATGACATGTTCAATATTGGAATAAATGTGATAGTAAGTGTGTTGTGCGAAAGGCAATATCTAGTCTAGGTATCTTAGAAAAATGACATGTTCAATGTTGGAATAAATGTAATAGTAAGTGTGCTGTGCGAGAACTTGAAAATTAATGTGCAGTCTATGTGCCGTATAAGTAGTAATGAAATGAATATGTTGTGTTATATAATTAAGTATGCATAATGTGCTAATACGTTTCTTAGTTCTTGTCCATGTACTCTCAAGTTTTATGATGGGCAAGATAACAGTGGCAAATCTTCACTGTCCAGTATTTAGCAGTATGATTGCTTTGGTGGTTCAGTGTTGTTTTACCCTTTGTTCCCTGGGATGTTTTTCCCAGCCTGCGGTATCGTCAATGGTGGGTGTAGACGTTACACTTCAATGTCCATTCATTCGTCAACGATACGAGTTATAATCATGATTTGGCTAGGACTAAAACTATCAACGATACGAGTTATAATCATGATTTGGCTAGGACTAAAACTATCAACGATACGAGTTATAATCATGATTTGGCTAGGACTAAAACTATCAATCTCTTCGCCAGTTTTAAGTGTCTTCGTCAGTTTCATGCGTAAGTGCCCGGATGAATATGACTTCCATTAGGAAGAGAGCCCCGTATGAGCACGGCGGCCATCACTGAAGTGCCCGTATGTGCGGCAGACGACACGAAAGGAAAACACACTTTGTCTGAATGGAGGGCTCTCGCTATATTGACGGCGCGTTCTAGAACGCAATAGGGGAAAACGCTGCGAAGTGACCTTGAGTATTGGATCAGGTATTGACCTTGCCATATCACTGATATTATTAATGGATGGGGTGTGTGTGTGTGTTTAAAATTGTTATTATTATTATTATTATTATTATTATTATTATTATTATTATTATTATTATTATTATTATTATTATTATTATTATTATTATTATTATTATTATTTTAAATTATTAATTATTATTATTAATAGGCCTATGTGGTGCTACCGTCCCTACCTCTTTTGTCAGCGTCTCCTGCCCTGGTACTCCTACTCATTCATTCATCACCATTTTCTTGCTGTCCAATCATAGTCTTTGGTCCAATCTCTTTTTCTCCATTCCAATTATTTTCGGGCTCAGCCTAATACAGTAATAGCCTACTGATTAGGAAGTTCGGATATTCATTGCCTTCTTATCTGTCGTCTGCCACAGTTGGCGAGGGTTAGGCCACTGCGCTTGTGATAGTTTTAAAAAGATGCAGTTTTGTAATTGAGAGAGAGAGAGAGAGAGAGAGAGAGAGAGAGAGAGAGAGAGAGAGAGAGAGAGAGAGAATATTTTATTAAGAAAAGAAAATGATTATGATTTTAGCATTAAGTCGCTAATCTTACAATCAGTCATTCTTTCAGTCACTCAAACATTTAGTTTAATCATACATCATGCATAGAAAATCAGACTTAAATTTATTTTTAAAAAATACATTTAAAACATTAAAAACAATTAAAAATTAAACGAGAGAGAGAGAGCATTGAACTTTGAAACATTAGTATTTACCAGAGATGTACAGGTCTCTGTAGCTCTTTGGTATTTACACAATTGAAAGGTTTAGACCCAAGTGCCCATTCCTACAACCTGCCGAGAGAGAGAAAGAGAGAGAGAGTGGGAGGGGGAAGGGGGAGGGGCGGGGAGGAATAATGCTGACCCTAAATCTACCCCTCCGTTTATTTTCTCCGTTGGGGCGCTTCGACCTCTGTAAACTAATTTGAGGAATTATACAAAAAGGTGTCCATTAGTGTTATTATCGCTGCGCTTCGTTTCTAAAGAAAACTTCTATACGTGTTGCAAGTTCAGAGAGAGAGAGAGAGAGAGAGAGAGAGAGAGAGAGAGAGAGAGAGAGAGAGAGAGAGAGAGAGAGAGAGAGAGTGCGAGAGAGAGAGAGAGAGAGAGATAGTGCGAGAGAGAGAGAGGGAGGGAGAGAGAGAGAGAGAGGGAGAGGGAGGGAGGGAGAGAGAGAGAGAGAGAGAGAGAGAGAGAGAGAGAGAGAGAGAGAGAGAGAGAGAGAGCAAATAAGTGATAAAAGAAGTCTCAAGAGTAATTGAACCGAAATTCGTCATTTTTACTTTGTGGATATTTTAACTACTGCTAAATCAGTCGTATTTTGTTTTTGTTTTTAAAGGTCAAGGTCATTGTGCTTTACAATTTTCTAAACACGTTTTGCATTGTATCTAAGAATTGACTAATTCGATTAAGATTTATTTTTTTTGGCTCGCAGATTGTTAAGACCGTGGCTTATTATTCCATGTTTTTCTGCTGTTTCGTTTGAATAAAGCCTAGTCACAACACAGCCCCCCAAATTAACGCTTTTCAAAATACTTATTTTTCGGTTATGTGTGCGTGTGTGTGTGTGTATGTGTGTTTTTGAATGTCTGAAAATACATTTGAATGGCTTGCCATCTTGTTATGTCTAGCCTGAGTTTTACTGTTTTGAAGTTGAGTGACGCTTGATGTTTTGTTGGATTTATTTTTCAAAACTATTTGTGCCGCTTGCTCTTCGTCTTTTTCTTCTGAACCTAGACCCAACCATATGAACACTGAAGTTGAACGTCCACCCCCATCATTGGGATACGGAAGACTGGGATAATTACCATCCCAGGAAAGATGGGGGTTAGGGACTTATAAATCAACACTGTACTACCAGAGCAATCGTATTGCTAAGATAATGCATCCACAGAAAGAAAGAGATTTTTCTTATATAGCGCACTTACAAGCTCAGAGAGCTTCTCAAGGCGCTGGCCCGTAATATCCAATCACACAATATAGTTTGCTGGAGTCAGGATTCGAACCCACGTCGCCCAGGACGCACTTACACAAGTCGTGCGCTCTGACCACTGAGCTATCCCTGCCGCCACTGGTATCTTGCCCACCACGGGAGTCGAACCTGGGTCGTCGGTGTGCCAGGCGAACGCTCTATCAACGAGCTACGGCGTTGGGTCAAAAACCCGGCCACAAAGTGTCAGCATAAACGCAGTCGGATTGTATTGGGCGCATTGTCTGCAGTGAGCAGGTTCGACCACTCTGTGTGCGACCCGGCTAATCCTATTTGAGCTCATGCGCCTTTATGAAAAGGTGTCCATTATTATGATGAATGCCATCGATATCCCACGGGCTGGCTGAAGTCAGAGAGGTGCAAAATTAATGAATGTTTTATAGGGCGGACCACAACGATGAAGCATCATCATCATCATCATCATCATCATCATCATCATCATCATCATCATCATCATCATCATCATCATCATCATCATCATCATCATCATCATCATCATCATTTTCTTCTTCTTCTTCTTCTTCTTCCTCTTCTTCTGCATCATCATCATCATCATCATCATCATCATCATCATCATCATCATCATCATCATCATCATCATCATCATCATCATCATCAATTTATTTTATTTATTGAATCGTTCTTCTAATATAGCGCATTTCCAGCTCAATAGCTGCTCAAGGCGCTGGCTGATACAGGATCTAAATCGAGGCGCCCACTTGCAGCCTTTGGGCTCATAGCCTGACGCTCCGACGACTGAGCACAATCCTAGGCGACCGGGGATGAGGTAGAAGAGACCTAGTGCTTGCTAGGTGTATCTGTGTAGCCGGCACTCACCTCTCTAGGACATGAGCGTCAGGATCTTTGAAGTCCGTGCGATGGAATGCGTGCACAGGTGCATAGACCTCGGTTTGTACTCTCATTTGAAAGAATTATTACCCTGTTTTGACTGATCATGTTAAAAGGAAGCAAATTAAAAGTAGAAGACTTTGCTCACGGAGATCTTTCAAACACAGCAGAATATTGTAGATATGCTGTTCGACCATTGCCTTGTTATAAAGAAGGCTTATAATTTTCTCCCTTTTGTAGACCTACAGTTTTCTCCCCTTTTCTAGACGTGAAGTTATCTCCGTGTTAGACCGTTTTCTCTCCCCTTTCCTGTTTCTTTTCATACTTTTCTTCTTCTTTTTTTTTGGTTTTTGTCCTATCCTTTTTTCCGACCACTGGTTCTCCAACTTTGAGTGACGGGCAGCATATTGATAATGTCTTGAGCGGCATTTACACCGAGTATAAGAGCCCCCCGGTCTTTCAGGGTGTAGGCCTAGGAGCTATGTTATGCACTGTCCATTCACAGACTGAGGAAAACAGAAGTCCGGCACTAAACATGGGACAAAACCTTCCGTCACGACAAATTAGACTTGGGGAGAAAAGAAAAGAAAAGAAAAAGTTATTGCCTGTGACAATTTGTTTTAGGACTGCTCCATGGATCAAACCTCTGGCTACTACTACTACTACGTCGCTGCTGGGCGGCACTCCGTTGATGAGATGGGCACGGGCGGACGCGGGGCGGCTTTTCCCATAGGGTCTAGTGCCACCACCACTCGGCTGATCCCAATGCACAGGTCAGGATCAATTCACGCGACCGTACCCCGTCAGGCAACTGAAAGTGTATTAATTTTAATACATTTATCTAATAACCAGGAGTGTGAAAATTACCGCACCATCAGCCTCATCAGCCATCCCAGCAAGGTCCTCCTGAAAATAATACTCAACAGGTTGAAACCCCAAGCTGAACAAATCATAGCTGAAGAACAAGCATGATTCAGGTCAGGGCGAAGTACCACTGAACAGATTTTCAACCTCAGAATAATATGTGAGAAATACCTACAGCACCAACAACATCTATATCATTGATTGAGTGATTCGAACTGCTGTTTCGCAGGACAGTATAGGACTATAGTGTATCTCTGCCGTATCTGAAAAAAGAAAAAAACAAACACCTGATGAATCTGTGTCACGACACCAATTCTGTTCCATTCAATTGTTCTACAGTGTAGAAAACAATAATTAATTAATACTATTTGCCCAAAACAAAAGTTTGACTCCACGCCTTTTGACGAACTCGTTGTTTTACGCGGTTAAACTCTAAAGTGGGGAGAACAAAATGTGAAAGTGTCAAGGTTTATTTATTTAGGCTCTTAACGCAGGAAAGTGGGAAGAGGGGGGATGGTGTGATAGCGGGATGAGGAAGGGGAACGGGGGCTTTTTTTGAGAAAAATTATCGCTTTTGATGGGACAATATTGTAAGGGTAGATTTGTTAAATCGAGTGTCTTTTATCAAACGCGTCCTCCAATGCCGTAACTATACACGTCTATAGAATTCCTGCCTGTCAGGAAACTTTGAAGTCACGAGGGTTAGCGGGCCGCCGATAATTATGTTTATTGGACTGAACTCTTCACTGAGTTCGTCTTGCGCCACTTTTGTTGATTATACAGCTGACAGTTGTAGTCAGTCCTCCTGCACAGTATGTTCCCATCTCCATGCTCTCTCTCCTCATCCTACCTGACCTACTCCGTGATATGTAATGAGGGTTTATAGAGCTAAGTCTTCATCACACACGCCAATCCCTCCCCCTCTTCCCTTTTCGTCACACTCTCTCTCTCTCTCTCTCTCTCTCTCTCTCTCTCTCTCTCTCTCTCTCTCTCTCCCACCACCCACCCACACATTTCCGGCTCGTTCAAGCCACATTTTTATATTCAACTGAAAAAAAGTTAAGCTCCTGTTTTTTGTTTGTTTGTTTGTTTTGTTGTTGTTGTTTGGGGGATGGGGGTGGGGGAGGGTTAATTTTAATTGTATCATTCTTGTATAAAACTTTTCCAGCTGCAGAGGTGCTGCTCAATTATAGTCTAGGGAATACAATCATGACTTCAGCAAACTATTTTGTGATTGCTGGATAGTAGTGGACAGCGCTTTGAGAAGCACTCTGAGCTTGTAAGTGCGATATATAAGAGTAACCTCTTTCTTTCTTTTACAAGAGAAGGTGTAGAACTAATTGTTATAGAATTGATATTGAATGGATTTATATGTGTAGCGGAAAGGGAGGCGACTGGTTGAGGCTTGGGAGAGAAATTGTCTACCTTGACTTTCTTGGTTAGACTAGCCTTGGGTGGCTCCTGCTTTGCAGAATCCTTTGGGTATGCCATTGTGTTACGCAGGACAAGGCGAAACGACATTTGTTCTCCCCGGCTGACCATTCGCCTGCTGCTTTTGGTGGCGAGCGGGACCACATTGTCGGCAGGCATTTTATGCAGGTCGGTGGCAGCGACCTTGCAGTAGAGTGCGTGGCACTAGTAGCCGGCAACCCGGTACTCCCGACCACGCTTCACAGCCTTGCAGGGCAAATATTTTTATGTCCCTCTTTTGAGGGATAAAATGAAAATAACAGCTCGGGTGGAGCAATGTTCTCATGGTCGTGGCCGAGAGACGGAAGTCAAATACTCCGCTCGGCTACAAGTGGTGCAACGACCGGGAACAGGATGATGCTGGACCGTGGTGTGGACTGACCGGGCGTAGTCAGTGTCGGTTCCAGACATACCTGTTGCGAACGGGGAAACCATGGGGACATGGTTCCATTTGAGCTGTGGGATCTGTAGTGGAAAGGGAGGCGACTGGTTGAGGCTTAGGAGAGAAATTGTCTACCTTGACTTTCTTGGTTAGACTAGCCTTGGGTGGCTCCTGCTTTGCAGAATCCTTTGGGTATGCCATTGGGTTACGCAGGACAAGGCGAAACGACATTTGTTCTCCCCGGCTGACCATTCGCCTGCTGCTTTTGGTGGCGAGCGGGACCACATTGTCGGCAGGCATTTTATGCAGGTCGGTGGCAGCGACCTTGCAGTAGAGTGCGTGGCACTAGTAGCCGGCAACCCGGTACTCACAACCACGCTTCACAGCCTTGCAGGGCAAATATTTTTATGTCCCTCTTTTGAGGGATAAAATGAAAATAACAGCTCGGGTGGAGCAATGTTCCCAGGGTTGGTGGCCGAGAGACGGGAGTCAAATACTCCGCTCGGCTACATATGATAGAGGGATATTAGAGTAACATCTACCACGCACGCCTTTGCATAATGGAGAATTTTCAATTTCAAATCGGTATAATTATGACGTGTCTTCTCTGGCAAGCCATAGCTTGGTTGATTTTTTTTTTACCATAGCAACCAATGGGAAACAACTACAGAAACCGCTTTTAAGCAATAATTCGAAGTACTTTTTTTTTCTCAAATTTTGGTCGATTTCTAAGTTGAATTTAATCGTTGCCGCCAAGAAATTGCACAATCAAGGAATATGTGACAAGTTTTTACTTTGGTATAGCAAAAAATAAACACATGGAAATGATTCGGCGACTACGGAGGTGCCGCAGCAGACGATGCTTTGGCAGTCGGTAAACTCACTGCATTGTTTGCTGGAATACGTGTTTGTGTCTTGTTTGTTTGTTTTCTTCTTCTTTGTGAAGCATGCGTAATTTATTACTTTTATTGTGGAATGCACGAGGATGAGAATCAGCAATAATGGGCCAAAATATTAAAATTATTTCCCTTGAACATGCAAATGTTCCGCCGATAGGTGCGCCAATAGTCGCGTACTTCCATGTTCAGGTCGTGGATCAAAATCTACAGTTTTAAGTCTTTTTTGATGTCGGTATATATCTTCAGCTTTCATAGGCGACCCCAAATGTTTTTTTGCGGGGTGAAATGTTTAGAGTGATTATGTACATGTTGTCAGTACTACAAACGATTTATTTTGTGAAAAGTCTGTCAGGCCGAGCAAGACACATCTTACATGCTTACAGTGTGCAGAAGGCCCCATGCCTGCAGCGCATTCACACTGACATTCCAAAACTGTTCCTTTTTCTGTCAAAGAAATGTTAACTTTGCACATAAGACCAGTTTTCATTTCAGCCTGAACTTCAGCATGAATGTAACTGATGACTGGATGCAAGCTCTAACATAATTGACATATTTGTTCTGGTACAAATCTTTAGCTTTTTTGTCTATATCTTTGCTCATGGGATTCAAAAAGGCTGCAACCTGCTCTGTGTTGATGTTAGGTATATGTACTTCTATATGCAAGTCTTTGTAGTTAGTGATAGGTGGTAACTCCATTTTGAACTCCGGTGTTGCTATGTCTCCTTTGCCAAAGTTGTCATTTCGATCATACGACTTAAGTCTGAAATCATACATAATATTTTTTTTAATAGTCTAGTCATATAATATATATTAATAATAACACATTTTTATAGAGTTCGGTACTCCAGCAGATGGCGTGACGTTGTTGTTGTTTGTAGATTATAGTCACACGACACTTTCGCATATAGGTGACTACTGGACCGATTTATACTGACACCAGCGGGCCAGTTGTTGGTAAAGGGGAAAATAATATGATCACACGTTGACCAATCCGGGATTCAAACCAGCGACCTTTCGGTTACTAGCAAGACGCTCTTACCAACTGAGCTACCCGGCCCCACATGGCGTGACGCAACACGGTGTACAGTTATTACAAGGGGCTCGATCACGTAGGCCTATTTACTACCGGAAGTACGCTACCCTAGGCGCACTCTATCGGATTGTCTTCCCCGAAGGTGGAGTTTTTTGGCTCATTATATCCCTGTATTTTATTGTAAATAGCTGTCAGAGCTATTTTTATATCCACGCCTGCGCTAATTTTAGGCCTCAAGTATGGCTAGCGAAACAGGTCTAATGCTGTTCCCAATGCAAGCCTGCGGCTTAGGTGAACATTGGCATACAAAAAGTCACGAGCACTCGGCGACTGTTTTAAGAGATCAGCATTTAGAAATGGGGTAATTCAAAGTCTGCGTACATCTTGCAAGCGATGAATTTCTTTTCACATCATTACAGACAGCTATGTGTGGGCGGAAAGGGAGGCGATCGGTAAGGGCTTGTAAGAGAAGTTGTCTACCTTACATTTTTTGGGTAGACTAGCCTTGGGTGGCTCTTGCTGTGCAGAATCCTTTGGTGTGGCCATTGGATTATGCAGGACAAGGCGACACGACATTTTGTTCTCCCCGGCTGACCACTCGTCTTCTGCTTTTGGTGGTAAGCGGGACTACATTGTCGGCAGGCATTTTAAGCAGGTCGGTGGCAGCGACTTGTGTGAGGTGTCGTGGCACTAGTAGCCCGCAACCCGGTTTATTAACAACGCAAAGTCTCCTTTACGATGATGTGTCGGGGAGTATAAATTTACGTTCGTATCGTACCTAACAACGACGCATCACCACATTGCAGGGCAAATACTTTAAAATCTCTCTTATGAGGGTTGATCCGTGTTCTTAAGGTGGTGGCCGAGAGACGGGAGTCAAATACTCAGCTCGGCTACATTTGTATGCGTCGTCATCTCCCTGTACCAACTTGGCTTTATTTTCTTTCGTGGTTACATGCCTGGGTCAACAACAAAAGACAAGACTCACTTGCAAAGGACAAAGGGACATAAAGGGAGTGCTATCCATTTCACACTGAATATGGTTCTCCGATCGACAAAAGATAAGTTTCTCACAACTGCAGAGAACAAACAGCGCTTCATTTCTGCACTCGGTACACGTTGAAAACAACAACAACAACGACGACGACGACGACAACAACTGAACAGTAACTGTTATTTTTGCCAAAGCAGATGCAGACTTGTAGATTGCCCTCACAGCAAAACACTGCGCCAGAGTCAAAGTCACTGCAGTGATTAGCGAAGACACTGATCTGTTGATGTTATAAGCCCATCGTGCCTGTGCAGACGTATCTCGTTCTTTTGTAACAGATCGGTAAAACTTT
Source organism: Oncomelania hupensis (assembly GCA_036898135.1). NCBI lineage: Eukaryota > Metazoa > Mollusca > Gastropoda > Littorinimorpha > Pomatiopsidae > Oncomelania > Oncomelania hupensis. The sequence continues at coordinate 56,598,092 of CM072521.1, forward strand.
TTTTTTTTTTGCTGCAGTTTATTATCCCTTTCCATTGGGAAACTCTGGGCCTCCTCCCCCGGGGAAGGCGTAGTCTCAGCCAGTGGCGCGCCCAAACCCTACCTACCTAACATTATTTGTGAATTTTTGAAATTTTTGCTGGGGGAGCAAACCGGAGTACCCGGAGAAAACCCCTGAGATGTTGCCCGAGTCGAAAGTAAATAATATTCGGAGAAACATAACGCCCAGATGCTGGCTCGAACCCACGCCTGTCAGGCGCCATTGGTTTGTGGCTTGTGGACAAGGCAAGTTAGTCCCGCCTTAGCCCACTTGGCCACAACGCTCGCAAAGTTATGGAACATGTATGGTGGAATGGGGTGCGACTGGTCACGCTTGGAAGAGATTTTTCCTCTTGAAGCTGCTAGTTCAATCTGGTCATCCTGGTTCCTGATATGGGGAGATCCTTAGGCGAGTGCTTGAGGCACTGAAATTGTATTCCTTGTGCGTTCACTTCGCAATAAAGATATGATATATGTTCTCCCAGCTTAGCCCTAAATTCGTATTTGGCTTTTGGGTGTTGTGACGAGGCGGACAATCGAGCCCTGACGCTCGCTGCGCCGAGTCATCCCTTCCACACATCCAGTCATCCCTACCATGCACGCTGGCTAATCCGCCTAAGCCCCGCCCCTCGGGAAACATCCTTAAAACCTCTCCCACAGCCAGAATCGTGGTCAGACGCAAGCCTCAAAACTTCGAAGCCACAACAACCTGTCCTAGACACGTCCCATCAACCGGCGACCTCTGAGCTACGGCAGTACTCTTGTGATTCGACCCGTCTTAGTCAAGACGGGCTCCTGTGCAGGGCGAATTCCCCGGCCCTGTACCAGCTATAAGTCGCCGACCCGCTGCAGGCCCCTGACAACCCAGGGAGTCAACGCGAAGCGTTTCACCGAATTTCATCACTCTCCAGCCAGCTAGCAACGTAAGCTGAAAACCACGCCTGTGTCTGCCCCACCAGGATTGCACCATCGGTCATTACTCAAGAGAGTGACCGACTGACCCGCATTGGCACCCACGCTATTAATCTGCTGACCGTCCAGACTATCCGGGACCAACCACCGCCCTTCGCAAACCGAGATAAGTTCTTACCCTACGAGCATCACAAATCGCAGAGACTCTGGTCAAATACCCTGAACAATCCAGATATCCTCCTGCCCAGTGATGATAGCAGTCCTCAGTAGCACTAGTATCCCCGAAATCGCCCACCCAGAATATCTCCAAGATACTCCCTACTATTACTGACAATATCCAGTGACTCACTCTTAGATTATTCAACACAGACGACCTAACTCTATTTAATAAAAGTGACTGGTTAGAAATTATACCTACCTTGACTGGCCCTTGCTTGAATCTCTTAACTAGTTTAGCCTACCATCTTTCTCGTCTGCACTTTGACTGTCTTCCATTAATTAGTTACTCCCAGCTCTAATCTCTTGAATGTCATCGCAAAATTGGCCTAAGCAAGGGAGGCAATACAGTGCGAGAGATTAAGAGCTTACCCTCATTCCCCCCAACCCCTTTCTTTGTGACATTAACTTTGGCGACCCCGACGAGACTAAAGACTTAGATTCCCCATCCCAACCCGACGAGACTAAAGACTTAGGTTTCCCATCCCAACTCGACGAGACTAAGGACTTAGCTTTCCACCCCAGCCCAGTATAGATAGGACCTAGCCCCCCTAAGCCTAGTAGTGTATAGCATAGCCCTATAGGTCCCTTACTGGCTCTTCCGAATTGTGGTGTCTCGCAAAGGGTTTTTCTTGCCTTCATTTTTTGTATTTTGATTGATTGCATTTTGTCTCTGTGGTTGTGTTGTGTTGTACTCGCCCCTGTGCAATTTCATCGTAGTTCATTTCAGCCTACCCCCTTGTTTTCCGTCAGTGTACCCCCTTGTGGGCGCCCCTCATCACGGTTAGGACTTTTCAGGGTAAGTCGCTTCCCTTACCATGGCCGACCGGGGAGAGCTTGCGCTCAAGTACAAGAGTATTGGCGAGAGCTTAGGGCTCGCCGGCACTGAACTCAAGGACTACGTCCTGGCCAACGTAGATGCGGACGTGGCCGAGGAGAAGTTGAAGAGGGAGGAGAGGGCTAAAGAACGAGAGGCGAAGAAAGAGGAGGAGAAAGAGCGTATCGCCGCGGAGGAACGGGCCGCCGCCCGGAAGATAGCCGAGGAGGAGAAAGTCGCCGCACGGAAGAAAGAGGAGGAGAAGGAGCGCATCGCGGAAGAGGAGAGAGTCGCCGCACGGAAGACTGCCGAGGAGGAGAGAGCCGCCCAGCGGAGAAGAGAGGAGGCGAAAGATAGGATTGCAGAGGAGGAGAGGGCCGCCGCACGGAAGAAGGAGGAGGACGAGAGGGTCGCGGCACTTGAGGAGAAGAGGAAGGACAAGGAACTTGAACGGCGCCAAGCACTCTTCCAGCTTGAGCGCGATCGCCGCGAGCTAGGCATCGCATCGCCCGTGAGCGAGGACTTCTCTCTCATCGCCCCCAGCTTCACCGCCAGCGCCGGAATATCCGCAATCCCCCCGCCGATTCCGGGGATGAACTTCCCCCTGGACCCATTCGTCGAACGAGACGAATCGATAGAAGTAAGCTTAGTCATGGCCTTAAGGGGAAGGCCTATGAAATTTTAGCCAAGACGCCGACTGCCGAGGAGGGCGACTACCCCGCCCTCAAGAAAGCTCTACTTCATGGATTTGAACTCTCAGGTGAGCACTACCGGAAGAATTTCCGGAACTCCCGGAGAGAGAAGGGGGAGAAGTTTACGCAATTCGCCGACCGGCTAGCCACTCTACGGGACAAATGGATAGAGCAGACGGACGAACCTAAAACGTACGACGGACTGCTCGAGTTGATGCTAGCCGAGCAACTCAGAGGGACAATGCCAGCGGAGCTTCGGACTTTCGCCGCCGAACAGGGAGCCGCCCGACTAGAGGACCTCATCATAATCGCGGACCGCTACCTTACCGCCCACCCCGACGACAGACAGCCTCGCCGGGATCCCCCCGCACCCTCGTCACCAGATACCCGCCACCAGCCTCGCCGGCCCGTCCCGCCAGCGAACCACCGCCCACCCCCGCCTAAAGGACGCCCAAACCCCGGAGCAGAGCCTGGGAAGCGGAGCGGAGAGCTCTACTGCGGCTACTGCCAGCGCCGAGGACACACCCGCGAGAAGTGTTTTCGCCGCATCAGCGACCAGCGTCGCAAACAAGGAACGGTATTGGCCCTACGCCAAGTCACTCCAGACGGGAACCCGGTAACCCCCGTCGCCACTCCCACCGACCGACCGGCCGTCACCGAGCAGGTGACTGTCAACGATCACCCTGCACACTGTCTATACGACACCGGACTCACGTTCGACGCCGTCGTCCGCCGCTCGCTCATCAGGGAACAAGACCTGACCGGCGAAACGATCACCCTGAAGTTGGCCGACGCGTCACAGCCCAGCACCACGCTCCCTATAGCCCGGATCAAAGTCACCAGCCGATACGTCACGGGAACCATCCAAGCGGCCGTGATGGACCAGCCCCTGTATGATTTGATCTTAGGATGCCGTTACGTATTCTTGGGTATGCCGCCCCAGCCTGTGGAGTCGATGGCCGCCGTCCAGACGCGCGCCCAGGCGAAAACAGCCGCGACACCACCACCGATACCCAACCAGATGCCGGAACAGATCCGGAAGGCCCAAGAAGAAGACGTCACCCTCCGCAAGTGCTACGGAAAGCTACCCGCCGCACGCACTCCGCCCAAGTCCGGGGACTTTTTCGTCGAGGACGGACTCTTGTTCCGTCAGAAGGACGACCATTCGCAACTCGTCGTACCTGCGACCCTTCGCCCCCAGGTCCTGGAACTTGGCCACAGCATGCCCCTAAGTGGACATATGGGCATAGGAGCAACCACCCTACGAATCAGCGCGCAGTACCACTGGCCCGGGATGACAGAAGACGTGAAGCGCTACGTCAAGTCCTGCCGCCAGTGCCAACGATACTCGCCCCGCCACCACACCGTGCCGGTTACCATCAGCCCCACCGTCGTCGTCGGAACGCCCTTCCAACGAGTGGCCGTCGACATAGTAGGACCCCTTCCGCGAACCAAGAAGCGGAACCAGTATCTGCTTACCCTTGTCGACGCTTGCTCTAAGTGGTGTGAGGCCGTTCCACTGCCGAAGATTGACGCCGCCCGAGTCGCCGACGCGCTCGTCACTATATTCACACGAGTCGGATTCCCGGACAACATCATGACCGACAACGGGTCCCAGTTCACAGGAAAACTCATGCAGGAAGTTTTCCAACTACTTCACATTCGTCATATCCGTACTCCACCCTACCACCCCGCTAGCAACGGACAGGTCGAGCGCCTGAATGGGACTCTCATCTCGATCATCCGCAAGATCGCCGACGAACAACCGGAAGCGTGGGACACCTACGTCACGTCAGCGCTCTTCGCATATCGGGAGACCCCGCACACCTCCACCGGATACACCCCTTCCACGTTGCTTTTTGGGAGACCCCTTTCTGGACCTCTAGCCGCCCTACGACGTAGCTGGACCGACGCCAAACTGGACGAGGCACCGGTCGACGCCACGAAATACGTCACCAAGCTCCAGGAGACTCTCAAGGCCACCTGGAAAGCCGCCTCCGCCAACCTGAAGAAGGCGAGAGAGAGACAAGCCCGCTACCATAATCGCCGCGCCCGCGACCGAGAACTGCAAGTAGGAGACCAGGTCCTACTACTTCTCCCCAGCGGTACGAACAAGCTAGACATAGCTTGGCAGGGACCCTACCCGGTGCTGGAGAAACTCTCACGAACCACCTACCGCATCGAGGTAGGCGGAAAGCCCAGGACCCACCACATCAACTTGCTCAAGCGGTACCTGGAGCAACCCGCAACCGCCCCGGACACCCACTCGCTACTCACGGTCGCGCTGGCCGTCGAAGTGGATGGCACAGAGACCGGCGTCGCCGAATTTCCGCTACAAGGGAAGGAATCCATCCGGGACGTATCTCTGGACCCCTCACTCCCCGCCGGCCAGCAACGCCAACTACGCGCCATCGTAGCCGAGTACAAGGAAGTCCTCACCGACATACCTGGGAGGACGGACCTAGAAGAAGTCCAACTAACCCTGACGGACCCCACACCCGTCCGCCAGAAACCGTACCCCGTCCCGCTATCCCAGCAGCAGGTAGTAAGGACAGAAGTTAAGGCTCTGCTACAAGCCGGAGTCATCGCTCCATCCCGTTCCCCCTACAGCGCCGGTATAGTGCTATCACGGAAGCCTAGCGGAGAGCATCGCCTCTGCATCGACTTCCGGCAGTTGAATCTCGTAACACAGTTCGTGCTCGGACCCCTGTCCGACCCGACGGACTTGTTTGCGAAACTGCAGTCCGCCAGATATTTCTCCAGAGTGGATCTGAGCAAGGGCTTTTATCAAATCCCCGTGCACCCTTCATCCCGCCAGTACCTGGCCTTCAGCACGATGGACGGCCACTATGAGTTTAACGTTCTGCCGTTTGGTCTACACAATGCCCCAAGCATTTTCAGCACGATGATGCGGAAGCTGTTGGACCCCCTCCACTGCCCGTACCTACACTCTTTTATGGATGACATACTCGTCGCCACGGAGACATGGGAGGAGTACCTGCGAGTGGTGCGCCAACTCTTACGCCGCCTCAAAGAAGCTGGCCTCACTGCCCGGCCGACCAAATGCCAGTTCGGATACCAAGAGCTCGAATTCCTTGGCCACACCATCAGCCATGGACAGCTCCGGCCTCTGGAAAAGACTGTCCAGCGCCTTCGAGACGCGCCCCGCCCCAAGACCAAGAAAGACGTTCAGTCCTTCCTGGGATTGAGTGGCTTTTACCAAAAGTTTGTACCAGGATACAATGGGATCGCCGCACCACTATCCAGCCTAACCCGGAAAACAGCCCCGGACCGAATCCTCTGGACCCCGCAGTGTGAAGCTGCCTTCAAGGATAAACTGACGTCGCAGCCAGTCCTGCGACTACCCAACCACGCACAGCCCTTCGTCCTGCGCACGGACGCCAGCGACGTAGGCCTCGGAGCCGTTCTTCTCCAACGAGACTCCGCGGACGCCACGACACTCTTCCCCGTCGCATACGCCAGCCGGAAGCTGAAGCCGGCTGAACAGAACTACGCCACGTCGGAAAAGGAGTGTCTCGCCCTCGTCTGGGCAGTCCAGAAGTTCCAGCTGTACCTCTACGGCTCACACTTCACTGTCCAAGTAGACCATCAGCCGCTTTCTTTCCTGGCGACGTCAAAATCACTCAACGCCCGGCTGATGAGGTGGGCTCTGCTGCTCCAGGCATACTCCTTCCAGCTGGAGCACATCCCAGGAAAAGATAACCACGGAGCGGACTTCCTCAGCCGCCACCCCGCAACCGACTCCATCGAGTCCCCACTGAGGGCCGACGCCCCAGCCTTTGTGCCCGCCGCCGCCCCCTAAACGTAGCCGAGACCCGGCAGCTCCGCGGACCCCAGCCTTGGGCACCCGCCATCTACTACCCGGAACCCCGCATCGCCCCGCATCACTCGGATCATCGCAACCATCGTCTCACCCAGCAGCTGACCTCAGAGCTGATTGGCCGCATCTCAGTCGAGGCCTAGGACCTCGCCTTTTTCCTTGGGGGGGCCTCTGTGACGAGGCGGACAATCGAGCCCTGACGCTCGCTGCGCCGAGTCATCCCTTCCACACATCCAGTCATCCCTACCACGCACGCTGGCTAATCCGCCTAAGCCCCGCCCCTCGGGAAACATCCTTAAAACCTCTCCCACAGCCAGAATCGTGGTCAGACGCAAGCCTCAAAACTTCGAAGCCACAACAACCTGTCCTAGACACGTCCCATCAACCGGCGACCTCTGAGCTACGGCAGTACTCTTGTGATTCGACCCGTCTTAGTCAAGACGGGCTCCTGTGCAGGGCGAATTCCCCGGCCCTGTACCAGCTATAAGTCGCCGACCCGCTGCAGGCCCCTGACAACCCAGGGAGTCAACGCGAAGCGTTTCACCGAATTTCATCACTCTCCAGCCAGCTAGCAACGTAAGCTGAAAACCACGCCTGTGTCTGCCCCACCAGGATTGCACCATCGGTCATTACTCAAGAGAGTGACCGACTGACCCGCATTGGCACCCACGCTATTAATCTGCTGACCGTCCAAAACCATCCGGGACCAAACACCGCCCTTCGCAAACCGAGATAAGTTCTCACCCTACGAGCATCACAAATCGCAGAGACTCTGGTCAAATACCCTGAACAATCCAGATATCCTCCTGCCCAGTGATGATAGCAGTCCTCAGTAGCACTAGTATCCCCGAAATCGCCCACCCAGAATATCTCCAAGATACTCCCTACTATTACTGACAATATCCAGTGACTCACTCTTAGATTATTCAACACAGACGACCTAACTCTATTTAATAAAAGTGACTGGTTAGAAATTATACCTACCTTGACTGGCCCTTGCTTGAATCTCTTAACTAGTTTAGCCTACCATCTTTCTCGTCTGCACTTTGACTGTCTTCCATTAATTAGTTACTCCCAGCTCTAATCTCTTGAATGTCATCGCAAAATTGGCCTAAGCAAGGGAGGCAATACAGTGCGAGAGATTAAGAGCTTACCCTCATTCCCCCCAACCCCTTTCTTTGTGACAGGTGTGCACATGGCTAAATTAATTGTCGGCTGGCGTTCTATAAGGGTTTGTGGCAGCGACATGCAAATCGAGAGAGCCATGGCAGACTTGTGTGTTCTCAGCACCCATTACCCCTTTTATGGCAAACCTTTTTTTTTGTCTCTCTTAGAGGGATACATGAACATGACTGTTTAGATGACTGCTCTCATGGGTCGTGATAGAGAGTTGGGATACATCTTTCAGTGAAAAAGACTGAAGATATCTGATCTAAACTAACTAAATATCAATAAAACATAGAACAGCGATGAATGAGACATAGTAAAAATAAAAGAACGTCCGAGTGCTATTCCCCACATCCAGATCCCCGGCGAGAAGATGGGAAGATGTTTTTTTTTTTTTTTTTTTTTTTTTGGTTGAAAATACACAGGTTCATGATTATTTGATGAACATATGTCTTCAAGATTTTTATTTATTTATTTATTTATTTATTTATTTATTATTATTATTATTATTTATTATTATTATTATTATTATTATTATTATTATTATTATTATTATTATTATTATTATAATCATCATCATCATCATTATTTTTTTGGGTGGGGGTGGAGGAAGAAGGGGCGGGGGGTATTGTTTTTTGTGTGAAAAAGTCCAGCCACTGCGAGTGACGAATATGGTATAGAATATAGAATAAGTATAGAATACTGTAGGTAGCGAATGCTACAGAGATGGGGCGAATGAAGAGAATTATCTTTTTCCGGAAGTGCTCAAGGAGAATGTGGGCAGGAAAAGAGTGAAGTATCACGAGAGCGCAAGGAGTGAGAAGTCCCGAGAGTTATTTTTGGCATGAATCACAATGAAGGCACTGAAATGATTTTGGTGTGTCCCAATAGGAATTAGTTCAGTGTTATAATTATTCATTTGGAGCTTGTTGCTGCTCATCCAACCAGCCACAGAGCTTGAGGCCATACTCTGAGCAAGGCACGGGAGGGGGCAGAGTTGTTGATTTTAGAATTGCAAAGAAGTGGTTCAGATAGCTGAAAGGTTTGACTACAGAGGCTGAATGTAGATTGTGAATAAAACGGGACCAAGAACAGAACGTTGGGACACCATATTTCCGGAGACCTGGAGATGTGACAGACTAAGTAGACTTACGTGGAAATATAAGAATTTACCTTTTTAGGCATATGTTAAACTGTGAAACCTTTTGACAGATACTATATTTAAAAAAAAAAAAAAAAAAAAGAACTTACGGCCAAAGTTGCAGACAACTGGAAAGCAACCAATCGTCATTTGTTGATTTGTTGAAGCGATTGAAGTGTTATCGTTTGATCACATTTGTAACTGTAGATTATAGTCACACGACACCGAAGCGTATAGGCGACTACTGGTCACATTATTCTGACACCAGCGAACCAGTTGATGGTAAGGGGAAAATAATATGGTCACACATTGGGCAATCCGGGATTCGAACCAGGTACCTTTCGGTTACTAGTAAGACGCTCTACCAACTTGATGACATTACATGAATACATTAGGTCACCCAAATATTTGTAGGGTATTCACAGCAATATGATTGGGTATGCTCCGCAATGAGGGATCAGCCGCTTGTTGCCGCGCGCAACCGGTCGCTATTGCCGCGCATACCCAATAATTACTTGTATTCTACCTTTCGCACATACGCCAGAAGAACAGTAAAACAAAAATATGCTAGAATTGTATAGCAAACAGCAGTAAGGTCACGATTTGGTCCTTGAAAGAGGCGATTTCGTGGACATACCCCGCAATGTGGCTCTTGTGATCCAGAACAGCCGTACCCAGGTCCATTGAACTTATTTATATTTTTCGAATATGGTATAGCCTACGTGTGATAATGTTCAATTCCCCCTTCCCCCCTTTCCCATCACCCTCTACCGTGCTTTTTAGTAATTAAAATGTGACTTTGAATCAAAACCGTCATTTTAAAGGACGTATTCTGCTGAATATGTATTGTGGAATGAGATTTGTTTAAACTGTCTATGTATAAACAACGCACTTTTGCATGATAGTAGAAGATGTTAGGCTAAGAGCTTTCTAATGAGGCGCTACAGATGGGGTTTTTGCAACGTTACTGAAGATAGTAAGGGTTGTTAACACGTGACGTCATAAAACCGTTATAAAACAAAGTTATGGCGAGGCTGACAAAGTTATAATTTGTGGTGAATGTTGCGAATGTGTTGCAACAAAAATACTTTCTGTAACGATTAGTTTTGCGTCTAAGCATAGTTTTCGATAGGCTCCCCACACTACATGAAGACGCTGGCCGATAAGGATCTAACTTAAGCCACCCGAAGCGCCAACTAACGTCCCAGACAATTGCGCACAATCCTCTCTCTCTCTTTCTCTCTCTCTCTCTCTGTCCCTCCCCACTCTCTCTCTCTTTCTCTCTGTCCCTTCCCCCCCTCTCTCTCTGTCTCTCTCTCCGACTCTATCTCTCTGCGTCTCTCTGTCTCTCCCTACACCCACAGCACCTTCCTTCCCGTTCCACGACGGAATTATTGGATCCTTCTAGTTCCGTCATATGCGCAACAACCGCCATCTTAGATCTCATACTTCAAAAGAATGAGCTGAGGGGTGCCTGCCCCTAACGCTGCCACACCATGCAGAAATGAATATGAAGTCAAATCAATTTATGAATATGTATGGGCGAGCAAACCCCCTGGTGGGGCCTGAACTATGGCAGAGGGCTTGTGTCCAAATATTTATGGGTATCTCGCGAGAAAACAAGACGGCGCCGTTTGTTTTACATGTTTATTGACATTATTTCAGACATGCCTGTTGTGTCTGGTAATACGTTTAGATAGACGAGAATTAGAACGAGACAAAATGTCTGTACGGGCTGTCCGTCTGTCACTCCGCTGGACGCCATATCTTAAGAACTACTGAACAGATTTTGACCAAACTTGGTAGGAACATTACCTTGTGCTCCCCTGTCATTATATTTGCTCTACCGTAAAGGTCAAGGTCACTGGCGTAATTTTGTTAGGTACGCACGTTTTTGCTCAATATCTCCAAACCGGTTAAAGCGATTTTGTTGTAGGGTCAAATCGTGGGCCACCATTCAACAACATTGCGGTGGTCGGCCTGTATCTCCGAAATTTGACATTTTGCCTTATCTCAAGAATAACTAAACTGTCGTGATTTTTGCTTTGTGGATACTTTATAAACTACTGTTAACCGTGTTACATCATTCGTATTTGGACTTTCTCAAAGGTCAAGGTCATTGTGCTTTACCATTTTTGGCACCGTCTTTTCTGTTTTGCGCGGTACTATTTCTTTTTATTAAAAAACAACTTCGGCAGCCGATTATAATTTTTTTAATTTCTTTTGTTGGGGGGGGGAGGGGGGGGGAATGGGAGGTGGGGAGGATAGAGGGAGGGGGATGAGCGGCTTGCCGATAGTTGAGGCAGTGGCTTGTCATTCTATATTTTCCTTTTCTTTCGTTAGGATCACGCCGCGTCACAACCCCGCCATCTTGTTTATTGTTGTTGTTGATGAAACGTTGGAACCTTTATGAAGTTCTCTCTGTATACTTAAGATTTGGGAAATAGAAAATAAAAGGAGAATAGCCTAGTCCTCGGTTTATACTCTCATCCAAAAAAAGCAAGGGCACTGCGCTGCCAGAGCGTCAAGGTTATGTTAACGTGCAATCTAGGTGGCGGTGCTAGCCTAGGTCGGCATGTGCCAAATCAGCTACATGCGTGTGTGTGTGTGTGTGTGTGTGTGTGTGTGTGTGTGTGTGTGTGTGTGCATGCGTGTTTTTACGTCACGGATACAATGGTTCTGTATGCTCCACCCACCTCCTTCACCCTCCTTCCCGCGAGTATTATGCATAGGGACTCAGGCGAGCGTGTGCCTCAGTGTTTCAACCCTTTCGCATTCTTTTTGTCGTGGTGTAGAATAATGCAAGGGACGATATTTGTTTCAAATCAATATTATGTACATCAGTTCTGAGGACCCTTAGTGGCCCCAGCTATCAAAGATAAGACGTTGCGGCCGCTGACTTAGAGCCGGGTTGTCTAGATCGCTGTCTAGCGGTGGTCTATAGTCATGGAAATGTTATGCTAAACGTTACAGCTTGGGAAAAAGAAATCATACACATCTTGCGCTGGCAAAATAGCAGTCCTCCTCCCACAAGACAGAGAGAGGTTGAAAGAGAGTCAGACAGACAGACAGAGACATATAGACAGAGAGTTCTAGAGATTAAAGGTAATCTGGACAATAATGGGATAGATACGTGCTAATAGCGATAAGTAAAAGAGGAAAGAAAACCAAAAGCCACTATGAGATCAATAGAGATCAAGAGTGATCGAGAGAGAGAAAGAGTGAGAGACCCAGAGAGAGAGAGACAGACAGAGAGAGAGACGCAGAGAGAGAGAGAGAGAGAGAGAGAGAGAGAGAGAGAGGGAGAGACGCAGAGAGAGAGAAAGAGAGAAAGACGCAGAGAGAGACGGAGAGAGACGCACAGAGAGAGAGAGAGAGAGAGAGAGAGAGAGAGAGAGAGAGAGAGAGAGAGAGAGAGAGAGAGAGAGACGCAGAGAGAGAGACGCAGAGAGATAGAGAGAGACAGAGACAGAGAGAGACGCAGAGAGATAGAGAGAGACAGAGAGAGAGGCAGAGGTAAAAAAGGTAAAGGTAAAGGTAGTCCCATAGCCTTGTGGCCGTAGGGGAGCGTGATGTTGGAGATCACACTTATCTTGGGCCAGCGTAATGAGGGTGATGCCCAACTCTCTCCCTCGCTGCTTTACCTTCCCCCCCCTCAAGAGAGTAGGTACTCAATCACAGTTGAGTCAACTGGGGGCGTTGTTGTTTGTCGCTTCACACCTTAGCGGTCACCCATCCAAGTGCTAACCGCACCGGACGGTGCTTCACTTTCGACACAGTAGCGAGTGCTCCAACCACTGCACTATCCGACACCCCGAGAGGCAGAGAGAGAGAGAGTAAGAGATAGAGAGAGAGAGAGACGCAGAGAGAGGCAGAGAGAGAGTAAGAGATAGAGAGAGAGGCAGAGAGAGAGAGAAAGAGAAAGACGCAGAGAGAGAGAGAGTAAGAGATAGAGAGAGGCAGAGAGAGAGAGGCAGAGAGAGAGACAGAGAGAGAGAAAGAGAGAGAGAAAGAGGCAAAGAGAGACAGAGAGAGAGACGCAGAGAGATCGAGAGAGACAGAGAGACGCAGAGAGATACAGAGAGAGACGAAGAGAGAGAGAGACAGAGAGAGAGACAGAGAGAGACAGAGAGAGACGCAGAGAGAGAGAGTAAGAGAGAGAGACAGAGAGAGACGCAGAGAGAGACGCAGAGAGAGACGCAGAGAGAGACGCAGAGAGAGAGAGAGTAAGAGATAGAGAGGGAGACGCAGAGA
>CM072521.1:56616169-56623669 GCA_036898135.1 Oncomelania hupensis
CTGGGCTAAAATCGTAAGGAGGAAAAGTCAACAATGTTGGCGGGCATGATGTACTCACAGAAAAGTATCTTTTTTTTTAACTCGCCAAAGTCACGTGACTGATTGCTTATTTTCGTCCTGTGCAATGGAACCCATCGCCTATTTTCGCATGTACTCGCGAGTACTCGCCTCAAGGCAACTCGCTACAAGTTGTGAATGCTTATGTGCTTTGCGATAAGTTTAAAGAAGCGTGAATAAGTTCCCTTGAATCGGCCTACCTATGTCTCGGAAACAGTAATATTTGCCGCCGTCACACTTGGCTCCTACATTCTACATCCCTGCAGTGATCATTATACATGTGAATTTTGTGTTTACAATTGTTTCAGAAATTGAATGAATTTGAAAAATTGACTGCGCAAATCTATTCCTTTGGAAGTTTTGCATGAATCACGGTTGAATCGATTGAGTGGACTTCTTTCAGGAGAAATCCTGTAGTTCGTTCATATCGATTTAAAAATTGCGATGACCCGCGATTTTCGCTTAGAGGACTTTTACACCTAGTAGACCTACTAGTTTCTACTTCGCGCACATCCCATATCCCTATATGGGTGCCCGTGCCAAAAAACACGCCGCCCCACTCGCACTGATCACTTCGTGTCTTGGCAATGATAGCCTTTGACATTTATTAACGTGTGCCTCACTTTATAGGCCTCTATAAAATCTAGAGGTGGAAGTTGTTGAAAACTTTTGAAGTACAGAAGTAATGAAAGAATTAAATGTTCAAGTTAGTTAGGACTGATCAATTTAAAAGTTACTAGACTTCGCGAACTGAATAGCATGGATCATTGAAACAGTGCATTTTGTTGAAAACGAAACACACAAAAAATAACTGCGGTTGTTTCCCATCGAACAGTGAAAACAGAATAATGTTACTGCATTGAAAGCTTTAACAAGAATGTAAATGTGTAACACTGACTGAGAGGCGAGATCCAGCTCTATTTCCTATACAGGGGAGTGGTGCCAGCTACACCCAGCAAACGCTAGGTCCCCTTGACCCGGTACCAGGCCGCCCAACATTGTGCTTAGTGGTCAAGGCGTCAGACAATGCGCCCAAAGGCTGCAAGTGGGCGCCTCGAGCTGCATGAGTTAGATCCTGTATCGGCCAGCGCCTTGAGAAGCTCTTGAGCTGGAAAAACGCTATGTAAGAATTACCTTAACGTCAAAAATGGTTTAAATATCTGAAGTTATCAGAAACAGAATCCATGTTGCAGGTTCTTCAGCCTATAACTGTTGTGAATCTGCCACAAGGAGGTTACCCTCAATATATAAAAAGCCAAAGCTACCCAACTGTTTTTGAAACGGACTAAGATGAAGCTAGCCATGGCAAAGAGAGACATTTGTGAGGCGTGCTATATGTTGGTGTTGACCTTAGTACTGACCTGGCCAGGACACGTGGTCAGGGAGACTCTAGCCAGCCGCGTGGCCAACGACATCTGCGAGTACGACATCGACTTGAAGCATAACACGTTCAAGGCCAAATGTCGAGGTCAGCCGTTAGGAGTCAGCGTGTACGCTGATACAGCCAGCGTCACAGCAACCAACGCCAGGCACGAAGGACCGTCTGAAGGAAGCTCGCCACAACGAGGAGGAGTAGGGGGAGCAGGAGGAAGAGGAGGAAGTAGCAGTGGAGGAAGCAGAGGGGGAACTGGAGTCTATGATTTCGTCTTCAGTGGAGGCAGTGGGGAGGTCTGGCGAGGACCTCCGCCGCGGATATTGCCTGAGCACGTGCGGAACACCAGTGACGTGCTGGAAGGGATGACCAAGAAGCTGCTGATGCAGAAAACGGCCCTGGGCAACATCAGCAGCCTCTTGAGCCGCGGCGACAACGACCTGAGGTCCGACCTGGAGGCCCTCCGGAGCCTGTCCGCGGACGACTCTGCCATGGTGCGCGAGAGCATCATTGCCACTATGAGAAACCAGGTGGGCTCAACTTTTGCATTATCCGGTGTGTAAAAGAAATAGTTAACTGAATGAAGTGATTGGGCAAATTTCGAATCCTTCACAACTATGCAGCTTAGCCTTTATAAGTTAGATCAAAGAGCTTATTACGGAAAGAGGGGGAACTTCCATTATGTCATATACAAAAATGCGAGACGCTCTCACGGATTATTTCCCTTTGCTCGGGCTGGCTATATTTTATCATCTGCTATATGAATGATCTGTGCGTGGTAACTTATTGAGCCTATGCCATTGCAAAAGAACATTTTCAAACTTTTAACCATCATTATTATTAACATTCCGCTATTGCTGTCTTTTTTTTTATGTTTACTTATTGACATTTATTAGGTGCTTTTATGCTGCTTATGTGTGTATGTCATAGGTTCGTTTTCTGCCCTGGAATTTATTATTTTTTAATCAACGACAGATATTTTAAATTAAAAATATGCATGACAGACTGTTTCATTTATCCGAAACTGTGTAAATCCGTAATCATGTGAGAGAGAGAGAGAGAGAGAGGGGGGGGGGTTGGGGAAGAGAGAGCTCTGTCATTCAATCAATTAATCACAATAAAGCACAATAACAAAATGTTTCACTAATAGTGTGAATTTAATTTATATCAGGTGTCCCCCTACCCCCCAACCTTCTCACCTCCCACATCACTGGCTTAATAACATCAGTCACTTCATGGAAAATAATTAATTAATCAGACAGAACAATCAGAACATAGACTACAACATTCCACGCAATATAGATCTAATGCGCAGAAATTCACAGATCAGAACAAGGACTGAGTTTGTACATTACATTTTTTTTCCCGTTTACACTGAAACGAAAAGGGATTACAACAGATCAAGGACCATTTTTGTGCCTAGGTAAGGGGTTATCTTGCTCAGTATTTGATCACGAGGAAAAAACAGACTTAGTCTAATTTAACTTGTTAACTTGCCAAACTGCCAATCTGACATCTACTTTTGAAATATAAGCACAAATAAAATAACGTAAACAGTGAGCGACCTGTTGAACGTAAACTGTCAGCAAGCAAACTGTTTTGGATTTAGCACATAGGTATAACATGAATCATTCAAGCCGCTCTCCGATTGTTTTAACACTAACAACACTGCAGCAGTCTTATTTTAGGCCTACATAAACACACACAAAAAATGAAGTTTTTCAATTGCAATTTACCTTTCTTTGTCTCTTGGAAATTTGAAAAAGGACTTGCCAACACAACTTTTCTTGTATCTGGCATTATGGCAATTGATGGCTGTGCAAAAGTCACCGCCCTGTTTCACTCAGTCGCCTTTTGACTTTCTGCCACGAGCCATTTTCAGCATGTCGACAAGGGAGCATAACTCGTACCTTTCGTCTCGCGGTTCTGTACCAAGTTCCCCCTCTTTCTATCATTAAGCTCTTTGGTTAGATTACCCTACAAAGGAATTTCTATTGTAACTTCTGATGAAATAACTTGGCTTCAGTAGGGGAAAGATTTCAAAGTCCGAATTAAAGCTGCCACATCGAAAGAAAGAGTCATAGAGTAAATATAAATATAAACTTTGATTTTAAGAATTGAACTGGTTATCAACGTAAGCTACTTTACTTCTTTCTTTCTTTCTTTCTTTCATTCGGTGATGCATTCAGGCACGCAGCCAGATGCCACGACCTTACGAATGTAACAAATATAGCTTATTAGGCTGCTTTATGTTTGTCTGCTCGCAGTACAACTTCATGCGGACGGCCATCTTGGCGCATAATACGGAGTTGTCTGGGGTTCTGCAGCAGCTGCAATCATTGGTGTCTCTGACGGGTCAGATGCTGTTCAGCACTCAAAAAGCCCAAGAAAGCATGCTGCAACAGCTCGTCTTCGCCAACCGCTCCGTCGCCGCCGTCAGAGATTCCGTGGCTCAGATCAACAAACGCAACAAGAACAAGACCACAGTCCAGAAGGGTGAGAATGTATGACGGCCTACTTGTGCCGAAATCGAGAGTTATCATTATCACGAGATAATTGAAATTAACACGTGTTCTGTGTAATTTACAGAGATTCCGGTAATCCACAGTGTTAATTAATAATTATCACTATTTGCCACGCCTTCCTAGCGCCAAAACCTAATTATTACAAATATCATTAAAAAATGACAGTTATCAAGGGATAATTGCAATTATCATTGAACAATTACAAATACCTTTCGCGTGATCATGTATAATTTTCAGTTTGGGCTCTAGAAATCCGCCTGGATATGGGCCAACACCGAAAGTTGTAATTTTCACTTGATAATTACAATGTTTACGTGTTAATTGTAAATATGTCTTGATATTTGTAATTAGCACATGGTATTTGTGTTACAACACTATTGTTGTTGTTTTTTTCATCAGTAGTTGATTCAGCCTCGATGCTTGAATCCTGATAAGGGTAACTCAGATTCGTTTATCCACGCAACCTGTTTACTCAGCAACAAGACAGGAGTCGTCGTATGAAGTTTGCCAACTTCATTCAGCGTACATCAACAACTGCATACAATCGCTCAATCGCTTTTGTAACTTTCACTTTTTCAACTCTCAGCTAACTCAAATAACTTTTTTTGAAACAGTGCGGCACTTATATAGTCTCTCTATACTCTAGAGAAAATTCGAACATTCCAGCATGACGCAGTTACAGCCAATCAGAATAAAATTCGTCATCAGAACTATGCACTGTCTTACGTCATATAACTTTATTTAGGTTAGAAGAATCTTTAGCTACTAGTAGATTTATCTAGATGCTTCGATCGATAGTAAACAAGCAACCCTAGAAAATTCTCCAATAATATCAACGAACGAAAATTATCAACATTATACTAAGCTTGAAACAACAACGCAAAATCAAATCAAAGGTAAATACACTCTGTTATTGCATGCTTTGCAAAACAAAACGATCGGATCTATCGTGCGCGTCTCAAACGTAACAATTTGTAATTATCAGGTTTTGGCGCTAGTAGGCCGTCATAATGTGAATTACACAGAACACGTGTTAATTACTATTATTACTGATACCTGTAAGTGCACTTTTTGGCGCTAGTAAACCGCCTTGGTCAAAATTAAGCATGATCAGGACAAATTGTAATTATGAAGTGAAAATTGTAATTAGTGTGTGATAATTACAATTTTAGATTTGGGTGCATTTCCAGGCAGATTGCTAGAGTCAAAACTGAAAATTAAACATGATCACGCGAAGATATTTATAATTTTTCAATGCTAATTGTAATTATTCCTTGATAATTGTAATTATCCCATATTTATCTCATGATATTTGTAAATATCAGATTTTATCGCTATTAGGTCGTCATAAGAATGACAGAAGGAAAAAGATAAGAGAAGAAAGAGAGCATTTTTTTAAAAGGTGCATGGAGTGAGAGAGAGGAGGGGATATGAGGGGGGGGAGGGGTGGAGTCGGAGGGTGAGTGTGAGTGTGAAAGGGGGTGGGAATGGGGTAATTTGCGAACACTTCTGAGACCCATACGGGTGAAATTCTAGCCGCTGTCTTTGACGAAAATGCGACACCCGTCCATGCAGCCTCTCAGGACTGAAAAGAACAAGACGCTCCAATCCCCCGTAGCCCTCATTACCCCAGTGGCATCATGCTTTACAGAACGAAACAGTTCCCTGTTCAATTATTTGTAAACAATGTCTAACTAACTGTCTTTAAAAACTTGAAAATCCATTATCATGATCCTGTTTGTTTATTATTATTATTATTATTATTATTATTATTATTATTATTATTATTATTATTATTATTATTATTATTATTATTATTATTATTATTATTGTTGTTGTTGTTGTTGTTGCTGTTGCTGTTGTTGTTGTTATTATTATTATTATTATTATTATTATTATCCATTATTATCCATTATTATTATTATTATTATTATTATTATTGTTATTATTATTATTATTATTATTATTATTATTATTATTATTATTATTATTATTATTATTATTATTATTATTGGGGATTTATATAGCGCACTTATCTCGCCGTATTTGACCAGACTCTAGGCGCTGGCCGATACAGGATCTAACTCAAACCGCCCGAGACGCCCACCCGCACCCTTTGGGCGCATGGTCTGACGCCAGGACAACTGAGCACTATCCTTGCCAGCCAGGGATGGGGGAGAAGGACCAAGTGCATGCTGGGTGTGTTCTTGTTACCGGCACTCACCCGTCTAGGACATGGGCGTCAGGATCTTTAAAGTCCGTTATGATGGAATGTATGCGACACACAGACTAGAC
Source organism: Oncomelania hupensis (assembly GCA_036898135.1). NCBI lineage: Eukaryota > Metazoa > Mollusca > Gastropoda > Littorinimorpha > Pomatiopsidae > Oncomelania > Oncomelania hupensis. The sequence goes on from CM072521.1 coordinate 56,622,419, forward strand.
CTCGGTTTATACTCTCATCCGAAGGAGTAGAAAAACGAGAGTAAAGTGTCTTTCCCAGGAACACAACACAATGGCCCGGACAGGGCTCGAACCCGGGACCTTCAGATCCGGAAGCCAAAGCACTACCATTAGACCACCGTGCCTCCCTTCGTTTAATATTGGAATTTTTTAATTGGGGGGGGGGGGGTAAGGGGGGGAGGAGGGGGGTAGAGGAGGTAGAGAGGATAGTTTGGTTTTATTCATCATCCATGTGGGCGAAAATCCCGACTGCATTTTCTCAGCGAAAGCGCTGCAGCCGTAAAAGCAGCAGCACCTGGGACAGGAAGGGAGCAGGACCTACAGTGCCTGCTGAGTGTATTGGCGTTTGTGGACTTGGAAGCCTTTCCCCCGGAGTATGCGCTTTGGTTGCGTCCAATGAACAAGTAGGCTGACATTAATGTTACACTTTGTGACAATTGTTGACGTCAAATGATGATGACCTCTGATTTCAGGACACTGTCCTCGCAGAGTGTCAGGATTGGGTGTCGGGGAGGGACTGCCTGCCACGTGGGACAAAGGCGTGGTGATGACGGATGCCTCCGACTCCAGCGACAAGATGTATCTCATGAAAGTGGGCGACCCAACCCAGACCGACCAACTCCAGCAGTTCGACACCAGGATCGACATCCATTACAACCTGGTCTCAATGTTAGTGATTGGGAGACAGGACGCCCTTTCTGAATAATTATTATGAGATGAGAGATGTCGAGGCCTAGAGCTAGAAGCTCTCTTTCTCCCTCTCTCCATAGGACTGCAACACAGGCAACATGTATCTGAATGTTTGATGGCGTCGCTGTCTCGCATTCTACTTACCGACTATTGTAGACTTATGCTAGATGTCTACTAGTATTGGTGATGGGATGGGTCTGCCGTGGAAGTATGGGCCTACTTACCTAAAATTCCGTGCCTATTTGTATTCCGTGCCTATTTGTATTCCGTGCCTATTTGTATTTAGGTTATTAGAACCGGAGAGAGGGTACATGGGTACAGCAAGAAAGGTTGAGGGGACGGGCACCACCTTCATAAGGCTAGCCCTGAGAAAAGAGAAGTTCCAATAACGCCTCTCAATCCCTCCTGCTATATCGAAAGATGTTGTACTTTCCCATTTCGTTCACCCATGCCTCAAAATAAATACTATAGTGAATCGAATAGACTAATAATCTGTAATGACAGCTTATGTCTGTCTTCTTCTTCCTGACGTTGAGGGCCTAC
>CM072521.1:56626169-56631630 GCA_036898135.1 Oncomelania hupensis
ATGTTGATGTCATTGGTGTTGTTGATCATCATTTTGGTCTTCTCTGCACTTATTTCCATTCCATAAGCTCTGGAGGTGGTGTCAAGCCTATGTACCAGCTGTTCAAGTTCTTGTTCCCCCCCCCCCCCCCCCAGCCAATCCATCAATGTCTTCCGCAAAACGGAGGTTGGAGATTGCTCTTCCCCTATGCTGACCGTCCCGTCGTGATCTGCAAGAGCATCTTACATGATGCGCTCTAGGAAGATGTTGAAGAGTGTTGGAGATTGTTGTTCTGAACCAGTTCCCGATGGCGTTGTTGTGGAGGACTGCACTGGTAGCCTTATCATGCAGGCTTTTGATGACTTCAATAATGTTAGGGCTGATGTTGTACACTCTCATGGTTGCCCACAGAGCTGCATGCCAGACTCGGTCAAACGCTTTCTTAAAGTATACAAACACTTGATATAGATGTTGTTGGTGCTGTAGGTATTTCTCGCAGATTATTCTCAGGTTGAAAATCTGTTCAGTGGTACTTCGCCCTGCTCTGAATCCTGCTGTTTTTTTTTTTTAGCTATGATTTGTTCAGCTAAGGGTTTCAACCTGTTGAGTATTATTTTCAGGTTGACTTTGCTGGGATGGCTGATGAGTCTAATGATGCGGTAATTTTCACTCTCCTGAAGTGTACCCTTTTTGGGAAGAGTGATGACAAGCGACTGGGTCCATGGTGTAGGCCACTCCCCACTCTGCCAGATCTTGTTACAGATAATGGTGAGGACGTCAATCATTGTTTCTCCTGCTTGAAGCAATTATGCGGGTATGTTGTCAACTCCCGCTGACTTCCCCTTCTTCAGCGATTGCACTGCTGCTTCAACGTCTTCTCGGAGATTTGGGAGGATTTCTTCTTCTCTCTGTTCTGGGGACAGGCTAGAACTGATGTGTCTCCGTTTGGTGTGTGGTTACAAAGATCAGAGCAGTACTGTGTCCATCTATCCAAGACTTCTTGTTCTTCTGTAAGGCATATTCCAAACTTGCTTTGGATCCTGGAGACCTTGGGCTGTTTAACACATGTCAGCCGCTTCACAGTCTGATAGGCCTTCTTGCTGTTGTTCTTGTTCAGGCTGTTCTCTGTTTCCTGGCACTGATCTTCTATCCCGTTCTCCTTTGCGGTGCCCATCCCTTTTCGAATGTCATTGATTTTTTTTAATAGGCATCAGCTTCCTGTAAGGTGTTCTTTTTCTTTATCATCTCTCTTCGTTTGTCACACAGGTCCAAATGTTCAGGTGTGATCCACGGTTTCTTCTTTGTGTGGTGCTTGCCAGGGATCTCAGTGGCGGCATCTGCCACAGCTGAATTTTATGAAAAGACAGATTGAGGGAGAATGTTGGTGAGGGAGTATCCGTGCGTGTGCATATAATATGCTAACCCGAGAAAGGGAATAAGAATTCAAGAAGGAAGAGGAAGAAGAGAGTGAAGAAGAAGAAGAATAAGAGGAGGAGGAGAAAAAAAAAAAGAAGAAGAGAGACAGAGAGAGAGAGCGCTGGAAGGGATGACAGACATAGAGACAGACAGACATACTGAGGAAAGGATGGAACTTGAGAGAGGAAAAGGAGAAGAAAAAGAAAAGAAGAAGAAGGAAAAGGAAAAGGAAAGGTAGAAGGAGAGACAGAGAGAGTGACAGAGAGACAGACAGACAGAGTGACAGACAGACAGACAGACAAACAGACAGAGGAAAGGATGGAAAGGGAGAGGAGTTAGTGTACGTGGAGGAAGCGCTATGCGCATGCTCACGGCCATAAAATACAGTTTAACTAAACAATAAATCAAACAACAAAAGATTGAGTAAGAACAAATACATTTAAATCGCTTTTTTAACCAGTCTTTAAATATAATGCACATAAGCCAAAAGAAAGCTATTTTCGACAAACACGACAAAACTGCACTATGCAAATATTGGAGCTAAGATCTTCGTCGTCACAGACACAACAGAACTATACTTCCCAACTGAACTCCAAGTTGGAATGTTAGCAGTTCTCTGTTTGATTCCATTCTTCAGTCTCAGTTGTATCCTCCCATCAGAGACATTATTGTTTTCTTCGTTGACCGTGCGTGCATCCGCTTCTTTAGTTTATCATCGTTCCACCTCGCTGTGTTTCAGGTATTACTCTCTACCAGTGTTTTGCGAAGGCACGGGTCACGTGGTGTACCGGAAGTCTCTTTACTGTCAGAAGTTAGGAACCAGGACCATGGTGAAGTACAAACTGACCAAGATGGCCATCGCGACTGAAACGGAATTACCGGATGCGGGCATCTCTGGCACGTACCCATACCAGTTTGGGCTCAACAGCGATATTGACTTCGCTGTAGATGAGCTAGGTGAGGAATTTGCTGTCGTAGTGAGGATGAGGGTTGGAGTGATGTTGTTGCTGTTGTCGTGGTGGTGATAGGTAGGGCGAGGGGGTTGGGGTGGACATGTTAATAGTAGTGGTGTTGTTGCTGCTCGTGCTGATGTTTATGATGATGATGACGACGACGATGATGATTATGGCGACGACGATGATGATGATGATGGTGACGATGATGATGATAATGATGATGGTGACGATGATGATAATAATGATGATGACAGCGACGACGACGACGACGACGACGATGATGATGATGATGATGATGATGATGATGATGATGATGATGATGATGATGATGATGATAACAACGACCACGACCAAGACTGATGCTTTTTTAAATTTTTTAAAATTTTTGCTTAGCTGACTGACTTACCGACTGACCGACCAACTGAACTGATTGAATGAATTATTTACTGTGTGAATGGGTTGTGACGGTGGGCCTGGACGGGGTAGTGTAGATAGTGAGCATTGAAACTTAGGCAAAGATTCTAGCTGCAGTAGCACTAGCCTATTGCTGAAACAGAAAGGTCTTCAGACTGGGTTTGAAGAAGGGAAAGCACTGGTTATGGCGATTATGGATGAGCAGGTGGCAAAACTTTACATTTAACAAATCTTAACCTTACGTTCTGTGTTAAAATTACCTTAACCTTACCTTGTCTTAACCTTAATTTAACCTTACCCGATCTTAACTTTATCTTAACGGTTTATTTACCTTACCTTAACCTTATCTTAACCTTGCAGGGTTGTGGGTGATCTACTCCACCAAAGCCGCGGCGGGGAAGGTCGTGATCAGCAAACTCAACCCCAACAGCCTGGCCATCGAGAAAACTTGGCAGACCAGCTTTCCTAAAGCCAAGGTCGGCAACGCCTGGATATCTTGCGGCATTTTGTACGCCACTAATTCCTACCAGGTAATTTTTATAAGAATTTCAATATTTAGATCTAACTATTAGATTAACTTCCGTTATTTTACCGATTCTAAATTTGATATTATTAGGTAGGCTATGAATGTTTGTAACTAGGGTTAATTTCCGCTATTTTACCGGTTCTAAATGTGATATTACTGAGTATGACTATTTTAGCGAGGGTTAATTTCCGGTATTTACCGGTTGAAATTGGATGTTACTGGATTTCAATATTTCAAATAATTCGCTTTAACGGAGTTTAAAAAAAGGATTTTATATACTATAAATCTGTTTTAAAACTAAGATATCCGGGTTCATTGTTGAACAGGTAATTATAAATACAAAAAATATATAAATATAATTAATGAACAGGTTGAGATAAAGAGTTTGTGTGTAGCAAGCCTACTGCTTTATTTATGCCTGCGTGTGTACGTGTGTGAAAGAGGGAGAGAGAAATAGAAAGAGAGAAAAGAGAGAGAGAGATGGAAGAGGGAGAGTGAGAGGAAGAGAGAAAAATAAGATAAGATAAGATAACAATTTTATTTTGCAAGGGTAAAAGAGTAAGCGCTGGATGCGCTCTTTTACATCTTGCCCTTGGGGCTTTAACAATAACTATTAAATACAACTTAAGGACCTTCACATCATGGAACAATAACAAATAATCAAAGTTATTATTAGATAAAATCATTTTCAAACAATTGAAATCAAATTAATATTGTTAATCTCAATCAACAACAAAAAGGGAGAGAGAGATTGTTAATCTCTTAATTGTTGATTTATAAGAGATTGTTAATCTCTTTGTCTTGTTAATTGTTAGTTGTTAATCTCAATCAACAAGAAAGGGGGAGAGAGAGAGAGAAGGAGAGAGAGGGAGAGAGAGGGAGGGAGAGAGAGAGATTGTATGCGTGAGATCTTTGAAAGAATGAACATGGAAGTGTAACGTCTACACCCACCATTGGCGATATGGCAGACGGGGATGGCCATTGCAGGGAACCAGCACTGAATCACTAGAGCAATTATACTACTGATATAGACAGTGAAAAATGGCCACAAACGGGAAGACCAGCACTGAATCACTAGAGCAATTATACTGCTGATATAGACAGTGAAAAATGGCCACAAACGGGAAGACCAGCACTGAATCACTAGAGCAATTATACTGCTGATATAGACAGTGAAAAATGGCCACAAACGGGAAGACCAGCACTGAATCACTAGAGCAGTTATACTGCTGATATAGACAGTGAAAAATGGCCACAAACGGGAGGACCAACACTGAATCACTAGAGCAGTTATACTGCTGATATAGACAGTGAAAAATGGTCACAAACGGGAGGACCAACACTGAATCACTAGAGCAATTATACTGCTGATATAGACAGTGAAAAATGGCCACAAACGGGAGGACCAACACTGAATCACTAGAGCAATTATACTGCTGATATAGACAGTGAAAAATGGCCACAAACGGGAAGACCAGCACTGAATCACTAGAGCAATTATACTGCTGATATAGACAGTGAAAAATGGCCACAAACGGGAGGACCAACACTGAATCACTAGAGCAATTATACTGCTGATATAGACAGTGAAAAATGGCCACTTTCATCTTGGCCACCACGGGATTTGAACCTGGGTCATCGGTGTGGCGTGAGGTATAGTTTTAGCTCACCTTCTGTTAAGTGTTCCACTTCTGCTTGTATTTTTTCCCCAGCGCTGTGATCGTGCTTTTTGAGGGGTAATATTTATGCGCTTAATAAATTAAATTAATTAATTCATTCATTTATGCATTTATAAATACAATTGTTGACAGGTTGTTCGTGGCGCAGTAATGTTGTGATTTGGACGCACGCTAGCGAATGTTTCATGTTAAGCAACGTCGAGCATGGTTAGTACTTGGATACCGATAGCAAGTTGTTATGTCTTAATGCAGTGTGCCAATATGCGATGACATTAATTCCGGTTGTATCAGTTTAACTCACACACACACGCACACACACACCCCACACACACACACACACACACGCATACACACACCCACACCACACAAACACAGCCTTGAAGAGTCAACGATGATTGGCACTGCTTCTAAATAAATGCTATTACATCATGCATCTGGAACTTGACGTTAACTTAAAATGCCCTATAGGATTTTGCTCTCATTTTCAAATT
>CM072521.1:56632130-56634630 GCA_036898135.1 Oncomelania hupensis
TGTGATAATTACAATTTTAGATTTGGGTGCATTTCCAGGCAGATTGCTAGAGTCAAAACTGAAAATTAAACATGATCACGCGAAGATATTTATAATTTTTCAATGCTAATTGTAATTATTCCTTGATAATTGTAATTATCCCATATTTATCTCATGATATTTGTAAATATCAGATTTATCGCTATTAGGTCGTCATAAGAATGACAGAAGGAAAAAGATAAGAGAAGAAAGAGAGCATTTTTTTAAAAGGTGCATGGAGTGAGAGAGAGGAGGGGATATGAGGGGGGGAGGGGTGGAGTCGGAGGGTGAGTGTGAGTGTGAAAGGGGGGTGGGAATGGGGTAATTTGCGAACACTTCTGAGACCCATACGGGTGAAATTCTAGCCGCTGTCTTTGACGAAAATGCGACACCCGTCCATGCAGCCTCTCAGGACTGAAAAGAACAAGACGCTCCAATCCCCCGTAGCCCTCATTACCCCAGTGGCATCATGCTTTACAGAACGAAACAGTTCCCTGTTCAATTATTTGTAAACAATGTCTAACTAACTGTCTTTAAAAAACTTGAAAATCCATTATCATGATCCTGTTTGTTTATTATTATTATTATTATTATTATTATTATTATTATTATTATTATTATTATTATTATTATTATTATTATTATTATTATTATTATTATTGTTGTTGTTGTTGTTGTTGCTGTTGCTGTTGTTTGTTGTTATTATTATTATTATTATTATTATTATTATCCATTATTATCCATTATTATTATTATTATTATTATTATTATTGTTATTATTATTATTATTATTATTATTATTATTATTATTATTATTATTATTATTATTATTATTATTATTATTGGGGATTTATATAGCGCACTTATCTCGCCGTATTTGACCAGAACTCTAGGCGCTGGCCGATACAGGATCTAACTCAAACCGCCCGAGACGCCCACCCGCACCCTTTGGGCGCATGGTCTGACGCCAGGACAACTGAGCACTATCCTTGCCAGCCAGGGATGGGGAGAAGGACCAAGTGCATGCTGGGTGTGTTCTTGTTACCGGCACTCACCCGTCTAGGACATGGGCGTCAGGATCTTTAAAGTCCGTTATGATGGAATGTATGCGACACACAGACTAGACCTCGGTTTATACTCTCATCCGAAGGAGTAGAAAAACGAGAGTAAAGTGTCTTTCCCAGGAACACAACACAATGGCCCGGACAGGGCTCGAACCCGGGACCTTCAGATCCGGAAGCCAAAGCACTACCATTAGACCACCGTGCCTCCCTTCGTTTAATATTGGAATTTTTTAATTGGGGGGGGGGGGGGTAAGGGGGGAGGAGGGGGGTAGAGTGGGTAGAGAGGATAGTTTGGTTTTATTCATCATCCATGTGGGCGAAAATCCCGACTGCATTTTCTCATCGAAAGCGCTGCAGCCGTAAAAGCAGCAGCACCTGGGACGGGAAGGGAGCAGGACCTACATTGCCTGCTAAGTGTATTGGCGTTTGTGGACTTGGAAGCCTTTCTCCCGGAGTATGCTCTTTGGTTGGGTCCAATGAACAAGTAGGCTGACATTAATATTACACTTTGTGACAATTGTTGACGTCAAATGATGATGACCTCTGATTTCAGGACACTGTCCTCGCAGAGTGTCAGGATTGGGTGTCGGGGAGGGACTGCCTGCCACGTGGGACAAAGGCGTGGTGATGACGGACGCCTCCGACTCCAGCGACAAGATGTATCTCATGAAAGTGGGCGACCCAACCCAGACCGACCAACTCCAGCAGTTCGACACCAGGATCGACATCCATTACAACCTGGTCTCAATGTTAGTGATTGGGAGACAAGACGCCCTTTCTGAATAATTATTATAAGATGAGAGATGTCGAGGCCTAGAGCTAGAAGCTCTCTTTCTCCCTCTCTTCATAGGACTGCAACACAGGCAACATGTATCTGAATGTTTGATGGCGTCGCTGTCTCGCATTCTACTTACCGACTATTATAGACTTGTGCTAGATGTCTACTAGTATTGGTGATGGGATGGGTCTGCCGTGGAAGTATGGGCCTACTTACCTAAACTTCCGTGCTTATTTGTATTCCGAGCCTATTTATATTTAGGTTATTAGAACCGAAGATAGGGTACATGGGTACAGCAAGAAAGGTTGAGGGGACGGGCACCACCTTCATAAGGCTAGCCCTGAGAAAAGAGAAGTTCCAATAACGCCTCTCAATCCCTCCTGCTATATCGAAAGATGTTGTACTTTCCCATTTCGTTCACCCATGCCTCAATAAATACTATAGTGAATCGAATAGACTAATAATCTGTAATGACAGCTTATGTCTGTCTTCTTCTTCATGACGTTGAGGGCCTACGATCAACTCGTCGATCATTGTGGCATCTATTTTGCGAGGGGCTCGTTTTCTATTCTTTGCTCTAGAGGTTTTGAAGCAGTCCAATTTTGTAGCGGTTCGATCTTGTCAAGGGCATTTAACCAGT
>CM072521.1:56637130-56772130 GCA_036898135.1 Oncomelania hupensis
CCGCAAAACGGAGGTTGGAGATTGCTCTTCCCCTATGCTGACCGTCCCGTCGTGATCTGCAAGAGCATCTTACATGATGCGCTCTAGGAAGATGTTGAAGAGTGTTGGAGATTGTTGTTCTGAACCAGTTCCCGATGGCGTTGTTGTGGAGGACTGCACTGGTAGCCTTATCATGCAGGCTTTTGATGACTTCAATAATGTTAGGGCTGATGTTGTACACTCTCATGGTTGCCCACAGAGCTGCATGCCAGACTCGGTCAAACGCTTTCTTAAAGTATACAAACACTTGATATAGATGTTGTTGGTGCTGTAGGTATTTCTCGCAGATTATTCTCAGGTTGAAAATCTGTTCAGTGGTACTTCGCCCTGCTCTGAATCCTGCTGTTTTTTTTTTTTTAGCTATGATTTGTTCAGCTAAGGGTTTCAACCTGTTGAGTATTATTTTCAGGTTGACTTTGCTGGGATGGCTGATGAGTCTAATGATGCGGTAATTTTCACTCTCCTGAAGTGTACCCTTTTTGGGAAGAGTGATGACAAGCGACTGGGTCCATGGTGTAGGCCACTCCCCACTCTGCCAGATCTTGTTACAGATAATGGTGAGGACGTCAATCATTGTTTCTCCTGCTTGAAGCAATTATGCGGGTATGTTGTCAACTCCCGCTGACTTCCCCTTCTTCAGCGATTGCACTGCTGCTTCAACGTCTTCTCGGAGATTTGGGAGGATTTCTTCTTCTCTCTGTTCTGGGGACAGGCTAGAACTGATGTGTCTCCGTTTGGTGTGTGGTTACAAAGATCAGAGCAGTACTGTGTCCATCTATCCAAGACTTCTTGTTCTTCTGTAAGGCATATTCCAAACTTGCTTTGGATCCTGGAGACCTTGGGCTGTTTAACACATGTCAGCCGCTTCACAGTCTGATAGGCCTTCTTGCTGTTGTTCTTGTTCAGGCTGTTCTCTGTTTCCTGGCACTGATCTTCTATCCCGTTCTCCTTTGCGGTGCCCATCCCTTTTCGAATGTCATTGATTTTTTTTAATAGGCATCAGCTTCCTGTAAGGTGTTCTTTTTCTTTATCATCTCTCTTCGTTTGTCACACAGGTCCAAATGTTCAGGTGTGATCCACGGTTTCTTCTTTGTGTGGTGCTTGCCAGGGATCTCAGTGGCGGCATCTGCCACAGCTGAATTTTATGAAAAGACAGATTGAGGGAGAATGTTGGTGAGGGAGTATCCGTGCGTGTGCATATAATATGCTAACCCGAGAAAGGGAATAAGAATTCAAGAAGGAAGAGGAAGAAGAGAGTGAAGAAGAAGAAGAATAAGAGGAGGAGGAGAAAAAAAAAGAAGAAGAAGAGAGACAGAGAGAGAGAGAGCGCTGGAAGGGATGACAGACATAGAGACAGACAGACATACTGAGGAAAGGATGGAACTTGAGAGAGGAAAAGGAGAAGAAAAAGAAAAGAAGAAGAAGGAAAAGGAAAAGGAAAGGTAGAAGGAGAGACAGAGAGAGTGACAGAGAGACAGACAGACAGAGTGACAGACAGACAGACAGACAAACAGACAGAGGAAAGGATGGAAAGGGAGAGGAGTTAGTGTACGTGGAGGAAGCGCTATGCGCATGCTCACGGCCATAAAATACAGTTTAACTAAACAATAAATCAAACAACAAAAGATTGAGTAAGAACAAATAAATTTAAATCGCTTTTTAACCAGTCTTTAAATATAATGCACATAAGCCAAAAGAAAGCTATTTTCGACAAACACGACAAAACTGCACTATGCAAATATTGGAGCTAAGATCTTCGTCACCCCAGACACAACAGAACTATACTTCCCAACTGAACTCCAAGTTGGAATGTTAGCAGTTCTCTGTTTGATTCCATTCTTCAGTCTCAGTTGTATCCTCCCATCAGAGACATTATTGTTTTCTTCGTTGACCGTGCGTGCATCCGCTTCTTTAGTTTATCATCGTTCCACCTCGCTGTGTTTCAGGTATTACTCTCTACCAGTGTTTTGCGAAGGCACGGGTCACGTGGTGTACCGGAAGTCTCTTTACTGTCAGAAGTTAGGAACCAGGACCATGGTGAAGTACAAACTGACCAAGATGGCCATCGCGACTGAAACGGAATTACCGGATGCGGGCATCTCTGGCACGTACCCATACCAGTTTGGGCTCAACAGCGATATTGACTTCGCTGTAGATGAGCTAGGTGAGGAATTTGCTGTCGTAGTGAGGATGAGGGTTGGAGTGATGTTGTTGCTGTTGTCGTGGTGGTGATAGGTAGGGCGAGGGGGTTGGGGTGGACATGTTAATAGTAGTGGTGTTGTTGCTGCTCGTGCTGATGTTTATGATGATGATGACGACGACGATGATGATTATGGCGACGACGATGATGATGATGATGGTGACGATGATGATGATAATGATGATGGTGACGATGATGATAATAATGATGATGACAGCGACGACGACGACGACGACGACGATGATGATGATGATGATGATGATGATGATGATGATGATGATGATGATGATGATGATGATAACAACGACCACGACCAAGACTGATGCTTTTTTAAATTTTTTAAAATTTTTGCTTAGCTGACTGACTTACCGACTGACCGACCAACTGAACTGATTGAATGAATTATTTACTGTGTGAATGGGTTGTGACGGTGGGCCTGGACGGGGTAGTGTAGATAGTGAGCATTGAAACTTAGGCAAAGATTCTAGCTGCAGTAGCACTAGCCTATTGCTGAAACAGAAAGGTCTTCAGACTGGGTTTGAAGAAGGGAAAGCACTGGTTATGGCGATTATGGATGAGCAGGTGGCAAAACTTTACATTTAACAAATCTTAACCTTACGTTCTGTGTTAAAATTACCTTAACCTTACCTTGTCTTAACCTTAATTTAACCTTACCCGATCTTAACTTTATCTTAACGGTTTATTTACCTTACCTTAACCTTATCTTAACCTTGCAGGGTTGTGGGTGATCTACTCCACCAAAGCCGCGGCGGGGAAGGTCGTGATCAGCAAACTCAACCCCAACAGCCTGGCCATCGAGAAAACTTGGCAGACCAGCTTTCCTAAAGCCAAGGTCGGCAACGCCTGGATATCTTGCGGCATTTTGTACGCCACTAATTCCTACCAGGTAATTTTTATAAGAATTTCAATATTTAGATCTAACTATTAGATTAACTTCCGTTATTTTACCGATTCTAAATTTGATATTATTAGGTAGGCTATGAATGTTTGTAACTAGGGTTAATTTCCGCTATTTTACCGGTTCTAAATGTGATATTACTGAGTATGACTATTTTAGCGAGGGTTAATTTCCGGTATTTACCGGTTGAAATTGGATGTTACTGGATTTCAATATTTCAAATAATTCGCTTTAACGGAGTTTAAAAAAAAAGGATTTTATATACTATAAATCTGTTTTAAAACTAAGATATCCGGGTTCATTGTTGAACAGGTAATTATAAATACAAAAAATATATAAATATAATTAATGAACAGGTTGAGATAAAGAGTTTGTGTGTAGCAAGCCTACTGCTTTATTTATGCCTGCGTGTGTACGTGTGTGAAAGAGGGAGAGAGAAATAGAAAGAGAGAAAAGAGAGAGAGAGATGGAAGAGGGAGAGTGAGAGGAAGAGAGAAAAATAAGATAAGATAAGATAACAATTTTATTTTGCAAGGGTAAAAGAGTAAGCGCTGGATGCGCTCTTTTACATCTTGCCCTTGGGGCTTTAACAATAACTATTAAATACAACTTAAGGACCTTCACATCATGGAACAATAACAAATAATCAAAGTTATTATTAGATAAAATCATTTTCAAACAATTGAAATCAAATTAATATTGTTAATCTCAATCAACAACAAAAAGGGAGAGAGAGATTGTTAATCTCTTAATTGTTGATTTATAAGAGATTGTTAATCTCTTTGTCTTGTTAATTGTTAGTTGTTAATCTCAATCAACAAGAAAGGGGGAGAGAGAGAGAGAAGGAGAGAGAGGGAGAGAGAGGGAGGGAGAGAGAGAGATTGTATGCGTGAGATCTTTGAAAGAATGAACATGGAAGTGTAACGTCTACACCCACCATTGGCGATATGGCAGACGGGGATGGCCATTGCAGGGAACCAGCACTGAATCACTAGAGCAATTATACTACTGATATAGACAGTGAAAAATGGCCACAAACGGGAAGACCAGCACTGAATCACTAGAGCAATTATACTGCTGATATAGACAGTGAAAAATGGCCACAAACGGGAAGACCAGCACTGAATCACTAGAGCAATTATACTGCTGATATAGACAGTGAAAAATGGCCACAAACGGGAAGACCAGCACTGAATCACTAGAGCAGTTATACTGCTGATATAGACAGTGAAAAATGGCCACAAACGGGAGGACCAACACTGAATCACTAGAGCAGTTATACTGCTGATATAGACAGTGAAAAATGGTCACAAACGGGAGGACCAACACTGAATCACTAGAGCAATTATACTGCTGATATAGACAGTGAAAAATGGCCACAAACGGGAGGACCAACACTGAATCACTAGAGCAATTATACTGCTGATATAGACAGTGAAAAATGGCCACAAACGGGAAGACCAGCACTGAATCACTAGAGCAATTATACTGCTGATATAGACAGTGAAAAATGGCCACAAACGGGAGGACCAACACTGAATCACTAGAGCAATTATACTGCTGATATAGACAGTGAAAAATGGCCACTTTCATCTTGGCCACCACGGGATTTGAACCTGGGTCATCGGTGTGGCGTGAGGTATAGTTTTAGCTCACCTTCTGTTAAGTGTTCCACTTCTGCTTGTATTTTTTCCCCAGCGCTGTGATCGTGCTTTTTGAGGGGTAATATTTATGCGCTTAATAAATTAAATTAATTAATTCATTCATTTATGCATTTATAAATACAATTGTTGACAGGTTGTTCGTGGCGCAGTAATGTTGTGATTTGGACGCACGCTAGCGAATGTTTCATGTTAAGCAACGTCGAGCATGGTTAGTACTTGGATACCGATAGCAAGTTGTTATGTCTTAATGCAGTGTGCCAATATGCGATGACATTAATTCCGGTTGTATCAGTTTAACTCACACACACACGCACACACACACCCACACACACACACACACACACACGCATACACACACCCACACCACACAAACACAGCCTTGAAGAGTCAACGATGATTGGCACTGCTTCTAAATAAATGCTATTACATCATGCATCTGGAACTTGACGTTAACTTAAAATGCCCTATAGGATTTTGCTCTCATTTTCAAATTACGTTGATTGTATGGAGGCTTAAAATTGTGTTAGGCTTTTGTGTTTTTTTGTTTGTTTGTTTGGTTGGTTTGTTGTTTGTTTGGTTTGGTTTAGTTCGAACTTTACAATTTTGAATTGACCATAACTTCCAGCACAGCCTTCATTTTATCACTGAATCGGTACCATGTAGCTTTAACGTATTCTTTTACCATTTTATATTTCATGGCACGAACTTCAAAAACGCTCAGGCTGATGTCTTAGACGGGTCAGTAAGCTTACCGGCAATACCAATACCCCCAGCAAGTACTAGGTCCAGTCTCCCCAAGCCCGGTTGCCCAGGATTGTGCTCGGTTGTGGGCGTCAGACGATGCGCCCAAAGGCTGCAAGTGAGCGCCTCGGGCGGCTTGAGTTAGATCCTGCATCGGCTAGCGCCTTGAGCAGCTCTTGAGCTGGAAAAGCGCTATATAAAGTTAAAGGTGTCCGCGTAGCATTTGGGTCGCTGGGGGAGGAAAGCGTCTGGGACCTCCCTTTTTTCCTAGGCCAGCTTAATGAGGACTGTTTCTATTTCCTCTCCTTCGCTGTTTTTTTTATTTTCCCCGATTCTAAACAGATCCGTGGTACATATTTAGCGCTGGGTAAACAGGGGCGTGCCCTGCGCTTGTTTGAATCTTGTGTGTGTGTGTGGGTGTGTGTGTGTGTGTGTGTAGGTGTGGGTGTGTGTGTGTGTGTGTGTGTGTGTGTGTGTGTGTGTGTGTGTGTGTGTGTGTGTGTGTTTGTGTGTGTGTGTGTGTGTGTGTGTGTGTGGGTGTGTGTGTGTGTGTGTGTGTGTAGGTGTGTGTGTGTGTGTGTGTGTGTGTGTGTGTGTGTGTGTGTGTTTGTGTGTGTGTGTGTTTGTGTGTGTGTGTGTTTGTGTGTGTGTGTGTTTGTGTGTGTGTGTGTGTGTTTGTGTGTGTGTGTGTGTGTGTGTGTGTGTGTTTGCGTCATTTGGTGGTGGCCTTCCAAGCGTGGTCACCCATCCAAGTACCAACCCTTCCCGACGTTGCTTAAAATTAAACAT
The DNA here is from genome assembly GCA_036898135.1 of Oncomelania hupensis. Lineage (NCBI taxonomy): Eukaryota > Metazoa > Mollusca > Gastropoda > Littorinimorpha > Pomatiopsidae > Oncomelania > Oncomelania hupensis. The sequence goes on from CM072521.1 coordinate 56,643,483, forward strand.
TTGCTAGCGTGCGTCCAAATCACAACAGTACTGCGCCACTGGAGTGTGTAAAAATAAGAACGATTAAATAGATACATTATATAAAGAAAGAAAGAAAGAAAGAAAGAAAGAAAGAAAGAAAGAAAGAAAGAAAGAAAGAAAGAAAGAAAGAAAGAAACAAATGGACCCCTAACCCTAACCCTAACTATAAGTCTCCAGTATGTCTGCTAAACCCATCCTATGTTCTCAGGATACGCCGACGTTTGTCCGCTTCACTTACGACACCAACACCCAAGAAGACAAGGTGCACGGCTCTACCTACCTCAGCTTCAGCAACGCCGTGGAAGTCAACGGAACACAGCAAGCCAACAGCATCATGCTCAAATACGATCCACGCCATCGCAAGCTGTACAGCTGGAGTCACGGGCAGATCCAGATCTTCCCAGTGTACTTCCTCGAAGAGCCGTAATATAGGATTTAAAGACAGAATTGTTTATAGACCGGCTGTCACTAACCTTGCCCGCCCGAAAAAGGGATGTAACTCAAGCTTCAGCAAGAAGACAAGGGACTGAACTCAAACGAGGGGAAGGTGAGAAGGGATGGGGGAGGGGTTAACTGTGAAAATATTATTTGTTTTTAATTTTTTATTTCCACATTTATCTATATAATTACTTTGAAATTGTTGGGAATCAGAACAAACCAATATCGGTCTGTTTGGTCGGTTGGTTTGTCAATCGGTCTGTCTGTTCAAGGTGAAGGACTTAGGGTCTGAGGTTAGTGGCAATCGTTCAGCTGAGGCTTTCATCGAGTGACATCATCTATTTGAAGCTTTTATCTAGTGACATAATCTAGTTCAAGCTTTCATCGAGTGATATCATCTATTTGAAACTTTCATTGAGTGACATCATCTATTTGAAACTTTCATTGAGTGACATCATCTATTTGAAAATTTGATCGAGGGACAACATCTATTTGGAATTGGAGCTTTTATCGAGTGACATCATCTATTTAAAGCTTTTAGTCGAGTGGCATCATCTAGTTGGACCATTCTTCGAGTGACATCATCTATTTAAAGCTTTTGTTCGAGCGACGTCATCAATTTAAAGCTTTCTTCGAATGACATCATCAATTTGAAGCTTTTCATCGAATGACATCATCTATTTTTGAAGCTTTGAACAAGTAACATCATCTATGTGAAGCATTGACCAAGAACCATCATCTATTTGCAGTGTGTATGACAAACCGTTCTGCGATGGCCACTTTGACATCACGCTCGCCTCTCCGCTAATCTCTGCGGCTGGTGACAAAAAGATTGCAGGTTTTCTTGAAGTATTACATCATCGTATAGTTATCAAACACCCATCCAGCAGGGGGGGAAAAAAGGAGGATACTTCCGTCGTTATGTCACCCGGCGTAAATAATAGGTAGGCCTGCTTAATAGCTGCTGACACTTGTAAGCGGTAATAACAACCAATAGCAGCAAACGAATCAACGTACTGATTGTGACTGCTCAACCAAAGAAGAAGAAGAAGAAGAAGAATTGGTCCATATTTGGTTGCAGAGTTGGCCGAGGCTTACGTGGCATTTCCACCCGGAGCTAGTTGGCGAGTCTCGGTTGAGCTGTGAGGGCCACTGTGCTTTGATTGGCCGTGTCTTAAGTGACCTTGAGTGGCTGGTAGCCAAGCGTAACAAATAAATAAAAAATATAAGATAAAACATTCGGCAACCCTCGGCAGATAGTGCCATGGTATGGGAGCCAGAGCGAAACGGGAAAGTCCGTTAAGTCGCATTAAAAAGGAAAATTTAAAAAATTTAAAAGCCGTCGTGTCGTGTACGCATACACTAAAGTTAATTCCGATTTCTCATAAGGAGATCGGGAGTTGGGCTAAAAAGGTCAATCATAATCCCATGCAATATAAAAATAGAAATTAAAAGCTGGCCTCCTCGGCATATGGTGCCATGATAACGGAGCCAGGGCGATAATCGGCAACATGCCAAGGAAAAAGTCAATATGAAAAGATAAAAAAAACAGTAAAACAATAAAAACAATAAAAACGCCCTCGGCAACTGAAGGCCATGCTGACGGGCAAACAAATTAAATGAAGGTAGCCAACGAGAGCATCCATGGTTACACCAGGAAAGCATCACAATTAGTAAACAATTATAGCAGAAAGGCAACCATGTAGGCGAGAAGATATTTAAAGGAGTGAGGCAACCTGAGAATCATATATGCAACGGGCGGCAGGTATATTGAGGCTAGGGTCAGTAGAGGTGGCATAGGTAATTAAATCTGACCAGTTTAGGCTAATACCTATAACAAGACAGGCATGGCGCAAGGTTATAAAGTCATCAGAAAGAAGAGAGCATATGTGTGTGTGTAAGGTTCCCTCTCCCCGCAGTTGATTTTATCCTCCCTGTGTGTTTTAATTGTGGTCCTGAAATTTTAATTGGAACATTTAATCCTTCCTTTTTGGAAGCCCCATTTTAATTGCCTTCTTACTTTCAATTCAATTCAATTCAACACATCTTTATTACCACAGGAATGGAAATATTGTACAAGTCTCATCACATTATGTTATATAATGGCTCCACACATCAAGACAGTTATAATGAACAATAATAAGACACAGACTAATATAAGAGGTTCAGAAAGCATAGAATCCGTACGCACATCATCCGTACATATTTTAACTATGCATTAATTGAGCGAACGCCTCTTGCAGGTAAAAAAATTACAGGTAAGAAATAGGACTAAAGAATAGGCACTATTATTTCAGTCATAAAAGCCTCGCGCAGTTACAACAACACTCACGCACTACATTTGCCCACTCATCACTGCAGCCGTGCACTCATCCACACAGAACACATCATAAGCAACTATAACAACGAGATAAAAAATACCAAACAGTCCTTGACAAATAAGGTAATACACTCAAGGCGTTGGGGGACGTTAATTTAACTAACGAACGAACGACCAAGCGTAACGAGCAGTGATTACAACGGGTGAACAGAGCATCCAAAGTGCAAGTACTGTAATCAAAACCGTACTGTTTAGCAGTTGCCGTCTGGGTGCAAGTTTTATGAACGAGTATAAAAAAGAAATAATAGTAAACTTATACCTCGAAGTTTATGTATAACTTAGAGGCGTAAGTAATGAAGTATAGGTTTGTTCTTAGCACCCGTTCATACAGCTGAATGAGCTAGTAATGAGATCATGTGAAAAGCAGTCTATAAGTTTGTATTGGGGTTGTTTCACCTCAGTCAGAGACACCAGGTCAAAGACAACATCAACAACAAATAAACAAACATTGTATTAATATGTTGCTTGAATATTGGTTGTACGAATGCATGATATTTATCTATATGTATTAAAATTTACTACTGTTAGTGGATCATAATTAGTTTTCGCAGTCGTTGTCATATCATCATTATTGTCATTATCATCATCATCACAATCATCATCATCTTCTTCTTCTTCTTCTTCTTCTTCTTCTTCTTCTTCTTCTTCTTCGTCATTACATTTTAATTTTTTGTCACGATGAGCGATATTCTTCTCCTCTTTCTTTTTCTCCTCCTCCTCATCATCAGGTCTGTCGTTATCATTATTATTTATATGGGCTTGGCCACGCACCTTTCTTGCTCTCATCTTGTTCGCTGTCCATCATCATCATCATCATCATCATCATCATCATCATCATCATCATCATCATCATCATCATCATCATCATCAACATCATCATCATCAACATCATCATCATCATCATCATCATCATCATCATCACCATCATCCTCAACATCATCATCATCAACATCATCATCATCACCATCATCATCAACATCATCATCATCAACATTATCATCAACAACAACAACATCATCATCATCATCATTGCCATCATTATCATCATCATCATTAGCTCCGTCGTTATCGTTATTATTTATATGGACTTGGCCGAGCACCATTGTCGCTCTCATCGTCTTCCCTGCCTCACGCTCCTCCCCTCTCCCACCCCCTCCCCCCCCATTTCTCTGAATGTCCTTTCCTATCGTATCCTCCTTAAGTGCACTGAGCATTCGTTTGGGGATGAATACATGCGCGATACAAGTGGACATCATCATGATATTAATAATAGTGTTTCTTGGCTTGTATTCTTCACTTTAACCAAACCAGTGGTGTGCAATATAGGCTACTTTACACGACACTTGCACATTTTTTAAAATTATTTTTTTAATAGTGCATTTAATTTTGTTTATATATTAACTTCAACGCGTGCTACGTACATCCTTGTAATCTGTTGTTGGGTTTAAATCTGTCTGTTTATGCCTATTAGTCTTGTATTATATAGAGTGTATAATTATGGTAGGCCTATGACATTGGTTTTTGTGGTGTTTTTTTTTTTGGTGTTTTTATTTTAAAACAAAAAACTAATATTTTTGAATGGTTTTGAAGACTAGTATTGTTTCTTGTAAGTTGTTTTTGCTGTACAATATAATACAGAATGGATGTAAACGGAATAAAAACCTGTGGAATTTCACTGACGTTGTGGCTGTTATCATGTTATGTTAGTACTTAACTTATTGGTGTTCGATCTGTCACGCAGGCGCTCGATCCTATCTCCCTAAATAGCGTCCTTCTGTCAGCTAAGTATGCGGTCAGCACTCCACTCCGCTCACATCCCAATATGGGCATCTGTGCTTTGTCATGCCTCAGTTTGCTATAGTTGAGCAGACTTACCCATAAGGGATCTATGCATAAAACCGATCTATTTTATTTCCGAACTATGTCATGTCGGTACTGTTTATTTTCACAGTCCGGTGTCACATCCTTCAAGTTCCGGGTCTCCTAGTTTATCCGAGCGCATTTGCGCATGCGCTAGGTCATGTCGGGCCAGCTTTTTCACGAAGTTCTTAGGCGTCATAACCCTAACCCTAACCCAAACCCTAACCCTAACCCTAAACTCTTAACTCTAACCCAAACCCTAACCCTAACCCTTACGAAGACTATGATAGCACTGTGCGCATGCGTCGAATTTTGTAACGCGTCGACCAATCAGAATGCTCCCATTCGCTCCCAGCCCAGCTAAGATACTAGGAACTGTGAGGATGTCACACCGGTATGCACCACGAGTGGGTCGGGTAGTTCAGTTGGTAGAGCGTCTTACTAATAACCGAAATGTACCTGGTTCAAATCTTGGATTGGCCAACGTGTGACCATATTACTCCCTACCAATTTAGTACTCCTTGCTCCCTACCTATTCCCTTACCATCAACTGGTTCGCTGGTGTCAGAATAATGTGACTAGTAGTGGCCTATACGCTACGGTGTCGTGCGACTATTATCTACAATTACCCTTTTTGCACCACGATGGAATAGGTCGAGACTTCTCAGTCTCAAACTAAATGTTGATAGTAGTACCTATACGAACTATCCCTTAAAATCCGCCACATCATGCCTGGCGCAGGTTTTACGTAACGTACTTGGACCCCCCCCCCCCCCCCTCCTTTTTCAGAGCAGGACGGGGTCACATTGCGTAACAGAAACGGCCGAGGCTTCCGTCGCCCTGGCGGAGCATAGTCCGTCCACTGACCTGTATTCTAATACAGGTCAGTGGTCCGTCTATGCCGTTTCAAAACTGGAGCGTCGTGGCAGACGATGCATTCTGACAACTTTTGTTCATCATTAAAACTCTCCAGTGGATGCTGTTCTGTTGCGATAAAACGCGATCTCGACGCAGTGCAAACATATTGTTTTCTGCTTTAGTCCCCAACCCAGGCCAGTAGTCGGATCGGAGGAGGACTAAATTCGGGGCTGTTGGTCAGTACTTTTAAGACGGAACTTCTCGTAGGTCACTTTCCTGCATACAAAACTACGCCCAATAGAACCGAACAAGGCTAAGCCTATCCTATCCTCCTATCCTGTCCCGTAACCCGAAGGTCGTAGGGGCACCACAGATGATCGTTTAACCAGCATACTCCATCTTTCTCTGTCCTCAGCAGCCCTGATGGCTTCGCTCAGTGTCAAACCAGTCCATTCTCGAATGTTGTCCTCCCACCTCTTTTTCGGTCTCCCTTTTCTTCTACCTCCTTGCACTGTGCCTTGCAGAATAGTCTTTGCAAGGCCTGATGATCTGGTGACGTGGCCATACCACCGAAGTTTCCGTTTCTTCACCACTGTTAGCAGGTCATCATGTTGTCCAATAGCTTGTGTGATGGTCTGTCGGACTTCGTCGTTGGTGATGTGTTGGGTATAGGAAATGCCCAGAAGTCTTCTGTAGCACCTCATCTCCATGCTTTGTATTCTTCGTTGGAGATCTGCTGTGAGGGTCCATGCTTCGCAAGCATATAGGAAGATGGAGATGACCAGAGAGCGCAGCAGTCTTACTTTGGAATGTAGACTGATGGTTCTGTCTTTCCAGATGGGCTTCAACCTTGTCAGGGCAGCAGTTGTTTGTGCGATCCTGGAGAGGACTTCCTGTCGGGACCCATTGTCTGATACAATGGCTCCTAAATATTTGAAGCTATGCACTGTGTCGAGGGATTGGCCTTGGACTTTGATGTCCGTATTGATGCCATTGGTGTTGTTGGTCATCATTTTGGTCTTCTCTGCACTTATTTCCATTCCATAGGCTTTGGAGGTGGTGTCAAGCCTCTGTACCAGCTGTTCAAGTTCTTGTTCCTCTCCAGCCAATCCATCAATGTCATCTGCAAAACGAAGATTGGAGATTGCTCTACCCCCTATGCTGACTGTGCCTTCATGGTCTGCAAGAGCATCCGACATGATGCGCTCTAGGAAGATGTTGAAGAGTGTTGGAGAGAGTAGGCATCCTTGACGCACACCGATTGTTGTTCTGAACCAATTCCCGATGGCTCTGTTGTGGAGGACTGCACTGGTAGCCTTGTCATACAGGCTTTTGATGACTTCAATAATTTTTGGGCTGATGTTGTACACTTTCATTGTTGCCCATAGAGCTGCATGCCAGACTCGGTCAAACGCCTTCTTGAAGTCTATGAACACATGATATAGATGTTGTTGGTGCTGTAGGTATTTCTCACAGATTATTCTGAGGTTGAAAATCTGCTCAGTGGTACTTCGCCCTGCCCTGAATCCTGCTTGTTCTTCAGCTATGATTTGTTCAGCTTGGGGTTTCAACCTGTTGAGTATTATTTTCAGGAGGACCTTGCTGGGATGGCTGATGAGGCTGATGGTGCGGTAATTTTCACACTCCTGAAGGTTACCTTTTTTGGGAAGAGTAATGACAAGCGACTGGGTCCATGGTATAGGCCACTCCCCACTCTGCCAGATCTTGTTACAGATAATGGTGAGGGCATCAATCATCGCTTCTCCTCCTGCTTGTAGCAGTTCCGCGGGTATGTTGTCCACTCCTGCTGACTTCCCTTTCTTTAGCGCTTGCACTGCTGCCTCAACTTCTTCCCGGAGAATTGGGAGGATTTCTTCTTCTTCTCTGTTCTCTGGACATGCTAGAACTGATGGGTCTCCATTTGGTGTATGGTTGTAAAGGTCAGAGCAGTACTCTGTCCATCTATCCAAGACTTCTTGTTCTTCTGTAAGGCATATGCCAGACTTGCTTTGGATAGTGGAGACTTTGGGCTGTTTGACACTTGTCAGTCGCTTCACAGTCTGGTAGGCCTTCTTGCTGTTGTTCTTGTTCAGACTGTTCTCTATTTCCTGGCATTGATCTTCTATCCAGTTCTCCTTTGCTGTGAGCATGCCTTTTCGGATGTCATTGTTGATTTTTCGGTAGACATCAGCTCCCTGTGAGGTGTTCTTTTTCTTTTTCATCTCTCTTCGTTTATCACACAGATCCAAAAGTTCAGGTGTGATCCACATCCTCTTCTTTGGTCGGTGCTTGCCAAGGATCTCAGTGGCGGCATCTGTCACAGCTGAGTTGAAGGTGGTGGTCATGGTGTTGACATCTACTTCACCAGCCCCCAAAATGAGCAGTGGTGCAAATTTCCCTCCAATTGTGGCCTGAAATAGTTCTGCCACCTCCGGGTCTTGCAGTTTGTCCAGGTCGAACTTCAGTCTAGTGCACTTTGCTGTATTTACTCTCTTCAAGTGGAGCCGGAAAGACATCATCACGAGATCGTGGTCACTTCCGATGTCTGCTCCTGGAAAAGTACGTGTCCTGCCAATGTTGATGCTTGATCTGAAGCGTTTCTTGACCATGATGTAGTCTATTTGGTTGTGATGCTCCCCGCCAGGACTGTGCCATGTCCATCGTCTGGAGTTTTTGTGGAGACCAAGCGTGTTTGCCAGTACCAGATTGTTGTATCTGGCAAACTCCAAGAGTCTCAGACCCCTGTCATTTGTCTCGTTGTTGCAGTGGGGTCCACATGTGTCTCCCCAGTTGCGGTGCGCATCTTGGCCAACCTTGGCATTCCAGTCGCCTTGCACTATGACTATGTCCTTCTTCGGCACTTGGTCAAGGACCGCCTGTAGATTTTCATAAAAATCCTCCACTTCGCTGTCGTCATAGTCTGATGTTGGGGCGTAGGCCTGGATGATGGTGATGTTGAAAGGGGCTGCTCTCAGACGGATGGTAATGAGTCTACTGGAGACTGGGCGGCAACCCATGACAGTCGCTAGAATGTTCTTGTGGACCAAGAATCCAACGCCGTGTTCGTGCCTGTCATCCCTACCGCTGAAATAGAGCTTGTGGCCTTTGTCGGTCGTTGTTTCACCTAGGCCTTTCCATCGCAGTTCGCTGATACCTAGAACGTTCCATCGATAGTGGTCCAACTCGTGGGCCAGTTCTTCTAATTTTCCTTCCGCAGTTAGGGTCCTGACGTTCCAGGTTCCTATGATGATGTTGTTTCTCGTGCGGATCTTGCTAAAGGCTAAGCGTTTTGTCCTTTTTCATGCATAGATTCCCTACTGAAGATAGCAGGTTTGGTTGAAGTATTAGGAAATCGCAGTGGGTGTTCCTTTCTTAACTTCTGCTGAGATTTGAGGGAGGGAGAATGAGGCCTAGTGTCAGCTAGGCTATATGTATGTAAGCTATAGATCGAGCATTTGTTAACAACGCCAGCTGCGCTGTCTTGAATAATTCATGGTCAGACGGAAGAACCCTTCTAGACTACAAGCAATGGTGTCTAATGTCCCCTATCTTCTTTAATTTAATTGTTCCTCGAGAACATTATCGAAAGTGTTACGTTGAAACGAACGAAAGTGTGTCTAAAGCGCGCACGATAGATCTAATCGTTTCGATTTGCAAAGTATTCAATAATGGAGTTTATTTACCTTTGATTTGAGTTTGCATTGTTGTTAGGAGAGGCTTTGTATAACGTTGATAATTTGCGTTAGTCGATATTATTTGAGAATCTTCTGGATATGCGTGTTTACTCTTGATAGAAATTTCCGGATGGATATCGAAGGTCGTGAATGTTCCCGGAAGTAGAGAAAATGTGAATGACGTAAGCCAGTGATGACGATCTTTAGTTCGATTGGTGGCAGTACGTCATTTCTACCATGTACCATATTGTTCCAGAAAAGAGAGAGGTTATTTAATCGTGAGCCGAGTCGCTGTTGGGAGAGTAAAGTTGTTGATAGTGATTTGGAAAGTTGCTGTGAAAGTTGTTGAGTTGAATTGAGAATTGTATGCAGTTGTTGATGTGTGCTGAATAAAAGTGGAAAACTTCATACGTCGACTTTGTGACTTGTACGCTGTTTGGACGGGCTGTGTGAATAAACGAATCTGAGTTACACCCTATCAGGAATTCAAGCATCGGGACTGAATCAGATACTGATAGAAAACACCATCGTCAAACTGAGTGTAACATTTTGGGGGTCAAGCCGCGATTCACGCCATAGCCAAGGGTTCAACTGCTACAACAAGCGAGTCAACGTTACGAGAGGCAGTCATCGAGGGTAGCCGCCAACAAGTTGCGTCGAGAGGGGCCAACATACTGGGACTACATCACCGATAGGTTCGGGTTGACTGCAAGGGCGTGTAGTCGCTGAAGAGTTGCTTCGTGAGCGAACAACAGATCAGGACTACGTGGCTGCCGCAGGACTACGTCGAGGGACAGTCTCGGAGCTACATCGCCAGTGTTAGAGAGCGGCTAGCGGTAAAAGTAAAGGTAAAGGTAGTCCCATAGCCTTGTGGCCGTAGGGGAGCGTGATGTTGGAGATCACACTTATCTTGGGCCAGCGTAATGAGGGTGATGCCCAACTCTCTCCCTCGCTGCTTTACCTTCCCCACCCTCAAGAGAGTAGGTACTCAATCACAGTTGAGTCAACTGGGGGCGTTGTTGTTTGTCGCTTCACACCTTAGCGGTCACCCATCCAAGTGCTAACCGCACCGGACGGTGCTTCACTTTCGACACAGTAGCGAGTGCTCCAACCACTGCACTATCCGACACCCCGGCTAGCGGACGTCGCGTCTACTTCAGCACAGGAGCGTGTACATCAACACCAGCGTGGTGCAGCGTCGCACACGACGAGGACAGCGGGGCCTGCGTCAACGAAGGCGACTAGTGACAAGCATCAGCGCTACTGCAGAAAGCGTGCTGTTCTAGAACAGTCTAGAAAGGTACAGCACAGTCAAGAACTTTCCAGAAAAAGAACTCTACAGTCAAGAACTTTCTAGAAAAAGAACTTTCTTGAAAAGAACTTTCCAGAAGCATCAAGATGGCTGACTTCTGGCAGAAAGGGATTCAACTGAATCTAAAAGGCAAACAGCTGACGGAGTACGTCAAATCCCAGGAGAGAATACAAGAACGAGAATTAGAAGAGCAGCGTCGCCGTGAAGAAAGAGAATTGGAAGAGAAGCGTCTAGAAAAAGAAATAGAACTAGAACAGAAGCGTCTAGAAATTGAACAGCAGCGGCAAGAAAAAGAAGAGCAACGACGTCGTGAAGAAAGAGAAATTGAACAGCAGCGGCAAGAGAAAGAAGAGCAACGACGTCGTGAAGAAAGAGAGGAAAGAGAGGCTGAGCGTCAATACCAGCTAGAGTTGGCGCGTATCCAAAACAATCAGCATGCGCCACAAGTCGTCAGCGACCACATGGCTCCAAAATTGCCAGCTTTCGTCGACGGGAAGGACCAGATCGACAGTTATTTGGCGAGATTTGAAAGGTTTGCCAAAAGCTCTAACTGGCAACCTCAAGACTGGGCGATTCGACTAAGTGCACTTCTGACGGGAGAAGCACTCGACGTCTACACCAGATTGTCGGACGATGACGCTAAAGACTACGACGTCTTGAAAGAGGCCCTATTGCAGTGCTACAACTTTACAGAGAAGGGCTACCGTAAACGCTTCCGTGAATGCCGGCCTAAGTCAGGCGAGACGCCAAAGCAGTTTGTGGAGCGCCTGTCGTCATATCTACACAAGTGGGTGGAGTTATCAGGCGAAAGGAAGTCTTACGACAGTCTCCATGACCTGATCGTGAAGGAACAATTTCTCAATGCCTGTCACAAGGACCTAGCGACCCACTTAGAAGAACAAAAGCTGCAGACGCTTAAAGATGTGACTGAGGCTGCTGAAAGATATCTTATCGCTCATGGGAAAACCCTGGGGCCACCCAGCGCGACGAAACATTTTCAGAAGACTGGAAACCATGGGAACCAGATCCATGGGAGCCAGACGAGCCAGAGACAGACGGACTCCACGCCTCCTCCCAGAGAAGGGCATTCAAGGGGCTGTTTCACCTGCAACGCTACAGACCACAGAGCGGCTAACTGTCCTCAAAACAAAAGTAGCGGGCAGCGGAGCAGTACGGACAATTCAGCGGCGGGCAACCGGCAGAGGCGGTTCTCCAATCAACGACAAACCAGTAGATCTGACCATCAGGTGTGCGGCGGGAGCGTCATTCTTCCGAGTGAGACCGAGCGCGCAGCTACTCCCGCGGACGTGCAAGAGTGCATAACCGATGGCCAACTTCTCCTTGCCAACGGAAAATCCATCCCCGTCGTCGCTAGCGCAGCTGTGACCGTCCAGAACATGCCTGTTTCCAAGGGACGCGTCGGAAATCATGAAGTGACTCTCTTAAGAGACTCTGGCTGCAGTGGGGTCATCGTCAGAGAAGACCTAATCGCTAAAGAACAGTTCACTGGCGATTCAAAATGGACACTTATGGCCGACAGCAAATGTGTGAGAGCGCCAGTTGCGAAGATTCATGTCAACACCCCTTTCTACATAGGCGAAGTCGAAGCGGTTTGCCTGAAGAAGCCGCTGTATGATTTGATGATCGGGAATATCGACGGCGCGAGACGACCCGACGACCCCGATCCAGAGTGGAGTCCTGCCTCAACTCAACACGTCGAAGTTGTGGAGGAGGATCCATTGCCATTTCCCGATGGAGACCTTACAGAGCTGCTACGGGACAATGTGGTTACTCCGGCTCAGCCCTGCCGACCAGAGATCGTCGGTGCTGTCACTACCAGGGCCCAGGCCAAGAGAGACAAGACGTCTACGCCACTGAAGGTCGCCGACAACTCTAAAGCTGCCATCGTGGACCGAGATAAGCTGATCCAGCTCCAGGAAGCTGACAGTACTTTAAACAAGTACAGGAACCGCCAAGACCACGTGACCAAAGGCAGTGGTACGGTCTACTTTGAGGTGAAGGCCAAGATCTTGTACCGAATCTTCCAGCACCCGAGGGTCAATGGAGGGAAACCACTACGTCAAGTATTGGTACCGTTACCCCTAAGGCGCCAAGTGATGGAAGTAGCTCATGACTCTATCATGGGAGGTCACCTAGGCATCAGAAAGACGTCAGACAGAATCCAGGCGGTGTTCTACTGGCCAGGGCTTCATGCGGACGTCAGCCGTTTCTGCCGATCGTGTGACATTTGCCAGAAGACCATACCTCGAGGAAGGGTCCCGAAAGTGCCTATGCAGAGGATGCCTCTGATCGACCGACCTTTCAAGAGGGTGGCCTTAGACTTAATCGGCGAAATAAGACCTCCGAGTGAAGAAGGTCATCGGTGGGTACTGACTTTAGTGGACTATGCGACTCGGTACCCAGAAGCAGTGCCACTGAAGAAGATTGACACTGAAACTGTAGCAGAGGCACTGGTGGACATGTTCAGTAGACTTGGAGTGCCTGAAGAAATTCTGACAGACCTCGGGACGCAGTTCGTCTCTGACTGCATGAAGGAGGTCAACAGACTGCTGAGCATCCGGCATTTGACTACGACACCCTACCATCCAATGTGCAACGGGCTTGTCGAAAAGTTCAATGCTACGTTGAAGTCCACCCTGAAGAAACTGTGCAGCGAGCAGCCCAGACAATGGCATCGTTACATCAACGCCTTACTTTTCGCCTACAGAGAAGTACCGCAGGAGTCCACCGGCTTTTCTCCGTTCGAGCTGCTGTACGGAAGAACCATCCGAGGGCCGATGCACATCCTGAAAGAACTGTGGACGAAGGAAGTGGACACCCCAGAGGTGAAGAACAGTTACCAGTACGTGTTTGAGCTACGGGAGAAGCTGGAGCAGACTCTCGAGATAGCCAGAGAAAACCTGAAGAAGTCCCAAGACTGTGGAAAGCACTACTATGACCGTAGGGCTGTGAACAGGAAGTTTAAACCTGGCAACAAAGTGCTGGTGCTGCTACCTACTGATCATAATAAGTTGCTGATGCAGTGGAAAGGCCCGTACGAAGTGGAGACCGTGGTGGGTATCAACGACTACAAGGTGAAGGTCGGCCAGCATTCCAAGATATACCACGCCAACCTCCTTAAGCTGTACGTAGAAAGGCCATCAGAGACTGTGCACGCAGCAACAGCAGCTGTGACCGACAACAGCTTTGACAGCGAAGAACTGTTGGAACTGGGAGACTTCCACAGCAAAGAAGGCATCGATGATGTTAAGCTAGGACCGAGCTTGACGGAAGGTCAAAAGTTGGAGCTCAAGGACCTTATGGGCGAGTTTCCCCACAACTTCAGCGATGTCCCTGGCTCTACAACTTTAGTCGAACACGAAGTCCACCTCACTTCGAATATCCCTGTTCGATCCAAGCCCTTCCCGATCCCTTTCAAGGCCCGTGAATCCTTGAAGAAAGACATCGATGAGATGCTGAAGATGGGCATCATCAAGGAGTCCAGTTCCCCCTACGCGTCCCCTGTCGTGGTCGTGAAGAAGAAGGACGGGAGCAACCGAGTATGCATCGACTACAGGAAGGTTAATAAGATCACCGTCTTCGACCCTGAGCCGATGCCTACCGCAGCAGACCTCTTCCGCCAATTATCGGGGAGTAGAATCTTCTCAAAGATTGACCTCAGCAAAGGTTATTGGCAAGTTCCCGTGCGTCAACAGGACATACCAAAGACTGCTTTTATAACCCCTGATGGGACGTACGAGTGCCTAAGGATGCCCTTTGGCATGGTCAACAGCGGAGCTACCCTAAAGAGAGGAATGAGGAAGATGCTTAATGGGATGGACAACGTCGTGTGTTACTGGGACGACCTGCTGGTCCACACTCGCACCTGGGAAGAGCATCTGCAGACCTTGAGGGAGCTGTTCCACCGTCTCGCAGAACCAAACCTGACCGTGAGACCCAGCAAATGCATTCTGGGAGCTGACAACGTCGACTGCGTCGGACATCCGACGGGAGAGGAAGACAACGGAGGATGCACTGACTCCAGGAAAGCCCACAAGATCACTGTCTTTGACCCTGGGCCGATGACGACCGCAATTGACGAGGGCGCCGTTTCCTTGCGGATGAAAGAACATTGACTGTGTTGGTGAACTAAGAACATCGGTAATATCTAAACAGACTTGAAAATGAAAAACGTTGACTGGGTAAATGAACTGTGAACATTGACAGTATCCAAAAAGACTTGCAGATGATAAACTTTGTGTGAATGAGCTGAGAACATTGACAGTGTTCGGACAGACTGAAGTAAGTTTTAATTCTGTACTTTGTTTGTGCATTACGTTTCAACGTTGTTGAAAGAAATTAAGTAAATTTCTTCTTGAGTGGGGGGTTATGTTACGTTGAAACGAACGAAAGTGTGTCTAAAGCGCGCACGATAGATCTAATCGTTTCGATTTGCAAAGTATTCAATAATGGAGTTTATTTACCTTTGATTTGAGTTTGCATTGTTGTTAGGAGAGGCTTTGTATAACGTTGATAATTTGCGTTAGTCGATATTATTTGAGAATCTTCTGGATATGCGTGTTTACTCTTGATAGAAATTTCCGGATGGATATCGAAGGTCGTGAATGTTCCCGGAAGTAGAGAAAATGTGAATGACGTAAGCCAGTGATGACGATCTTTAGTTCGATTGGTGGCAGTACGTCATTTCTACCATGTACCATATTGTTCCAGAAAAGAGAGAGGTTATTTAATCGTGAGCCGAGTCGCTGTTGGGAGAGTAAAGTTGTTGATAGTGATTTGGAAAGTTGCTGTGAAAGTTGTTGAGTTGAATTGAGAATTGTATGCAGTTGTTGATGTGTGCTGAATAAAAGTGGAAAACTTCATACGTCGACTTTGTGACTTGTACGCTGTTTGGACGGGCTGTGTGAATAAACGAATCTGAGTTACACCCTATCAGGAATTCAAGCATCGGGGCTGAATCAGATACTGATAGAAAACACCATCGTCAAACTGAGTGTAACAGAAAGAAACCCTTCCGAGCTTCCACACTGCCATATCCCTTGCTTGTTTGTGGTCCTGGTGCGGCCTATTGTAGTCCGCTGGACCCTTTAAGCACTAATTCTTCTATCTCTTTAAGCTTATATCTCTGTTGGAGGAAGACCTTTAAGCACCCTGCGCTTAGCTGATGGTATTGACCTAATGGTGACCAGGGCGACGACTGATCCTGTATGGAGCGAGTGGTTCTTTTCATCATACAGTGTGTCTTGGGCAAGAAAGACCTGACAGAGCCCAATCCTCTCCAGGCTGTTGGCCACAGCCAAAATACGCGAGTACAGTGTGGCTCGCCTTGGCCCCGAGTACGTGGTCGTTGAACCTGTAATAACGTGAGGTCCCTCCGTCCTGGCCGGTGACTTCTGTGTAAAAGACTTTCGCACAGTGATGCCGTGCTGACATCACCCCTGTTAGTCGCCTCTTACGACACGCCGGGAAACGTTGGGTCTATTCTATTCAGTGCCCGAACCCTCAGGGACAACGGAGAATACAAAGCATGGAGATGAGGTGCTACAGAAGACGACTAGGCATTTCCTATACCCAGCACATAACCAACAACGAAATCCGAAAGATCATCACACCAGCCATTGGACAACACGATGACATGCTCACAGTGGTGAAGAAACGGAAACTCTGATAGTATGGCTGCGTCACCATAGTATCAGGCCTTGCAAAAACCATCCTGCAAGGCGCGATGCTAGCAGGCAGCAGAACAGGGAGAAATAAAAAGAGGTGGGAGAACATCATTCGAGAATGGACTGGCTTGACACTGAGCGAAGCCATGAGGGTTGATGAGGACAGAGAAAGATGGAGTACGCTGGTTAAACAACATTCGACTTACGAGATAGAATAGTATAGGATAGGATTGACCTAATGGGAAGCAGCGGGCGGAAACCCCAAGACTTGACAGACAGACGTGTTGACCGTAGGGCATGGAGATCATCTCACAAAAGAACAAGGGGTTGGAGAGCAACCACAGGGACATAGTCGCCATGAATGGAGAGAGGCTGGAAAAACTTGAGTCCTTTTAAATATCTTTGGCTCCATTATAACAAAAGATGGTAAGCCTTTTAAAGGGGTCAAGGCTGCAGTGGCTATGTCAATAATGGCAGCCTGAATCAGAGCAGAGAAATAGGCTACGTAGGTTTCTGCAAAAAGACTATTAAAGAATAGACCTACACGATCTTTGAATCGGCGTATTCGTTTCGTCAACGTTTCCATGCATTATTTCTGTCCTCTATACGCCCAGAGTGGGTCCGGGTAGCTCAGTTGGTAAGAGCGTCTTGCTAGTAACCGAAAGGTCGCTGGTTCGAATCCCGGATTGGTCAACGTGTGATCATATTATTTTCCACTTTACCAACAACTGGCCCGCTGGTGTCAGTATAAATCTTTGTTGTTGTTGTTGCATCAATTTTTATTCATCAGATTAACATAAGTTGTACTGAATAAATAAAAGTTGTACAGTATAAATCGGTCCAGTAGTCACCTATATGCGAAAGTGTCGTGTGACTATAATCTACAAACAACAATACGCCCAGCTTAGGTTCGAATCTCGTGGGGGGCGATATAAAATGTGGCCATTTTTACTGTCCATTTTAGCAGTATGATTGCTTTGGTGGTTCAGTGTTGATTCATGTCCCTACCCCTCTTTCCCTGGGATGGTTATCTTCGTCTGCCATATCGCCAATGGTGGGTTTAGACGTTAAACCTCAATGTTCATTCATTCATATACGCCCAGGAGGGGCCGGGTAGCTCAGTTGGTAGAGCGTCTTACTAGTAACCGAATGGTACCTGGTTCGAAACCCGGATTGGCCAATGTGTGACCATATTATTTTCCCCTTACCATCAACTGGTTCGCTGGTGTCAGAATAATGTGACCAGTAGTCGCCTATACGCTTCGGTGTCGTGTGACTATAATCTACAGTTACACATATACGCCTAGCTTTGTCCCCTATACGCACTGTGTCCGGGGACGTTAATCTACGTACTGAACTGATACGCCTAGGACACCCTTAACGACATCTCCGCGTCGCTTCATGCGCCTACTCATCGGTCTTCTTACTATATCGTCTACTCTGCATCATCATGATTTCTTATTCTGCTTGTCGTAGCTGCCATGTGCGCTCCATCTTCAAGTGACTTCTTCCTGCATCACGCTTCACTCCTTCAATCCGGCGGCATCTACTTCCTTACAACATCTTACATCAACGAACATCTTCCATCCAAGTCTCCTATACGCTTATGTGTCCGGGGACGTTAATCTACCTGCCTGCCTGCATACGCCTAGGCTTGTCCCCTATACGCTACGTGTCCGTTAACGTAACGCTACGTTAATCTACACAAGTCAAGTCATACGCCTAGGTATTTAGTCTCCTGTATGCTTATGTGTCGAGGACTTTAAATTTATGAAACCTAACCATACGCCTAGGTGTCCGGGGACGTTAATTTATCTAATAATAATACGGGGGCGTTAATCTACCTAACAACATACGCATTGTGTTCGGGGACGATAATCTAATAACGAACGAACGCTATATACAGGCACCGAAATCATATACCCAGGTTCAAATCCCGTGACTATTTTCACTGTCCATATTAGCAGTGTGAGTGCTCTGATGGTTCAGTGTTGATTTACAGTAGGTCCCTATCCCATACACCCTGGGATGATTATCCCCGTCTGCCATACATATAATAACGGATTTTTATATAGAGGGTACTCCAGCCTATGACCAGATTCACCACGCTTTACATAGTCATTACATATAAATACATGCACTCGATGAAACATCAATTTTTGCTACAATACACCAAAAGACGGGACAGTAAAGGTACGGACTATTTACAACTATGTACATAAATTACAAAAAAAGACAAAAATATACTATTTACAACTATGTACACAAATGACAAAAAAGACAGAAAATAGAATAGCAAAAACATATTCACAGCTATTTATATGCCCGGTTAGGCCCAGGAAGAAAAACAGTATAAATATTTACAGCCATTTATACACTTACGGATCAGACATAGACAAAAGATGAGAGAATGGCAGCGGGATACAAATCAATCTGAATAATGCAGTTTGAAGAGGTGGGTTTTGAGGGCCTTTTTGAATACTTGTGTTGATTGTATGTTGCGGATATGGGAGGGAAGGGAATTCCACTGCTTAGGTGCGGAGTAAGCGAATGCACGTTGGCCGTATGTCTTAGTGCGGGTGACGGGAACCTTGAGTGTGCGAGTGTCAGCAGAAGATCTTAAAGTGCGTGAAGGGGAGTAGACAGACAGTAGATCAGCAAGGTAGGAAGGACAAGAATCTGTGAAGAAGTTGTGACAGAGAACAGAGAGTTTGTACTCTATGCGTGCTTGCACAGGAAGCCAGTGAAGGGAATGTAGTAGAGGTGTGATGTGATCGCGTTTCTTAGCTCGGAATACTAGTCTAGCTGCTGAGTTCTGAACCTTTTGTAGTTTGTCAATGATGTGTTTCGGGGAGTGTTACGTTGAAACGCGAATGATAGTATGGCTGAAGCGTGTACGATAGATCTAATCGTTTCGATTTGCAAAGTATTCAATAATGGAGTTTATTTACCTTTGATTTGAGTTTGCATTGTTGTTAGGAGAGGCTTTGTATAACGTTGATAATTTGCGTTAGTCGATATTAGTTGAGAATCTTCTGGATATGCGTGTTTACTCTTGATAGAAATTTCCGGATGGATATCGAAGGTCGTGAATGTTCCCGGAAGTAGAGAAAATGTGAATGACGTAAGTCAGTGATGACGATCTTTAGTTCGATTGGTGGCAGTGCGTCATTTCTACCACGTACCAAATCGTTCCAGAAAAGAGAGAGGTTATTTAATCGTGAGCCGAGTCGCTGTTGAGAGAGTAAAGTTGTTGATAGTGATTTGGAAAGTTGCTGTGAAAGTTGTTGAGTTGAATTGAGAATTGTATGCAGTTGTTGATGTGTGCTGAATAAAAGTGGAAAACTTCATACGCCGACTTTGTGACTTGTATGCTGTTTGGACGGGCTGTGTGAATAAACGAATCTGAGTTACACAACTATCAGGAATTCAAGCATCGGGGCTGAATCAGATACTGATAGAAAACACCATCATCAAACGGAGTGTAACATTTTGGGGGCCAAGCCGGGATTCACGCCATAGCCAAGGGTTCAACTGCTACAACAAGCGAGTCAACGTTACGAGAGGCAGTCATCGAGGGTAGCCGCCAACGAGTTGCGTCGAGAGGGGCCAACATACTGGGACTACATCACCGATAGGTTCGGGTTGACTGCAAGGGCGTGTAGTCGCTGAGAGTTGCTTCGTGAGCGAACAACAGATCGGGACTACGTAGCTGCCGCAAGACTACGTCGAGGAACAGTCTCGGAGCTACATCGCCAGTGTTACAGAGAGCGACGAGCGGACGTCGCGTCTACTTCAGCACAGGAGCGTATACATCAACACCAGCGTGGTGCAGCGTCGCATACGACGAGGACAGCGGGGCCTGCGTCAGCGAAGGCGACTAGTGACAAGCATCAGCGCTACTGCAGAAAGCGTGCTGTTCTAGAACAGTCTAGAAAGGTACAGCACAGTCAAGAACTTTCCAGAAAAAAAGAACTCTACAGTCAAGAACTTTCTAGAAGAAGAACTTTCCAGAAAAGAACTTTCTAGAAAAGAACTTTCCAGAAGCATCAAGATGGCTGACTTCTGGCAGAAAGGGGTTGAACTGAATCTAAAAGGCAAGCAGCTGACGGAGTACGTCAAGTCTCAGGAGAGAACACGAGAAAGAGAATTGGAAGAGAAGCGTCTAGAAAAAGAAATAGAACTAGAACAGAAGCGTCTAGAACTAGAAGAGCAGCGTCGCCGTGAAGAAAGAGAACTAGAAGAGCGGCGTCAAGAAAAAGAAGAGCAACGACGTCGAGAAGAAAGAGAGTTCGAAGCGCAGCGTCGCCGAGAAGAAAGAGAGATGGACGAGAGACAATTAGAGGCTGAGCGTCAGTACCAGCTGGAGTTGGCGCGTATCCAAAACAATCAGCATGCGCCACAAGTCGTCAGCGACCACATGGCTCCAAAATTGCCAGCTTTCGTCGACGGGAAGGACCAGATCGACAGTTATTTGGCGAGGTTTGAAAGGTTCGCCGAAAGCGCTAAATGGCAACGTCAAGACTGGGCGATCATACTCAGCGCATTACTGACGGGGAAGGCGCTCGATGTCTACAGTAGATTGTCGGACAATGACGCCAAAGACTACGACGTTTTGAAAGCGGCCCTATTGCAGTGCTACAACTTTACAGAAAAGGGCTACCGTCAACGCTTTCGTGAATGCCGGCCTTTGTCAGACGAGACACCAAAGCAATTTGTGGAGCGCCTGTCATCATATCTACACAAGTGGGTGGAATTATCAGGCAAAGGGAAGACTTACGAGAGTCTCCATGAGCTGATCGTGAGGGAACAATTACTCAACGCCTGCCCTAAGGACCTCGCGATCCACTTGGAAATACAAAAGTTGCAGACGCTAAAAGACGTTGCTGAGGCTGCTGAAAGATATCTCATCGCTCATGAGAAAACGTTGGGGCCACCCAGCGCGACGAAACACTTTCAGAAGACGGCAAGACATGGGAACCAGATCCAGGGGAGCCAGACGAGCCAGAGACACACTGACTCCACGCCTCCTCCCAGGGAAGGGCATTCAAGGGGCTGTTTCACCTGCAACGCTACAGACCACAGAGCGGCTAACTGTCCTCAAAACAAAAGTAGCGGACAGCGGAGCAGTACGGACAATGCAGCGGCGGGCAACCGGCAGAGGCGGTTCTCCAATCAACGGCAAACCAGTAGATCTGACCATCAAGTGTGCGGCGGGAGCGTCATTCTTCCGAGTGAGACCAAGCGCACAGCTACCCCTGCGGACGTGCAAGAGTGCATGACCGATGGCCAACTTCTCCTTGCCAACGGAAAATCCATCCCCGTCGTCGCCAGCGCAGCGGTGACCGTCCAGAACATGCCTGTTTCAAAGGGACGCGTCGGAAATCATGAAGTGACTGTTTTAAGAGACTCTGGCTGCAGTGGGGTCATCGTCAGAGAAGACCTAATCGCTAAAGAACAGTTCACTGGCGATTCAAAATGGACACTTATGGCCGACAGCAAATGTGTGAGAGCGCCAGTTGCGAAGATTCATGTCAACACCCCTTTCTACATAGGCGAAGTCGAAGCGGTTTGCCTGAAGAAGCCGCTGTATGATTTGATGATCGGGAATATCGACGGCGCGAGACGACCCGACGACCCCGATCCAGAGTGGAGTCCTGCCTCAACTCAACACGTCGAAGTTGTGGAGGAGGATCCATTGCCGTTTCCCGATGGAGACCTTACAGAGCTGCTACGGGACAATGTGGTTACTCCGGCTCAGCCCTGCCGACCAGAGATCGTCGGTGCTGTTACTACCAGGGCCCAGGCCAAGAGAGACAAGACGTCTACGCCACTGAAGGTCGCCGACAACTCCAAAGCTGCCATCGTGGACAGAGATAAGCTGATCCAGCTCCAGGAAGCTGATAGCACTTTAAACAAGTATAGGAACCGCCAAGACCACGTGACCAAGGGCAGTGGCACGGTCTATTTTGAGGTGAAGGCCAAGATCCTGTACAGAATCTTCCAGCACCCGAGGGTCAACGGAGGTAAACCACTACGTCAAGTACTGGTACCATTACCCTTAAGGCGCCAGGTGATGGAAGTAGCGCATGACTCAATCATGGGAGGTCACCTGGGTATCAAGAAGACGTCGGATAGAATCCAGGCGGTGTTCTACTGGCCAGGACTTCATGCGGACGTCAGCCGTTTCTGCCGATCATGTGACATTTGCCAGAAGACCATACCTCGAGGAAGGGTCCCGAAAGTACCTATGCAGAGGATGCCTTTGATCGACCGGCCTTTCAAGAGGGTGGCCTTAGACTTAATCGGCGAAATAAGACCTCCGAGTGAAGAAGGTCATCGATGGGTACTGACTTTAGTGGACTATGCGACTCGGTACCCAGAAGCAGTGCCTCTGAAGAAGATTGACACTGAAACTGTTGCAGAGGCGCTAGTGGACATGTTCAGTAGACTTGGAGTGCCTGAAGAGATCCTGACAGACCTCGGGACGCAGTTCGTCTCTGACTGCATGAAGGAGGTCAACAGACTGCTGAGCATCCGGCATTTGACTACGACACCCTACCATCCGATGTGCAACGGGCTTGTCGAAAAGTTCAATGCTACGTTGAAGTCCACCCTGAAGAAACTGTGCAGCGAGCAGCCCAGACAATGGCATCGTTACATCAACGCCTTACTTTTCGCCTACAGAGAAGTACCGCAGGAGTCCACCGGCTTTTCTCCGTTCGAGCTGCTGTACGGAAGAACCATCCGAGGGCCGATGCGCATCCTGAAAGAACTGTGGACGAAGGAAGTGGACACCCCAGAGGTGAAGAACAGCTACCAGTACGTGTTTGAGCTACGGGAGAAGCTGGAGCAGACTCTCGAGATAGCCAGAGAAAACCTGAAGAAGTCCCAAGACTGTGGAAAGCACTACTATGACCGTAGGGCTGTGAACAGGAAGTTCAAACCTGGCAACAAAGTACTGGTGCTGCTACCTACCGATCACAATAAGTTGCTAATGCAGTGGAAAGGCCCGTACGAAGTGGAGTCCGTGGTGGGAATCAACGACTATAAGGTGAAGGTCGGCCAGCATTCCAAGATATACCACGCCAACCTCCTTAAGCTGTACGTGGAAAGGCCAACAGAGACTGTGCACGCAGCCACAGCAGCCGTGACCGACGACAGCTTTGACAGCGAAGAACTGTTGGAACTGGGAGATTTCCACAGCAAAGAAGGCATCGGTGATGTTAAGCTAGGACCGAGCTTGACGGAAGGTCAAAAGTTGGAGCTCAAGGACCTTATGGGCGAATTTCCCCATAGCTTCAGTGATGTCCCAGGCTCTACGACTTTGGTCGAACATGAAGTCCACACCCAGACCTGGAAGGAGCATCTGCAGACCTTGAGGGAGCTGTTCCACCGTCCCGCAGAAGCCAACCTGACCGTGAGACCCAGCGAATGCATTCTGGGAGCTGACAACGTCGACTGCGTCGGACATCCGATGGAAGAAGGAGACAACGGAGGACGCACTGACTCCAGGAAAACCCACGTGATCGTCGTCTTTGACCCTGGGCCGATGACAACCGCAACTGACGAGGGCGACGTTTCCTTGCGGATGAAAGATCATTGACTGTGTGGACAAACTAAGAATATTGGTAATGACAGACTTGAAAATGAAAAACGTTGACTGGGTAAATGATCTGTGAACATTGACAGTATCCAGAAAGACTTGCAGATGAGAAACTTTGACTCTGTGTGAATGAATTGTGGACATTGACAATATCCAGACAGATTTGAAGATGAAAACCATTGACTCTGTGTGAATGAACTGAGAACGTTGATAGTGTTCAGACAGGCTGAAATAAGTTTTAATTCTGAATTTTGTTTTTTGCATTACGTTTCAACGTTGTTGAAAGAAATTAGGTAAATTTCTTCTTGAGTGGGGGGTTATGTTACGTTGAAACGCGAATGATAGTATGGCTGAAGCGTGTACGATAGATCTAATCGTTTCGATTTGCAAAGTATTCAATAATGGAGTTTATTTACCTTTGATTTGAGTTTGCATTGTTGTTAGGAGAGGCTTTGTATAACGTTGATAATTTGCGTTAGTCGATATTAGTTGAGAATCTTCTGGATATGCGTGTTTACTCTTGATAGAAATTTCCGGATGGATATCGAAGGTCGTGAATGTTCCCGGAAGTAGAGAAAATGTGAATGACGTAAGTCAGTGATGACGATCTTTAGTTCGATTGGTGGCAGTGCGTCATTTCTACCACGTACCAAATCGTTCCAGAAAAGAGAGAGGTTATTTAATCGTGAGCCGAGTCGCTGTTGAGAGAGTAAAGTTGTTGATAGTGATTTGGAAAGTTGCTGTGAAAGTTGTTGAGTTGAATTGAGAATTGTATGCAGTTGTTGATGTGTGCTGAATAAAAGTGGAAAACTTCATACGCCGACTTTGTGACTTGTATGCTGTTTGGACGGGCTGTGTGAATAAACGAATCTGAGTTACACAACTATCAGGAATTCAAGCATCGGGGCTGAATCAGATACTGATAGAAAACACCATCATCAAACGGAGTGTAACAGGGAGCCAGCAAGGAGAGAGTTGCAATAGTCAAGACGAGAAAGGACGAGAGCGCAGACTAGGGTTTTGGTGGCAGGGACTGTAAGATAGTGGCGAAAGGAGCTGATTTGGCGTATGGCCGTGTATGCAGAGCGACAGACGTTGGAGATGTGGTTGTTGAGGGACAGGTCATCGGAGAGAATGTAGCCGAGATTTCTTGCTGAGGATGAGAGCTGAATGTTTGTTGTCCCTACTGTAAGCGATGTTGGGAGAGGCGAGAGTGAGGAGGAGGTGTTGTGCTTGTGAATGAGGAGGGCTTCGGTTTTATCGTCATTAAGCTTAAGCTTGTTGAGTGTCATCCATGACTTAATGTCTGTGATGCAGTTCTCCAAAGTCTGAACAGTGGAATTAATGAGAGAGGGGGCGGTGGATTTGTACAGTTGTGTGTCGTCTGCAAATGACTGACTCTCAACAGCATGCTTTCTAAGCAGGAGAAGCAGTGGCTTGGTGTACAGAGTGAATAACACCGGCCCTAAAACGGAACCCTGAGGCACGCCGCACACCAAGTCTGCTGTGCTGGAGAAACAGCCATCGACAGTGATTGCTTGTGATCTGTCGGAAAGATATGAGTGGAACCAAGCCAGGACCGAGCCAGAGATTCCAAAGTAGTGTTGAAGAGTGTTAAAGAGAATGTGATGGTCGACTGTGTCTAATAAGGTGAGAACGGAGACGTTACCATTATCTAAGGCAAGCAACAGATCATTGGTTACCTTTAGGAGGGCTGTCTCAGTGCTGTGGAAGGGTCGGTAGGCAGACTGGTTGGGGCAAAGTAAAGCGTTATCATATAGGTAGGCAAACAGTTGTTTGAGAACAATTTTTTATATGACTTTGGACAGGAAGGAGAGGTTTGAAACAGGTCTATAGTTCTTTAGATTGTTTTTGTCTAAACTTGGCTTTTTAAGGAGGGGTTTGATGACAGCCGCTTTGAGCACAGACGGAACAACACCAGAGGACAGACTCTCGTTGATAATGTGGGTAATGGTCGGGAGTAGAGGGTCAAGATTCTCTATCAACATGGGGGTAGGAATGGGGTCGAGAGGGCAAGATGTTGGTTTTGAGCTTAAGATGACTTTCTTGACTTCTTGTTCTGTTATTGGTTGAAAAACTTCCATCTTTGCGGTGGTGATGGAAGGTGAGAATGGGTTAATGAGTGGGATCTCATGGCTATCAAGAGCGGCCCTTATGTCAGCCACTTTCTGTGTGAAATAATTACAAAATACATCTGGGAGCTGACATGCTGGATGTGTGGATGGGAGTGATGTTGCATTGCTCTTACCCCTTAGCTGATTGCAAATGTCAAACAACTGTTTACAAGTTTCGCTGCTGCTAATTCTGTCGCTAAAGTACCGGGTTTTGGCAGTCTGGACTATTTTAGTGACCCGTTTTTTTGCAGCGGTGAAAATCTGCTTTCTGACTTCTAAACCCGATTTGAGCCACTTTTTCTCAGCTTTGCGTCGGTGTTTCTTCGCCTCGGAGAGCTCGTCCGTAATAGACTCGTACCAGGGTGCTGAGCGAGTGGCCTTGACCTTTTTCTGGGCCACGGGAGCGTGCCGATAAAGCACCGCCTGAAGTGTACTATTCAGCTGATCCACAGTGGGGCACAGTTCTGGGGTCACTTTAGCGGTAAGCTCTTGCTTGAAAGCATCCCTATCCATGGTACGCAGGCTGCGAGCCTTCCTGAACATGGGGGGAGGAGGGGGGGGGGATCACATACATATCGCCGTTAAACTTCCATGTTTATTATAACGCCCAGTGCTCTGAAAATCCACACTGCGTAGCTGAGACGGGTCTCCTGCATGACGTAGAGGCGACGTAAGCCTCGGCCAGTCTCTGCTACGTAGTGTGCTGAATACTGTGGGTCCGTTATGACTGTACTATTTTCAATGTTACTCCAAAAATGGTGTTCCAGTTAAATAAATTTGTTGCGGAGTAGCTACTTCCGGGAATGAATTGGTATAGAATAGCAACTTCCGGTCAAATAAACCCACGAAAAGTCAGCATGGCAGGCATAAAAGATCCGAGGTAAGTAGTTTAATTTAGTTTAGTTAAATAGTTGGCTGCGTTTTTGTTTTTTTTAAATTGGGCGGGAAGGGGGGGGGGGGGGGAATCGCGGCCTATTCCACGCTATTCTATGAAATGTAGATCACACTAGCGTTTTGTTGATAAAGTAACATTTATAATTTAAATTATCAAGATCAAGATGCAGGATGGTCATAAATAATTATATTCCTTATTTCAGCTTAAAGTTTTTGGGGATTGCTGGCCAGAAGACTCATTTTATCCCAGCTGTGTTATGCATTTTCTTTGCCTATGGACCAGCCGTACCAGTAGAACTAAAAGGCTACAGATTCTTAGTATGACTAATGAACTGAAGGCGGTAGTCAATGGAAAGAAGAAGCCTGAAGCCTGTTCATCATATATAGGCCTAATGCTGAAAGGTTTTGAATAAAAATTACTCATTAGAGCTATGTTTTTAGAAGTAGAATGATTGAACTGAAGAGTTTACAAGTTGAAGTTTTGACGGGCATATTTGTACATGTATTTTTTAAATGAAGTTGTGCTTAAAAACGAACAAAATCCAACTATTCAGTTGATTTAGTGTAAAAAAAACTAAACACTTTCAATGAAAACAAATGTTAGGAAACTAAAGTCAAGCATCAAACATAAGTTCGACAGTGACATAACATGAACAGTTAGCTCTATGTCAATTAGTTTGTCAGTGTAGTTTTCAACTACATCATTGGGTTATCAATTTAGAATAGTTGTGTTCACTGGTTTGTGGACTGTCATCCAAAACTTTAAACTGGTAGTTTGAGATTGATTTTACTTCCCAGCAACGAAGAAAAATGACAATGCCTCCACAATTGCCAGCACCTTATCAGCAATTGCCAACACCCACCCTTAGTTCATTAGACCAATTTGTTTAACTGAAAATTAAACACATCTACTGATTTATACGTGTATAAAAATGTCTAATGGTTGGTTGACTAGAAAGAAACAAAAATCAGATTCTTTCATATGGGCAGTTACGAATCCGATCGAGTAATGTAGATTAAAATTATGAAATTATCTGAACTATCCGCAATTGGGGACACCCACCCTACAGTCGACCGCTTCCTCTCTGTGATTGTGATTTTGCAATATCAGTATTTATGTCTCTGTATAAATGTCTTGATTTCTATCTTAATCTTACAAGATGGTTGTACTGGGGTTTGTATGTGTGTGTGTCATCGATTGAGCTTACAAGTATGTATTTGACCTACTTAATTGTTTTGCAGAGAGACGATGCCAGTCGATGAAGAGACAGAGCTGCTGCTTCTCCTAGCCCCAGAGCAGAGAAGCGACATCAAGGCTCTCGCTCTCCAGCACATGCTAGGCATGACAGGCTCAGAGGAAGGCAGGACTTACATCTCCGAGCGAGCAAAACTTTTCTCCAGAATACTGGAGCTGATGTTTGACCCCAACCATGGTGTAGGGACAGAAGCGGAGAAATGTGTTTTGAACCTGGCCTCGGATGAGAAGGTGGTGGAGGCGATGCTGAGGGAAGGGATGAGAGGCTGTACTGAAGACGCCGTGCGGAAGTTGCTAGAACGCACTTGGGACGTAGACAAAAGCTGCAACCTTACCTTTTCCATCATCAACAACATCACCCGAGTCGAGGACGGTGCGGGCCTGGTGGCCAAAGTAGTCATGGAAACGGAGTCTCTAGGCCTGGAGCGGTTGGTGGACAATGTGACGACTTTGTACGAGAAAAAAGGGATGGCCTTGGTAACGACGTGCACGTTGCTGATGAACCTGACGCAAGTTACCAGCATTCGTCAGGCCTTAATGATGGCCCCAAAATACCTGCTGCTACGTCTGCTGGCCCTCATGTCTCTCTCTTCATCTGCACTGTCTCCCATCAGAGGTGTGGTTGGGGCCATTAAGAACTGCTGCTTTGAATATGGTATGTCCTTGTAAATAAAAAATCAGCAAACTTCATTAGTGTTGGTATGATGTAAATATTTGTAATTATTAGGAGTAAATCTAACTGCATACAATATTTAACATCTGTTGTGTACAAGTTCTCTTTACTATGAGATGCAAGCATTTGAGGACAATACAGGTCTAGGAACACAAAACTGCAAGTGCTAAAGCAACCCCCGAATAAGCAAGGTAATAATAATTGTTTAAAACATTCAGTTAACTTAAATGATTAAAGTATTGCTTGCTCAAAATCTCATTCTTCACTCTGAGCAAATCAAATTACTTGATTAACTCTTTCCCTGCCAGAGCCGCCATGTTTGTGCCAATCGACGATATATCGTCGATTTCAGTATTCCCTTTCGTTCCGGTTTTTTGCGCAGTCCAATCCAAGTTTTATTTTAACCAAAGAAAGATAGCTCTTTCTACTTTCGTTCTTGATCGACACGCGCATGGTTTCTTCAAATTGATTCGTTTTTAGAGTGTTTTTTGTGTATTTTACTAAGCATTGTGATGGGCACAATCGACAGTGTGTCAAACTCTGCTAATAATCAATATAATTTCAAACTGTAAAGTGTATTTTGATCCTAAATAAATTTTCTTTCTGGTGTGTGAAGCTGATTCAGTGATTGGAATTATTCCTCCAGATTTTTTTTAATCACTGTTGTATACAGAAATATTTTTATTTTATTTTATCATTTCAAAAAGATCAACATGCTTTCAAAACACATATTTCAATAACATAATCAAATTAACATTTTTGTGGGTTTTTTTCTTATTCTTCACTCTTTTACCTTTAATTTGATATGAAGTATGTCTATTTAACAACTATTATTGAAAGAACAGTAGCTTAAATGCCTAAGGTACTGAACTTTCTTTCCGGTGCCAGAGAAATGTCTGGCACAAACATGGAAACATGCCTGGCAGGGAAAGAGTTAAACCAGTTACCTGGAAGTCAACTTGTTCAAAACTGGCAGTAATTTTCCATGAAACACATTACTTGATTAAAACTGGAAGTCAGTTTGTTCAAAACGGGTTTAGATTTTCCCAAAGAGGTCTACTGTTTCAATTGTTTCCATGCTGGTTTTCAATACTTATCTCAGGTGTTTTACTTTGTTGTTGTGTGCAGAATTTCACACCTGGCTGCTGAACGAGGAAAACAACTTGCTGGCCAGGATTCTGCTGCCGCTCGCTGGGCCGGAAGAATTTGACGAGGAAGACATGGATCGCCTACCCCTGGACCTGCAGTATTTGCCCGCTGACAAGGAGAGAGAGACTGACGCAGAGATTCGTCTCATGCTTGTGCAGGCCGTTCATAAGGTAAAGTGGCTTCATTGACAATAATTTTGTAATTATTATCTAATAATAATAATGGGGTTGCCTCGTGGCGCAGTGGATAAGTCGCCGGTTTCCTATGCCAAAGGTCGTGGGTTCGATTCCCGCAAGGGGCGAACGTATGTGACTTACGTACGAGACTATTGAGGTCACCGAGGGTTTTCTCCGGGCACTTCGGTTTCCTCCCTCCCTTCAATAATGGTACAGGACACAGTCAATATAAAAATTTCAAAAATAAAAATTCGATTTTCTTTCCGGCTTCTAATAGCGATCTCCCTGCCTTTACACCACTTGTTTGAGTGATGGATGTGTATTTGGTGTGTGTGAGGGTGAATGAGACAAGTGAGCGTGTATGTTGGTATAGATCGCCGCACTTTGAGCCTGATTGATTTGGGGAAAGGCGCGTATATAGCATCCTGTATTATTATTATTATAATTATTATCTAGGTTCGTTTTCTGATTAACTAGGTTTATCTGGCAAAGTATTTACCTGTACTGTATTTTATCTTAATGTTCTTATATTATTTTATATTTTATCGTTCTTGTGTAGAGCACTTTTCCAGCTCAAGAGCTGCTCGAGGCACTGACCGATACAGGATCTAACTCAAGCTGCCTGGTTTGCCACCTTTGGCTGCATAGTAAGTCCTGTGCCTAAGAAAACTACATTCATAATAATTTTTAACAAAAAAAAAAAATAAAACAAACATGAAAATATGGAATATTAAAAGATATGTGTATAATTATTACAATCAGAATCTGAATCTCTATAGTCCCAACACACAGGTAGGACAATTATTTGGCAGTGTACAACTAGCGTTAACAGCACACACAAGACAGACAGTACAGTATATACAAAACAGTCAGTACAGTATACACAAGACAGACAGTACAGTATACACAATACAGTCAGTATAGTATACACAATACAATCAGTATAGTACACACAATACACTATAACAGCCAGTACAGTATACACAATACAGTCAGTATAATACATTATTAATTATTATTATTAAATCGTTCTTATATAGTGCTTTTCCAGCTCAAGAGCTCCTCAAGGCGCTGGTCGATACAGGATCTAACTCAAGCCGCCCAAGGCGCCAACTTGCAGCCTTTTGGTGCATCATAATAACGCTCCAGACAACTGAGCACAATTCTGGGCAGCCAGGGATGGGGAGAAGGGCCTAGGTGCATGCTGGGTGTGTTCTTGTCACCGGCACTCACCCGTCTAGGACACGAGCGTCAGGATCTTTAAAGTCCGTTATGATGGAATGTATGCGACACAGACTAGACCTCAGTTTATACTCTCATCCAAAGGAGTAGGAAACGGGAGTAAAGTGTCTTTCCAAGGAAACAACACAATGCCCCGGCCTGGGCTCAAACCCGGAACATACTCTACCATAAATATAGTCAGTATAATTCACACAATACAGTCAGTAAAATACACACAACACAGTCAGTATAATGCACACAATACAGTCAGTACAGTACACACAATACAGTCAGTATAATACACACAATAAAATACTAGTTCATCAAAGCAAGTAAAACCAAACTTCCATTCAGCCATTCAACTCAGCTCCAAACTGAAACTAAAAACAAACTTTCAGCCTCTCTCCCTTGTCCTATAAACATTTCAATCCCAAACATTTGTTAACAGTATAGTCATTCAAAAAATGTATCAATGAAATTATTTTTTCTTTTCATTATTAATATTTTAGATGAATAACTGAAATATTAATCGGTACTTGTATAAGTTTTTACATGAATAATTTGTGTGTTTCCCTTTACAGCTGTGCAGCACGAAAGCCGGCCGTCAGTATGTGAAGGACAAGAATACGTATGTAATAATGCGTGAGCTCCACAAGGCTGAGTCCAGCGACGAAAATATTGACGAAATTATGAACGTCATTGACATTTTGATTGGCAACGAACCGGAAGAGGGAATGGAAGACTTGCACAAAGTGGACGTTCCGGAAAAGTGGAAAGAAAAATTTGAGGAAGAAGGAATCAAGAAGGAAGATGGTGATGGGTCAGTGGTGGCATCATCTTCATGATTTTTGTTTTTGGACATTGTTTTGTGTTTTGTTGTTAGTAAAGGTTGTGTATTTCTGGATGAATGAATAAAATGTAAATTGTATTAAACTACTGTTTTGTTGGGGAAAAAACAGTTGTCGTTTACAGTTTTGTTAATGTGTATTTGTGATGTGTGAACTTGTGCTTGTGATCGTGAGCCTTTTGGTAAATACATGACCGATTTTTTACCCCAGTTGGGGTGCCGGGGGTTTCAGTATAAATAGTATCCCCACTTTCTGGAAATTTAGTGCTTTAAATTCCCACTGTCGCTGTCTTTCTCATTTGCTCTTTCTCATTCCTGCTCTGTTCTATCAATCTGCTGTACTATCTTCTTCTTCGCTAGACCAGTCACCTACCTTTTTTCTTGAAAACTCTTCCGGGACAATACTCCTTATTTGTGTGTGAGGTCTGTTGGATCAGCTTGGGAATATTGGACGCTTTCTGCCAGGTGGTCACTAGGGCTTCATATGATGTTATTATTTAGCAATGTAGGCCTTTTATATGTATGTGTTTTGTTGATAATTTATAATGATGTTTGTATTCTATTTTGTTTTTGTAAACAGGGGTTCGATAAATTAGAGTACAGCCTCAACATTCCCTGCGTGGGATGTCTTTATTGTAAAGTGACTGGCTGGTGGAGAGTTTTCAGTTTTACCACTAGGGTTGTTTCAGCAAATCTTTTATGCAGATCAGGGGTTGTCCGGTCCTGATTTGGCTCGGAAGAGTCCGCTGGACCTAAAGCAATAATCATGTAATGTAATGACCGTTTTTTTATGTTTTCTAATATCTACTTTTATTCTATGGTTATGGGTAGGGCATTTTCTTTATGAGAAAAGTCCTCTTTGTAGCAAAAAGAATCAGATACTGAAAAATGTTTTGACTTGTAGATTCTTTATTATTCCTCTTCCTACAAAAATATCTGCGTAATCCAGAAGAGAACGGGCTAAGCCCTTGAAGCACTGAGACTGGACTCCTGCCGAGCATCCTTTCAGATTTCTGTGGGCAAAAGCGCTGGTCTTGTTGTCTTTCACTGCTGTTGCCTGGACGTGTTTTCCCCAATTTAGGTCTCCAGATAAGTTTACACCCAGGTATTTTGCCTCAGGGACAGTTTTGAGGAAATGGCCATTTGGTTTGTAGCTTGAGGGGACCCTGTTTCTCTTTCTGGTGACAGGGAGTAAATGGTACTTCTGGAAATTGAAGGTCTTCTGCCACCTGAGCTCCCATTCTTCCAGCTTGTCCAGGTCCTGTTGCAGCACAGTTATGTCAACAGAAGACTTTATGCAGGAGTAGATGATAGTGTCATCTTCGAAGAGTCTGAGCTCTGACTTGAGTCCTTGACTTCGGTCGTTGATATAAATCAGGTAGCTCCAAGAACGGAGCCTTGTGGAACCCTGAAGACGACTGATCCGACGGGATTTTTCCACCCTTCCCTATATCTGCTGTGTTCTGTTGCTTAGAAAGCTCTGGATTGAAGCCTTCGTCTTCCCTCTGATTCCATAGAAATCTAGCTTCAGTATTAGAAGCTGGTGGGGCACTTTATCGAAGGCCTTGGAAAAGTCCAGGAAATGGTGTCGGTCTATCCTCCTCTGTCTTGCTCAGCAGCCAGGTCCTTGACTGTCAGGATCAGTTGTGTTTCTTTTCTTTCTGAAACCGTGTTGGGCATCAGTAATAATGTTGTTTTTGTCAAGATGGAATATGTTTTTAAGTTTTACCCAGTTATTTCAATTTTTTTTTCAAGCTATAATAGGTCGGTACATTTATATGACTGCAAGCTCAATTTGCCTGGCAAATGGTTTTAACTCGGTGCAGTTCACCCTTAGTTTTAACTCGGTGCAGTTCACCCTTAGTTTTAACTCAGTGCAGTTCACCCTTAGCTGGCAGCGAAAAGGTCAATGTTAAAAAAATTAACAGTTTAGTTATGAGAATGAAACCAAGGATGCGTGCTGTTTGTTTTGGTCATATTGCACATCCATGTTTTCTTAAAAACTCTCAACTGCATTCTCAGCTTCAGTGAGCAAGGTTAAAAACAAATAACAGTGATGATCTTAAACTTATAGATTGAGGCAATAAACGATTGATAGGATTTTTTTTGTTTTTCGTTACTAAAATATTTCGCAAGTCAGAATCGGTATAGTTTACTTATTCCATTTTGATTGTATTCGTGTATTTCTCAAACCAGAATCGGTATAGTTTACTCATTCCATTTAGGACCAAGGGAGCTCACTGAATGCGAGAAAAACAATGTAACGCGTGTTTTGATTGGCTGCTTCCATTGATCAAATTTTGAACGGACGAAAGAAGTTGAGTGATTTCCAATTTTTGTTTAGATGTCACCCTAATTTGGTGTTTTTTTTAACATTTTCCCCCACTAAGCCTATGTGCCCATGAGGTAAGTAATACTATTTGGTTAGCAATATATCGGCAACGACAAAACAAATTGATCCTATATCTAGATGTAGATAAAGGAAACGCTAATCATATAACTGTCCCTTATACAAGTTATATAAATCAACCTTTCTGACTCTGCCCTACAATCTATCCCTAGCCCTGATAGTCCTTTTCAACCATACCATACATCATCCCCCTCAAGAGCAAGTAAACAAGATAAACACTCGAGAAGGCCACTTCGCTTCCTGACTGTGAATTGCCAATCCATTCTAGGTAAGGTGGCGGAACTTGATAACCTCGTCCAAAGTACGAAGCCTGATGTCATTCTAGGAACAGAGTCCTGGCTAACGCCACTTCACACCAATGCTGAAATCTTCCCCAAGGGATATAATATTTACCGAAGAGACAGAAAGGAGGCGGAGTATTCATTGCTGTCTCTGATGATCTGACGTCCCTTGAAGAACCAGATCTATCCACAGAGTGTGAAATCCAGTGGGTCAAAATCAAGTTAAAGGGAAGAAGAACACTCTTAGTAAGCTGTTTCTACCACCCCCATACAGATAACAAGGAAAGTATGAAAGCATTTGTAGAATCTGCCCACCGCGCCTCAAACACCAACAATGCAGTTATCGTTGTAGGAGGCGATTTCAACCTCCCGGGATGGCTCTGGCCATCAAAAACACTGAAGAAAGGAGCCCCACACCCTAACATTCACCATATGTTCATGGATAGTTTGAACGATCTCGGCTGGGAACAAATGATTCAGGAACCCACGAGAGGTGAAAACTTCCTCAACCTGTTCCTCACAAACAACCCCAACCTCATACCAAGAACAGAGATCCTCCCAGGATTGTCAGATCATGACGCTGCATACATGGAAGTCCAGATCCACCCACCAAAGAAACGCCAGCTACCCCGACAGATTCCCATATACACTGATGAAAGCAAAGAACCACTGAAACAAGCAGCACATCTATTAAATGACCACATAATGACCTCTTACAATGAAGATAGCTCAGTTGAGGAAATCTGGTCAGAACTAAAGACAGGCCTACTAGAGGCCCTAACAAGGCATGTTCGACACAAGCAAGCCAAACCAAAAACAAGCCACCCGTGGGTAAACCACGAAACCAAAAAGCTGATTCGTCAGAGAGACAGAGTCCACAAGCGCTGGAAGAAGAATGGTGACAATATCCTCTATGAGAAGTTCAAATCACTAAAGCGGCTTGTCCAGAAAAACATCCGCCGTCAATACTGGGCATACATAGAAGGTCTAATACTAGACAACCCAGAGAGTGAGACCACACCTCAAAAGAAGTTCTGGAGCTTCATTAAAGCACGCAGAACTGAAGGAATGGGCATCTCACCACTAAAAGACGCAGGGAGATTGATCACAGACCCCAGAAAACAAGCCCAGCTGCTCAACGACCAGTTCCGCTCCGTCTTCAGCCCCAAAGAATCCATTTCAGAAGAAGAGTTTGTGCAGCGCTGCCCTCCACCTATGGATCTACCCGAATTTCCAACTTGTGGAGAGATAGACATCACGGAGGAAGGTGTTAGAAGGCTACTGCTGAACCTCAACCCAAACAAGGCTTGTGGTCCTGACGGAATCACACCCAGACTGCTCAGGATAGTTGCAGAAGATATCAGTCCAGCCTTAACACTTCTTTTTCGCTGTTCCTACAAATCAAGCATCCTTCCACAAGACTGGAAACTAGCAAATATCACACCCGTATTCAAGAAAGGGGAGAGATACTCAGCAGTAAACTACCGTCCCATCTCCCTTACCTGCATAGCCTGCAAATTAATGGAGCACATCATCACCAGCCATCTCATGTCCCACCTGGAAGATAACAACATCCTTGCACCAGAGCAACATGGCTTCCGACGCGGGCACTCCTGCGAGACACAGCTCCTGGGCTACGTAGATGAGACGACTGAGGAGCTGGAGAGGGGAAACCAGGAAGACACCATCGTCCTTGACTTCTCGAAGGCCTTCGACAAGGTAAACCACGCCCTGTTGATCCACAAGCTCCAGCGCTATGGAATAGGAGGCCACCTCAAGAATTGGATTGAGGACTTCCTGCATGGCCGGCAGCAAGCGGTGGTGGTTGAGGGAGCAAGATCCGATTTCACACCAGTGGAATCCGGGGTCCCCCAAGGCTCAGTCCTAGGACCGAGCCTATTCCTCCTGTATATAAATCAGGGCTTCCAATCTTCCGCCGTTCGGCGAATTTCCGCCATTTAAAAAAAATTTCAGCCGAAAAATTTTAAAGTTCCGCCGTAGAAAACTGCCGAGGTAAAAATTTCATAGGGGCTCCAAAATATCCGTAACACAGTCTCAGTTTGGTTGATCTGTAATTGGCTGGTTTCGAAGACTGGAAACGGATCATCGTTCTGTTTGCGAATAGGCAAAAATGGCGGGTCGAATTTTTGTTCAACGCGGCCAAAAGTTTGACGATGTTTCTTGCAAAAACAAGTGGAGATGGGACTGGATGGAGGTGGAGGTAGAAGAAGAAAAATTGAGTCAACATATCCGAAAGATTCCACGTGTCGGACACTCTCACTAATAAAATTGTTTCTTTTATAGCAGACAGTGTTGTGACAGTGTTTGGGGTCGTGCGCTCGTGACCTCGTCACTCGGTCATTTTCCTCCTTTTTTATCTCAGACCATTGGAAGCCCTGATAAATGACTTACCGACAGGCATCAAGTCCAAAGTTAGGCTATTCGCCGATGACACGATGTGCAGCAACACCACCAAAACCGAAGCTGACCAAAGAGTACTGCAGGAGGACCTCAACACCCTTGCATCCTGGGAAGAACAGTGGTCCATGCAGTTCCACCCAGAAAAGTGCTCCACCTTAAGCGTCACTAGAAAGAGGAAGAAGATCACCCCGGCATACAAACTGCACGGCCACACACTCGAAAATGTCAGCTCTACCAGGTACCTTGGCATCAACATCCAGGACGACATGAAGTGGGGAAACCATGTAAACAACATCACTAATAAAGCAAACAAGACACTAGGCTTCCTCCGTCGCAACCTCAGGATTGGCAACAAGAAGGCAAAGGAAACTGCGTACAAGGCCTTTGTCCGTCCAATCCTTGAATACGCAGCAACAGTATGGGACCCTCACACAGTCACCGAGACTCTAGCCATCGAAAAAGTACAACGCAGAGCAGCGAGATGGGTCTCAGATCGACATCGGCGTTCATCTTGTGTAGACACCATCATGGAATCCCTCAACTGGCCCTCTCTTCAAGAACGACGACACAGAGCCCGCCTAGAGATGATGTACAAATATCACTATGGCCTAGTATCCATCAACTCCAACTACTTGCCCAAACCATCAGAAAATAGGCTGAGTACCAGGAAGAATAACAGCTGCTGCTACGACATCCCCCACTGCAGAACTCAGTATAGGCAGATGTCGTTTTTCCCAAGAACAATACCTGACTGGAACAATCTGCCTGACGATGTCGTCACTGCAGAGTCCCTGGACACCTTTAAGTCCAGGTTGACCTCCTGCCTGTAACATGATTCTCCTCCCCACACTCCATGCACCCTCTCCTCCCCTATCCTCACTCCCCACGTATCCCCCCCCTTTCCTGACCCACCCCAACCCCCCAGTCACTGATTCCCCCTCCCCCGATCACCCCTGTACCATTCCCTTCTCCTATTATTATCTAAGTAACAATGCATAGCCTCCAGTATCCTCTAAGTACACCCGACCTAAAATACAAAGCGCGTCTTAGTACCCAAAAAGCGACAAAATCATCAAAATACTGATGTTGGTCGTCTACAGGAAGAAGAAGAAGAAGATAGTCTATACGCTTCATGTACTGTAGCAACAACACATGATCATTTTTTCAAACCCCCCAAAAAATTTTTTTTCCTACATTTAATACAGGATAACATGTATATTGCAAAACAAATTCATTTTTTAACATAAGTCGAAAACTTTTTTTTTTTAATAGCCATTAAAGAAAAAACGCCGAATCAACATTTTCAGCTCTTTTTTCCATTTTAGGCCTGCTTATATATTGGACAGAATGTTAATTTAACGCTTTAATAAGTTAGTCCTTGAGGTGATCTTTGTAAACAAATAACAAAAAACCTAAAACTTAATGTATCATGCATGAGAAATTATTTGTATTTTGAAGTGTGTAAGCATAAAATAGGCCTTTCATTCAGAGTTATTTGGCCTATCACTCAGGGATAACTATTTGTCATCACGGACGACAACTCTTGGCATGTGCTACGTGCAGGAACTAAAAACCACTTTTTCAAGTATTTTACGGTCGAATTTCAAAATTTTTTTGCTTTGACATGGAAATAGTGCATTCAATTATCTGTACACAAAGTTTTAGCGAAGGGTCTTATTATTTAATAACAATTATCACGATAAAACCCGCTTTTCACTTGCCATTTCAGCTACCAGGACGCGGACGTCTCCTTTTGCAAAAACCCCGAAGCTACAGGCTTTCATTAATAATTATTGGTTAAAATGATTTATTTCTGATAAGTTTTCGCTTAGAAATAGCGCGTAATTTCATACTCCTGTTTTGTGGACACACTTTGAGATAACTCTTTTCGTCATCACGGACGACAACTCTTGGCATGTGTTGTTGCTACTTCATGTGTCCGGGGACGTTTATCTAACAACAAACGCTAACCTTTCTTGATCCTAGACTAATTATCATGGACTCGGGCCTGTGGAGCGTGGTTATTATTATTATCGGAAGAAGACAATTCGAATCGTCAAATACCAGGTACTAGGCATTCTTCGCGATCAAGTTTTTGACGATTCAAATGGTCTTCTTTCAGTAACACTAGTAGGCTACATTTTCAACGTTTCCCATGACTAGCCGAGTCACTTGCAAAATTGTATTTTTCAAATAAGCTAACACTAGTAGGCTACTCGCAAGATTTGAATGTGGGACATTATTTTCCGAAGAAAAATACAATATCAAGGATATTTGACTAGATTGCTTTTGCCTTATCCTATCCTATCCTATCAAGCAAATCGCAGAAACGCCTTAGAAGAATGATCAAGTTTCTTTGAACACTCGTTTGATTAATGTAATTCCAAACATAAGTAAGAACATGGGTGTTTATCCACTTGAGGCGAGGTTGAATAGCCTTGTTAATTATGAATCAGAAATCTTGGTCTTAGACTCTTACCCATTTACCGGCCCTTACTATCTATAATCTTAGCGTAGGTCAATTTAGGAGTATCATACAAACCCTCTTCCTTCCCCCCACCCCCTCCCCACAAATGATTTTGACATTTAAAATTGCTCTCAGTTGTTGAAAAAGCTGCTTGCCAAATTCAATCGTTTGATTCTTTACATAAAAATTCATTGTTTTTCATTTTGCAGAGGCCTTTGTATTAATCATGCAAGCGGCAAAGAGGGGACGCAGGCGCCGCAGTCAGCGCTGTAAGACAAAGCAGCGGTCATCTTACCTGCCAGCTGTACCAGGTGAAGATCAGCATCAAGCATCAGCCCTACAGCTGCCTGATACAGGAAAGGAACCGTGGTTTTTCCATGGAGACGCTGAACACCCGTCTGCCTCCTTGAAATCATCAGCCTCCTCAAGTTCTTGTGGCAGTTGGCCTGCAGGTGGACCTGATTTTGACAAGGATGGGAAACAATCAGCTTCTTCAAGCTCTTATGGCAGTCTGCCCAGTGTTGGTCCTAAAGCATTGTCAAATACCCCTGCTGGCTTCTACAGTCCAGAGCAGGTGCGCTTTGCTCAGCAGCGAGAAGACTCTTTGCTGGCAACGCCTGTAGATATTTCATCCGCCTTTGTGGTGACCAGCAGCAAAGTTTCCGCCTCTGCTGACCTTGAACGTTCTCTTGTCCGTACTGTAGATACCTTTCTAGCTCCTTCCCCCCTACTGGGTTTGTGGGAAACTGGTGAAGTAGAGGCCATGGAATTGGGAATGACTGACATTAAAGGAGTTTTCTCTCCAGTTTCAAATGAGAAAAATAATGCAGAGGCCTCCTCCATCAGTCAGTCATCTGCAGAAAGTGGCTTTTCATTGACATGTGGCTCGTTGAAAGGGATGTTGGCATCAGAGCCCACAATGCACGCTCCATTGTCGGAATCCAGTTCATGTGACTTTTCCTCCTCCACCAGTAACACTGGTGAAAGTGTGGCACAGTTTGACATTGTATCTGGTCATGGGTTGAAAAGTAAAGCACGCCAGAGAAAAACAGGACAACTGTTTAGTTTTGCTGAAATGAGAAATTTTGCAAATAAATGTAAAGGTCAACGCAGTGTTGAGAATCTGTGGAAAGTAGCAGGTGGTGTCGATAACATTGCTGGAGCTGCTTCAGAGAAGGCAGATTCTGCTCATTCTGAAGGCTGTAGTAGCAGCTTTGTTCAGAACAAAAGGGAAGTTCATGTTATAAAGGACCATAGAACTGATGTGCATGCAGCATCAGACAACCTCTGCCCCTCCGAGGCCTGCCTATCAGCTTTACCTAACCCAGGGTCTGCACACATGGAGTTACTCACTGAAGGTAAAGAACACGCTGTGCGTGAGCCAAGACTTGAATCCGTTGACTGGGAAGACAGGGCCGTTTGTGCGAAGGAAATGGATGCAATCGCTAATTGCGCTAGCCAGACGTCTGCAGCAACTCATCCCACTTGTAATGGCTTGAGCAGCACTGTCGATGAAGCAGCAAGTCTGCAGTCAGCGTCATCTGTTCTTCCACCCCTGGGCAAGCTGACAATGACAATCCCTGGCAACAAACCAAAGGCTGACAAAACTAAAAAACGGAGGCGGCAGTCAGCGTTTGGGGCTGAACTGAACCTGAACATTCTAGAAATGGTGGCTGAGAACAAAGCGGTTAGTGGGAGTGGAAGTGGCCACAGCTTTGATGGTGACGGGATGGTTGTGGAGAAAGGACGGACTGAGCAGCAGGGAGGTGGTGTAGTGACTACTACTACTACTACTACTACTACTACTACTACTAGCATGGATAAAACAAACGATTTGACAAACTCGTGCCAGGATCCATCCCAGCAACTGTCTGCTTCAGTGTGTTCATGTCAGGCCTCAGAAAGTGCTGTTCCTGATTCTAC
This sequence comes from Oncomelania hupensis, assembly GCA_036898135.1. Lineage (NCBI taxonomy): Eukaryota > Metazoa > Mollusca > Gastropoda > Littorinimorpha > Pomatiopsidae > Oncomelania > Oncomelania hupensis. The sequence goes on from CM072521.1 coordinate 56,685,171, forward strand.
GGGGTGGACAACGCTGGATGAGGTTCCTGACCTGACGGGTCTGGATGAACAGCAGAGAGCCGAGGCTCAAGACATCCTTGACCACCTACAGCTTGACCCTGAGCCACGGCCCAAGAAGAAGAGGAAGCGTCGTGTGTCGGCTGACCTGGCCATCCTGATGGAGAGTGAACAGTCTTCATTGACCCAGCCTCAGGATGACCAACAAGGGCAGTCCCAGTCGGACGATCGTATTCAAACTGGCCGTGGTCGTCGCTCCAGTCTAAGGCTGTATCGACGCCAGTCGCTCAAGTTTGCTGTGACAAGCAGCGCTGGTGAAAACGAGGTCCTGGAACAGAACTCTGAGCAAACATTATCATCCTGCACTGCTGAGGTTGGTGGTTCAAGTGTCTCTTCTGCTTCACACGCCGACGCTAAAAGTAAAAATGAAGCAGAATGGAGCGAGAGCGCGGAGGTCATTCCCACAGAGCTGGAGAACTTGTACAGAAACAAGAACTACCAAGCCCCTGCAGTAAAGGTATGGGAGACCATCTTTGAGGTGCCGTCCAAGGGAAAGATCACCAGCAAGCAGAAGCTGAAGCGCTACGTCCAGTTTGAGGACAACGTGCCCATGCCCAAGCTGCGTCGTCGTCTGAAAAGGGCCGCTGAGAACGGCTGGGACGCGGACATCCGCTACAGCCAGTCCCAGTTTACTGACTTTGATGTTAAGCTGAAGCTGCAGAAATTAGATGAAGAGATTGATTGATGTTAAAATTGAAATAAATATAATTAATACATTAATGATTCCAGTAAGAGAACAGAGACAGTTTTGAACTTCATCATCAACGATACGAGTGCTCCGGATGAGGTATTGGTCACATGTAGAATTTCGCAGCTGCAGCAGGAATTCACAATTGAATAAATACATTAAAATGTGACAGTGGTGAAAAGGAGTCACAGGAAATTGGACGATAGTAGTAGGGCATTAAATGTTAAAATATGACTAGAATTGTAATTGGTTTGCATAGAAAGCTATTGTGACGTTTCCTAAACATTTCAGTGAAGTGCACAAAATGTCTAACTGGAGGTCAAGAGGCATAATTAATTGGCTTTAGAATGTACATGATTGATGTAAGGAACATCAAACAATAATTACTTTCTGTAAATGTAATGAATGATGTAATCCCAAAAGTGATAATAATCTTGTGCGTTATAATGCTACTAGAAACCACATCATTAAACAGTAAAGATTGCATAGTGATTATTTGAAATCTGCTTATATTCAAACTGAAATGGCTTATTTTCAAGTCTACCAAAATTTGTTCTTTTGCCTTTGTTAAAAGAGATCACACACACACACATATTATATATATATATTCCAACATTGAATAATCATAATATATAGTTGTTTCTAGACTTGAAACTGTTGAATATTAACAGGAGATGCTATAATGAAACTGAATAAGCCTTTTTGGCGCTCTGTGGGACCGCTACTTATAGAGACAATCCATGCACGGCTGACCCACAAAAGTGACGCTGAGCCCAGTGTGAATGTCGGAGGCTGCTGAGAGCATAGCCATGCACACAGCCTGTTCTTGATAGATCTCTGACACTCCGCTAGTGCCCAAGTCACCTGTTTCATCAAAACTGGTTATTACTCCTTCATTACAATTAGAAAGTGCATTCTTGGTAAACATTAAGCAACGTTTTGTTTATTTGTGACGGAATTAATAAGGTGCGAGTGTTTCTGGAAGTGTGTTGTTTGGACTGATTGAACCCCAGCTGGACGTCTTGTGTCCTTGACCTACAGTTCTGTTGGTACTGCTTTAGTTCTTGCTGAATGACTGGTTGTATTACATTGTGTGGATATGCTGTGTGTAGTGATCATTAGGTATTAAGATATTGGCTCTCGCCATATTTATCTTTCTCTTTAGAAGCATGTTTGGAAAACTCCAAGGATAGAGAGGTTGACCTCATGTATTTGTTTTTTTAAAAGAATGTACAAATGACTTTCACTTCAAAAATATTCTCATAATTTCTATTTTGCATGATGCAAGGTATAACTGAAGGGTCGATAGTAGCAGTTATGTTGAACTGTCAGTTGTAAATGAGGTAATTTAATTACTGGTGCAGCTATAATGTTCTTCATGATAAAAATTTAGCTTTAGTTGTTTTACACCTTGTGAAATGTCTTAATGTTCTTCTGTATTCACAACTTTCCGGCACCTCTCATAAAAACTCGTGGGTATCGCCATTATAAATTAAAACGAGGTTATATGAAACCAAGTTCCGGTTTGGCTTGTTTTGCTTTTATCAAAGCTTGATGCGTGACTTTTAAATATGGCAAATAGCCAAAAACGATGATTGTTAGAGCCAGAAAACGAGTGGGATAAGTATAAAAACGGTGGAGGAAGTACATGCTCAGTGAAAGAATGCAAAAAACAATCGTAGAGGCCTGTATTTGTGGCGACTTCGGAGGTGCGTCGATCATCGACAGAAAGTGAAACAGGACCTGAAAACTCTTGTAGTTTTCCATAGCTTCGCCATCGCAACCTTCACAAAACACGAAGTAACTATGTTAGGCTAGCGTTGTGGCCAAGTGGGCTAAGGCGGGACTAACTTGCATTGTCCACAAGCCAGAAACCAATGGCGCCTGACAGGTGTGGGTTCGAGCCAGCATCTGGGCGTTATGTTTTTCCGAATATTTTTCAAAAATTCACAAATAATGTTAGGTAGGTAGGGTTTAGGCGCGCCACTGGCGATAGAAAGGGATAATAAACTGCAGCAAAAAAAAATAAAAATATGTGAGGGTACGATACAGGTGGCCAGTGACACATGTTATTATTCTTGAATATTTGGAAATAACTCACTAAAACACGCGGAGAAAAAAAAACGGAAGTATTTTTCATAGAGGGGATTCCCGTTGGTGCATAGGATAGCAGAAAAGTGTGAATAATAAAAACACCATAACAACAGGTTTTGCTTCAGCAAATTTAATCAATTTATTTTCAGTTGTCAAAGTTACTGTTTTGCTTGCAGCTAGATAGTTCTTTGGACAAGAGCAAATTTCACTTAAGTTATTTTACCCCTGTGTAAAATGTCTCTAAAGATCTTGTAGAGCAAATGCAAGATAGCCGTTGTATACTTAAGTATTTTTATTCAGTTGTCCAGAGTTAATTTACATTTGCACTGCCAGATGTTTTCGATCTGAGATAATTTTATTTGTTTTGTTTTTTTGCCGTGGTTTTGCAGATAAATTAAATGTCTGTATATTGTATAGTGTATACATGTATGCGTTTGTGAATGTGTGGGGAAAGATTGATTAAATGACTATCAGCTATTTAGCCTTCTGTTTCTTGTCATCCCTTATAATTTAAAGCGTGTCTGCCCTGGGTGTGCTAATTGTACAACTTTGATCTTGCTTCTGCTCTCCATCAAATACATTCTGTTTTTCTTTAGTGTGTCTGAACATGAAGTTCTCTCTCTCCATCAGTTTCCATGGGTGAAAGAGGTTGCATGTGTGCCAAATGCTCTAGTACAATACCAAGTACGCAGAGGTGCCAACCAGTACGGATTGACCGTATTTAATTCCGGCGAAGTGAATTAAATACGGAAATACAGTAGCTTTTATAAAAATACGGAGGAGAAGTTGCCGATATTTATCTTTGCCAGCGGTGCTTCTGTACTGGTTTCTGGTCTCATAATAGTACTCATGCACTCACTGAACGTCGCTGTGTTCAACAAGCTGATTTTCATGGTGATTTTAGAGTAAAACAAGTGTGGTGTTCAACAAGCTGATTTTCATGGTGATTTTAGAGGACTGAAAATAGCCTGCTGTTTCAGAGTGAAGCCTGTCGTTACTTTATAGTGTGATAGGCTGGGTTTTGCGAGAAAATAAATACCGACAAGTGTTAAAAATTACTGACAAACGGGTCTGGAAATACTGACAAGAAGATTAGGGGGTTGGCACCTCTGAGTATGTAACGGTTGAAACAGCATCGCCCTCTCCTTTCTGACAAAAACTTGGACACACGTACACCTGAGATAGAAATCCAACTAGAATCTTCCTTGGATAAACACAGTTTTATTTACATCAAATGCTAGGCTACATCGATTAATTTAACGATTCAAGGGCCAATATATCACAATACTATATTCTCTATTAATTGCTAATCCAATATTATAATTCAATGATTTTGAGGGCAGAAGGATTGGGGGGGGGGGGGGGGGGGGGGGGGATGGGTTGGATATAATAGAACATTTTCTGTTGCTGCCAAGTGTTTTTCTGTAACCCAATAAAATAATAACACATTCTCTTAAGTACATGCTGACATCAACATTTTGCATTCATTATGATTTTATAAAAAATATTTTAAATGTGAAAATATTTTAAATATTCAGGCAGGCACACAAACACACACATGTGCAATCATGATTATGTACACGACTACAAAATTTGGGTTAACCTACAAGGCAGTTACAATAACAACAACAAATGCTGGTAGTTATGGTGTTCAAGAGATTTCTATTGCTCATATATTTTGTAGAAGAAGAAAAAATCACAGGCACTGGAAAAACACAAGCTACATTCAGCACATTAAAATCCTCAAGCTAATTTGATCACTTTCAATTCTTGCTTACCAATCATAATAATAACAACAATATAATAAACGATACTAATAATATAATAATGAAAAGAATGCTTCAGTGCTACAGTTCATGCGACATAACCAGTATGCATAATTAATTTATTCCTCCGACAGTCATGCGCACATCACATAATCCTATTGCACTGTAAAACAAAATAAAATGTAGCTGCACTTTCAATTTTCAGTCCAATGTTATTAATTAGATCCAATGTCCATCATCTGGATTTACTTTTTTCGTTTTCTTGAGTTTGTGTGAATAATAATAAATATAATAATAGTAAATTACAGATCTACATTAGTAACAGTATTTTATACAGCCTGTAACTACATGTATTACATTTACAAGTTTGGAAATTGCTGGATTGGTCTTTGTCACCCCACAGCAGTAACCACAGGGCTATAAAAATTATAAACTATTGCTTGCCTATCCTTGAAATACTATTCTGACTTACATTGAAATACTATTTTCAAGCCCTGTGCTGTAGGGTCTAATGTAGCTGCCTCGGTTGAGAAAAAAAAAAGGACTGGCTAAATTTCAAGGAAAAGCTTTAAGATAAAATACATTCAAGTTGCTCCTGCTTGGAATCGTTCAATCTTCACTCTACTGGAAACAAAAAAAAAGTTTTAAACTGTTGTTAGTGTTTGGAGAAAACGGATCCTTCCAAGGACTTGATCATGTCCTGAGACTCCAGCAACAGACGATGAAGTTTGCTGGCTGGGGAAGCGGTGGTACCCTGAAGAACATAAACACAAGTCACCATTATGGCTGTGTTAACATGCATTGTCTGTTAACAGCCAAACATGCAGCTTTCCCCCACAAACATTTTTGGGGAAGTAGGGGGCAGGGGAGGGGGTTGATTGATTGATTGATTGATTATTGCTTTAGGTCCAGCGGACTCCCCCGAGCCAAATCAGGACCGGACAACCCCCGATCCGCATAAAAGATCTGCTGAAACAACCCTAGTAGGAAAACTGAATGCCCTCCACCGGCCAGTCACTTTACAATAAAGACATCCCACGCAGGGGACGGCTGAGGCTTTACCCCAACTACTCGAACCCCCGGTTACAAAAACAAAATAGAATACAAACATCATTATAAATTATCAACAAAACACATACATATAAAATGCTTATATTGCTAAATAATAACATCATAGGAAGCCCCAGTGACCACCCGGCAGAAAGCGTCTAATACTCCCAAGCTGCTCCAACAGATCTCATACACAAACAAGGAGTCTTGTCCAGGAAGAGTTTTCAAGAAAAGTAGGTCATTGATCTAGCGAAGAAGAAGATAGTATAGCAGAGTGATAGGACAGAGCAGGAATGAGAAAGAGCAAATGAGGAAGACAGCGACAGTGGGAATTTAAAGCACTAAATTTCCAGAAAGTGGGGATACTATTTATACTGAAACCCCCGGCACTCCAACCGGGGTACTGTTGCCGCAGTGAATCGGTCATGCCTATAAAGGAAAGACAGGTTTTCAACTGGGGCTTTCACTTTTTTATTTTATTTTATTGAACTGTTTCTGTACAGAGGTTTTGCAGCTCAACAGCTGCCTATGATGGCGCTGGCCCATACAGGAACTAACTCAAGGCGCCCACTTGCAGCCTTTGGGTGCACTGTTTGACAGCCAGATAACTGAGCACAACCCTGGACATAGGACTGTATATTGGGGAGAAGGGACCTAGTGCTTGCTGGGTGTTTTTGTGTAGCTGGCACTGACCTTGATATGAGCCACATGTGTAGCCAGCACTGACCTTGATATGAGCCACATGTGTAGCCAGCACTGACCTTGATATGAGCCACATGTGTAGCCAGCACTGACCTTGCTATGAGCCACATGTGTAGCCAGCACTGACCTTGATATGAGCCACATGTGTAGCCAGCACTGACCTTGCTATGAGCCACATGTGTAGCCAGCACTGACCTTGCTATGAGCCACATGTGTAGCCAGCACTGACCTTGATATGAGCCACATGTGTAGCCAGCACTGACCTTGACATGAGTCACATCATGTGTAGCCAGCACTGACCTTGATATGAGCCACATCATGTGTAGCCAGCACTGACCTTGCTATGAGCCACATGTGTAGCCAGCACTGACCTTGACATGAGCCACATCATGTGTAGCCAGCACTGACCTTGACATGAGCCACATCATGTGTAGCCAGCACTGACCTTGCTATGAGCCACATGTGTAGCCAGCACTGACCTTGATATGAGCCACATGTGTAGCCAGCACTGACCTTGATATGAGCCACATCATGTGTAGCCAGCACTGACCTTGATATGAGCCACATCATGTGTTGCCAGCACTGACCTTGATATGAGCCACATCATGTGTTGCCAGCACTGACCTTGATATGAGCCACATCATGTGTAGCCAGCACTGACCTTGATATGAGCCACATCATGTGTTGCCAGCACTGACCTTGATATGAGCCACATCATGTGTTGCCAGCACTGACCTTGATATGAGCCACATCATGTGTAGCCAGCACTGACCTTGCTATGAGCCACATGTGTAGCCAGCACTGACCTTGACATGAGCCACATCATGTGTAGCCAGCACTGACCTTGATATGAGCCACATCATGTGTAGCCAGCACTGACCTTGACATGAGCCACATCATGTGTAGCTGACACTGACCTTGACATGAGCCACATCATGTGTAGCCAGCACTGACCTTGATATGAGCCACATCATGTGTAGCCAGCACTGACCTTGATATGAGCCACATCATGTGTAGCCAGCACTGACCTTGATATGAGCCACATCATGTGTAGCCAGCACTGACCTTGACATGAGCCACATCATGTGTAGCCAGCACTGACCTTGATATGAGCCACATCATGTGTAGCCAGCACTGACCTTGATATGAGCCACATCATGTGTATCCAGCACTGACCTTGATATGAGCCACATCATGTGTAGCCAGCACTGACCTTGATATGAGCCACATCATGTGTAGCCAGCACTGACCTTGACATGAGCCACATCATGTGTAGCCAGCACTGACCTTGACATGAGCCACATCATGTGTAGCCGGCACTGACCTTGACATGAGCCACAAGATCTTTTAAATCTGTGCGACGGAATGCGTGCACGGACAGACTAGACCTCGGTTTATACTCTCGTCTGAAAGAGTAGGGGCGCAGTTTGTCAGGGTATTTTCAAAGTTCACTTAAGGATTTCTAGTGGAAGCAGTGTACCTGAGCAATGGAAGCGTCCAGTGTGGCGTTTCCGAGGTCTGGGGTCTCCAGGAAAGATGACAGACGCTCCTCAAAATTGCGATCGTCCAGTCCTTTATTGGCAAACTTCTCCCGACCTGGTTTGGGGTCGAGCTGCTCCTCCGCTAGGCTCTGATCGTAATCCAGCGGGAGCATCTCAGGAGGCAGAAGCCAGGACGGATCTTCATCCTGCTGCGGATCTGGATCCTGGTCTCCTGTTGGATTGGCTGCAGCTGGTGCATTGCGGCTGATGTTGAGCTGCAGCCAGCTATCGTCTGCAGATACCAGTTGTGATCGCCGCATTCCTTTGCTCCTGCTCATGTTGATGATGCCTGCGTGAGATTTTGATACCACAGGCTTTTTGAGTGCCTTTTGAACATCTTCTATGTTTGTATTTTGTGGCACTGGGCGCTCTGTCTGCCCATCTTCTTCCTCAACCTCATGTAGCTGTCCTGCATCCCGGTGTCGGTGGTATGGAGTCTGAATGTGTGCACCTTTATGCCTAGTTTGATTCACAGCTGCCTGCTGGCACGCATTTTGATTTTGATTCTTACCTTTGCTCCGTTCCTCATTCAAAGCTGATAACCTGTCTCCGTCCCTATTCCAATTTCTATCTGTCCCATAACCTGCATTGGTATTCCAGTTCTGGATTTTCATGTGCTGCTTATGACTGTTATCCCAATTTGACTGACAAGCAGCAGAATTTTTATTCCAGTTCTGGCCTGCTGCAGCCTGGTTTTCTTTGATGTGGTGCAGATTTAGTTGCGACAAAAACGGAACCTCTGCTATGTATGCTGTCACACTGTTCCTGGATTTATTTGCGCGAGATTGGAATTCCAAACCATCGTCCATAAACTGCTCAGGACGGACAGACCGAAAATGCTCCTGCTCTCTCCTTCCATGCTGCGAGTTTTCTCTTCTTTCTCCTGTGTTGTGTGCTAGTGCTGAATCAAAGCCAATCTTCCTCATGCCTGCTCCAACAAATGGTTCAAGCCCTTTGGTACCATCGTTACTGGACCTTTTTACATTTGGGGCAAAACCAATATACTCCTCCTTCAATTCAAGTCTAGTGTATTGCGTGCTGGTTTGAGGATGGAGAGTGTGACCATGACCTTGACTGGGTTGCCTAGCAGAGTTCCCATAGCTCTTGGGAGCATCATGGCTGCTGACTCTGGCCGACATGATCTTCTGCCAGAATGCTTCCGAGTCCACATCCTCTCTTATGCTCACATCCCTGTGTGGTGGCAACGTTTTGTCAGGGAGGGTCTGATCATCGCTGTTGTTGCTGGGCAGTTCAAGCCCTAAAGTGTCATCATTTTTGGCTTCGGGCTGAGGAGGAATGTGGAGAAACTGTGGCTGGTTATCAGACATACCCAGCGGTCTGTCGTCGTTCTTAGGGGAGAGAGCGGGCAGAGAGAAATACATGGGTGATGAAGTGAGTGGTTTGTCTGGCAGCTCATGCCTGTCGTCAGCGATGTTTGATGATGACTCAAACAAAACAGAAGATGGCGGTTTCTTGAGAATGGAGTGGGGCAGGGCGCTTCGCTCTTTGATTGGGGGAGGTTGGGCCCCTTCTGCACCGAGCTCTGGACAATTTCTGTCTGCTGTTTCTTTGTACGACGCTTTATGCCTATTACTGCCTTGAGGTGCTGGTTTGTGGCGACTTTGATAATGAAAAGTAGGCCGACTGTCCTGAGAAGGGGTGAACGTCACATGCTGGGCTGAGGGCGGATGATTAGCACCTGAGGCAGAACGCTGATATGAAGAAATGCACCTTTCCAAGCTCTGAAAATGGTTATCGTCTTTCCCTTGTGAAGTGTTTTTCCTACTTTGGTGATGTCCGGAAGGACTATTGTTCAAACTCTGGATACTGCCAGCACTGGGCGCAGGAAAGTCCCTGTTCCAATTGTGAGAATATTCTTTTGGTTGACTGTGAGGAATGCTTCTCTTCAAGCTTTCTGAGTACTCAGCGCAGTGTTTTTGAAACGGATGAGGGTTGATACTGGGATCACCCTGATTCTGCGACCGGCTGACGGTAGTAGGGTTCAAGACATGTGCAGCATTCTGATGACTGGAAGATGCTTTGTGGGAAACCTGTGATGGGGCTGGAGCATAGGAAAAACTTGGAGACCGGGGTCTGGCTTTTTCTGCCACACTGTGATTGTTTCTGTCAGTCCAAGATGACTCAGGACGACGCACATTGCCGTACTCAGACGTTTCTGGCGCCGAAGGTAACGTTTTACCTGACGGTGCCCAGGAATAAGTTTTGTTTTGAGAATCTCTGACGTCTGAACTGTCAAAGGATGGAGAACGTTTAGCAAGTTGATGGCTTGACGAATGTGAAAACGTTTGTCCAGGAGGAGGTGGGGACGAAAACGGGGATGTTTTACTGTTATACAACGAATGCATGTCCTCACCGTGACCCCGGTCCTCTCCATCTCTCCAACCCTCATCACCGCTGTGACCCCTTCTCTCACCATGATGTCTGCCCTCGCCATAATTACTATATGGGGAGGTGGGTGGGTCTGACAGATTGCTGCCTATGTGCTGATCCGGTGGGCTTGGAGATGTGGACCTGCCACACTGTCGCCCGCAGGTACACTCCAAACCTCTCTTCGCACTAGACTGTTTCTCAGAACCAGAACGTGCAGACAAACCGCGGCTAGACTGGGAGCTTGTCTCCCTGGATCTCACCCCTTCTCTCCCTGCAGGGCATGTGCAGTCACTCTTTGGCTGCTCTTCACCTGCACATTGCCTGACACTGGCTCCGCTTCTGTCCCTGGAGGGATCTCTTTTCAGTTCACAGGTGTGTTCTGGCCTGGATCTATCGCCAGCTTGACTAAATGTGGACTGGGCTCCGCTTCTGTCCCTGGAGGGATCTCTTTTCAGTTCACAAGTGTGTTCTGGCCTGGATCTATCGCCAGCTTGACTAAATGTGGACTGGGGTTGGGCTCCGCTTCTGTCCCTGGAGGGATCTCTTTTCAGTTCACAGGTGTGTTCTGGCCTGGATCTATTGCCAGCTTGACTAAATGTGGACTGGAGTTGGGTTTTGCTTCTGTCGCTGGAACTGCTTCTTGGGCTTCCACAACACGGATACTCAAGTGGTCTGTCCTTTTCTGTTTGGGGCAGCACTTCATTTCTGCTGTTACGGTCCACTGATTGACTTTGGGTGTCTTTTGAACTGCAGTAACCACCGCTTTCCGCGATTTTTTTAACTTCACCTCCTAGATGCCAATTTGCTGTTTCACCCACACCAGTAGCGGGGCTCCTGTTTCTGGCTTTAGGGCAAGTGCAGCCTGTTTCACGGACTTTGCTGGAACGCTGGTCAAGTTTGATCTCGTTCTCTTCAATGGCTCTATTTTTCATAGATTTAGCGCAAGGCTGACTCCTGGAGTGCAGTTCCTTCGCATGCCTTTCGCAGTAACGCTCAAGAACGTTCCTCTCATCACATACGCTCCTTCTTGGTTCTTCAGATTTGCTCCTTGGCGTAATACTGCTTTGCTGGTAACTTGGCAAAGGCTCATGCTGACTAAACCTTTCTTCTTCTTCTTCTGTTCTCCTACACTGACCATACTGCTGCCCATTTCTGCTAGGCATGTCTTCAATTCTAGCCAGGTCTTCATTGTTTGTTACTGCGAGGTTAGCTGGTTCGTTTTCACATATTTCTATCATACCACAGTCATGCTGGCTGCACCTCAGGTCACCATCAACAAAAGCTGAACCTCTGCCAGAATTCCTCGGTGATGAGTCTATCCCCACTCTGCAGTTATTCCTAGGTGATTGTTCTCTCTCGCTTCTACCGCTATTTCTTGGTGAGGGATCTTTCTCCCCTTTGCGATTAGTTCTAGGCGATCGAACTCTCTCCTCTCTACCAAAACTTGTTGGCGATAGTTCTCTTTCTCCTGCTCTGCCATCGTTCCTTGGTGATGGATCTCTGTTCTCTCGTAAACTGTTCCTTCTTCTATCCCCGCTGTAGACAGCACCGTCTCTCTCAAGGTTCTTGGGGGACACATCTCTGGCTGGCAGAACATGTGCCTCACTCCTAACCTCACTGTCGATGTGAGCAGAGTGTCTGACCTGGTTATTAGGTGACAATTTCCTGGCGTGTTGGGGACTGCTTTCCTTTCCTCTAGCGCTGGTTCCATTAGGAGGTGAGCTCTCTTCATCACAATGCTGCACATTTCTGACAAACATTTCACTCTTGGCGACTGGAGACTGTCCGTCCTGCTCTCCACTGGCAGGAGAGGACAGCCTGCTTCCTCCAACACCATTTGGATCGTTAAAAATGCAGGCACCGAAATCTCTTCTGAACATAGTTCCAAGTCCTGTTCCTCGGTCCCCAGCGCACAAAGACTCGCTTTCGCTGCTTTCGTAAATGCAGCTAAGATTTGTGTGTGGGTGGGAGGACCTGCCTTCTCCTTGGTGGGATTGGGCACTCCCTTGTTGGTTGCCATTTGGGTTTGTGGCGCTGCGATAGTTGCTGGAAAGGTTGACTTGGTTGCTATTTTGGCCACCGTTGATGCTGTGTTGGGGACCATTGCTGCTCTGTGGGTTAAAATGGCTTTCTTGGTCAAAATTGTGGCTCTGCTGGAGGTCAAAGTTGTCACTTTTTTTGTTGAAATGGTTGCTGGGTTGGACAAAATGGCCATTTTGCTGGACGAACTGGCTCTCGGCAGGGTTCAACCTGCTACGCACATTGCTGTCTCTGGAAGGTGGGGTGGTCCCCGAGTAATGATATTCGTTCTCGTCCCTAGGACTGCGCTTCCTTTCGGGTGTACAATAACCCCCCTCAACGTAACCTCCTCCTCCTCCGGGTGGAGGAGACCTACTGGCAAAGGGAGGTAATTTGTCTGGGGAGGACAGAGGACTGCGCTTCTTTTCGGGAGTAGAATAACCCCCTTCTATATGACCATGGCGGGGTGGTGAAAAGTAGCTGGCAAAGGGAGGCAAGGCATCGTTGGGGAGCTCTTCGATGCTGATGGAAGTGGGGAGAGGGTGGTGGATGTCTGTGGCGGAGTTGGACCCACCGTCACCTCCACCCATGGCAGTGGGTTCCTGGCCACTGCAAGTAAAGAGGAATCAACCCACTGTTACCATCATGTTCAGTCAGTTTGAATTATAATGAGAATAAAGTCCAGTTAAAAGAAAGAAAAACCAAGACAAAATCCTGTCACTTTTGACAAATCTATAACTTGCTTTGCTCTCTTGGCCACCAATCCTGCTCCGTTAGTTACCACTGCTGTTCTGCCAGTTAAAATGGCTGTCACCTTTTCTAAATCACCATCCAGATGTTAAGTAATATAGTGACCTACCGCCATAGTATTTCTCTAGGGTGATATGTAAGATCCAAATTGACCAACGTACGTTAATGTATCTGCAGTTTTGAGCCATTTGCAAATGGTGGTAGCTTTAGCACTCCAAGGGAGGAAGTAAATGGATTCAACCAACACTTCTTTATTTGAAGTACGCACTGCATCACGGATTTTCTCACCTCTCTCTGGAGGAATCCATGGTCAGCTGCAGCAAGGTCATCTCTCGGTTCTGTCGTCGGTACAACTGTCATGCAAAAAACATTATGCAGTGAAAACAAATGGAGAACAACTGAGAAGGTCAAACATCAAGACCCAAAGCAGAAAATTACTCCAAAGGCTAAAAGGACAAAGCATCTGTAGCAAACTCGTGGAATCTATTTTAACAAATACCATCAACCGGCAATAAGATAAAAGTCTTCTTTTTCTTCTTTGGTGTAAAGTAGTAAAATCACTACAACAGGTAACAGTTCACATTTATACAGTGCATGCATGTCCTTTGTGGTTTTGCAGGGTAGCCCAGTCCAGCGCCATTCTGTGCAAGTTCACTTTGATCCTGTTCTCAGTCAACTCCTTCTGGTTGCTAGCGTCAAATTTAATTAAACAAATCTTTATTGACTCTTACGAGGAATTATAAACATTGCTTGAATGAATAGTTAAGACTTGAAAAGCGTAAGGTATAAAATGTAAAAATGCATGCACCCATAGCATTCTTCAAATCTAATGCACTCACATCTTGCCTGAAACTGCTCTTTTTAAAATAATTATGAGGATCTTCTTTCTGCCACTGATCAAGGTGACATCTCTGCCCTTGCTCTTCTCCATCTCTCAGCGGCCTTTGATACGGTCTCTTTTTTTGTGTTGTTTGTTTTTGTTAGGATGATAGCATTATTCCGACACACGCAATTTTAGAGATCCAGAAGCTCATGTTCTAGGCGGGTGGGTGCGGGAAGCAAACTCAACACACCTTGCAAAAGCAGTACCTTCTATTCCTTCTGGGCGCCTCTGCTCTGGCTGCCATATTTTTCACTGAGAAGACAACCCACAATTTGACTGCATAGATGATGAACATAATGTATAGTTTACACACACACACACACACACACACACAAATACATTTTTTTAAAAGCCCACAGTAAACAAGCATAACCAACTTACGTTTCTTAAATGCTTCAGCTCTGCATCGCAGCGTTCCTGGCGAGACCTCACTGACGTTAGCAGCTCCTCCTTATACTTCTCTTGCTCACCTGCAGCGCAGGAACATAATGATAACAATAACAACAACAATAATAATAATAATATAAAATAAACAAAATAAAAATATGCAATAGCCTATCCTATCCTATCCTATCCTATCCTGTCCCGTAACACGGAGGTCGTAGGGGCACCACAGATGATCGTTTAACCAGCATACTCCATCTTTCTCTGTCCTCAGCAGCCCTGATGGCTTCGCTCAGTGTCAAACCAGTCCATTCTCGAATGTTGTCCTCCCACCTCTTATTCGGTCTCCCTCTTCTTCTACCTCCTTGCACTGTGCCTTGCAGAATAGTCTTTGCAAGGCCTGATGATCTGGTGACGTGGCCATACCATCGGAGTTTCAGTTTCTTCACCACTGTGAGCAGGTTATCGTGTTGTCCAATGGCTTGTGTGATGGTCTGTCGGACTTCGTCATTGGTGATGTGTTGGGTATAGGAAATGCCCAGATGTCTTCTGTAGCACCTCATCTCCATGCTTTGTATTCTTCGTTGGAGATCTGCTGTGAGGGTCCATGCTTCGCAAGCATATAGGACGATGGAGATGACAAGGGAGCGCAGCAGTCTTACTTTGGAATGTAGACTGATGGTCCTGTCTTTCCAAATGGTAACTATCCAAATATGCAATATAATTTTTTTTTAAATGGTAACAACAACAATAATGGTAATAATACAAATAATAATAATAACAATAATAATAATAATAATAATAATATAAATAATAATAATAAATAAATAAATAAATAATGATAATAAAACTGAATGGTATATGTGTTTTCCTCCCAAGCAACCAAAATGGCTCAAAGCGCAACTATCGGTACCAATGTACGTAAAACAGCATTAACAAAAGGGTCAAGACAACAGATAAAATGTCAAGAAATAATTGTAAACAGTAAAAGATCCATTAGCCTTCTCCAGCAAAGAAAGTACACTACCAGTGATCAACAAAACACCCACCAAACCCCCTAACTAAAACCAACAATCACCAACCAAACCACCTATCTAAAACCAACAATCACCAATTATACCACCTAACTAAAACCAACAATCACCAACCAAACCACCTAACTAAAACCAACACATTGCCCACCAAACCACCTAACTAAAACCAACAATCACAAACCAAACCACTTAACTAAAACCAACAATCACCAACCAAACCGCCTAACTAAAACCAACAGTCACCAACCAAACCGCCTAACTAAAACCAACACATTGCCCACAAAACCACCTAACTAAAACCAACACATTGCCTACCAAAACACCTAACTAAAACCAACAGTCACCAACCAAACCCCCTAACTGAAACCAACACATCGCCCACCAAAACACCTAACTAAAACCACACATCGCCCACCAAAACACCTAACTAAAACCACACATCGCCCACCAAACCACCTATGTAAAACCAACAATCGCCCACCAAACCCCCTAACTAAAACCAACACGTACATCGCCCACCAAACCACCTAACTAAAACCAACAACAGCAAAAGACAGGTTGTGAAGGACTGAATTAACACCAAGGGTTAAGAAGGCGTTACATACAATATCCATCCATGAAAGGACTGAATTAACACCAAGGTTTAAGAAGGCTTTACATACAATATCCATCCATGAAAGGACTGAATTAACACCCAGGTTTAAGAAGGCATTACATACAATATCCATCCTTGAAGGACTGAATTAACACCCAGGTTTAAGAAGGCATTACATACAATATCCATCCATGAAAGGACTGAATTAACACCCAGGTTTAAGAAGGCATTACATACAATATCCATCCATGAAAGGACTGAATTAACACCAAGGTTTAAGAAGGCATTACATACAATATCCATCCATGAAAGGACTGAATTAACACCCAGGTTTAAGAAGGCATTACATACAATATCCATCCTTGAAGGACTGAATTAACACCCAGGTTTAAGAAGGCATTACATACAATATCCATCCTTGAAGGACTGAATTAACACCCAGGTTTAAGAAGGCCTTACATACAATATCCATCCTTGAAGGACTGAATTAACACCAAGGGTTAAGAAGGCATTACATACAATCTCCATCTTTGAAGGACTGAATTAACACCAAGGTTTAAGAAGGCATTACATACAATATTCATCCTTGAAGGACTGAATTAACACCAAGGTTTAAGAATGCATTACATACAATATCCATCCTTGAAGGACTGAATTAACACCAAGGGTTAAGAAGGCATTACATACAATATCCATCCTTGAAGGACTGAATTAACACCAAGGTTTAAGAAGGCATTACATACAATATCCATCCTTGAAGGACTGAATTAACACCAAGGGTTAAGAAGGCATTACATACAATATCCATCCTTGAAGGACTGAATTAACACCAAGGTTTAAGAAGGCATTACATACAATATCCATCCTTGAAGGACTGAATTAACACCCAGACTGAATTAACACCCAGGTTTAAGAAGGCATTACATACAATATCCATCCTTGAAGGACTGAATTAACACCCAGGTTTAAGAAGGCATTACATACAATATCCATCCTTGAAGGACTGAATTAACACCAAGGTTTAAGAAGGCATTACATACAATATCCATCCTTGAAGGACTGAATTAACACCAAGGTTTAAGAAGGCATTACATACAATATCCATCCTTGAAGGACTGAATTAACACCCAGGTTTAAGAAGGCATTACATACAATATCCATCCTTGAAGGACTGAATTAACACCAAGGTTTAAGAAGGCATTACATACAATATCCATCTTTGAAGGACTGAATTAACACCAAGGTTTAAGAAGGCGTTACATACAATATCCATCCTTGAAGGACCGAATTAACACCAAGGTTTAAGAAGGCATTACATACAATATCCATCCTTGAAGGAAATGTTCAACATAAAAATAGTGGGGAGGATTCCAGCAAGACAACAATCATCTTCAGGCAAGAAGAAACAAACATCTGTGATGATTTAAATTCTTGGACTTCCAACTGGGCTCTTGAAAACTTCCCACAGACACCCAATGGCAATTACAAACAGGGGTGGATGGTGACTGAATTCTTCATTGTACACTATTTTCAACTATATCTACTGTTTTGCTGTTATGTAAACAAAACAAAACAAAAATTAATTGGAAATAATACTGCTGCAACAGTATTTCAGATTGTTGGAGCGCCCGCGCCATTGGCGCATATTTTATCAGAATGGCGCGTAACAGTCAACGTGAATGCGCCAGCCTGGCGCGTCATAAAAATCGCCAACTTGTCTTGATCCTCGGTCTGTCTGTACCACTAAGCCACACCAAGCACATGTGGCTTGCATAGCATCGCTGTGTGTGATTGGCTGGCAGCCAAGCACAACAACCAATCAGCGAACATCTATCAGTTTTACCTTGCAAAGGCGAAATCGTCTGACTTTTCAACACTTGTAGTTCGATTGTCAATGACCCATCTTTTTCAAAATTGACTCATTATTTTGCATGGCCATGGGTCATTGGGCCCATGATGTCTGAAAACAATCTGAAGCACTGCTGCAACTTATTAATATTTACGATTGAGTTACGGTGAATATATACTGAATGATGAATTACGGCACCACAGTAAATAGATTAACTTTAAAATTTTAAAAAAGACAACAAAAAGAAGAAAAAAAAAGACTGATTGAAATTGATACTTACAACTAACACACAGCGCTTGTTGCAAGACCAACGCTTGCTGCAGGGCTTCCTGAAGTTGGGCGGTCGCTTTCTGCAACTGGTCATCCTTCGCCTGGCACGCCTCTGTCAGATCAACAGTCGCCAACAGTGAACAGAATAGTCTAGAACAGCAGTGATGGCATCATAGGCTGTCAGCCCTATGAACTATATTATATATTACATGACTCACTATTCTTCAACACTACGACCTCCCGCCTTCATCAATGGTTTTGGAGGCAGTAAATTGTAAAAAGTTTCAAAAATAAAAATGGAATTCTATTCCAACTTGGAATTCTATTCCGACTTCTGTAATAGCATTCTCTTTCGTTGGCTGTGATTGCGATATTTTAGTAACTTGTATTGTTTTAATACTTTGTTGTGCTACGGTTTCTGTATTCCTGATATTGTATGTTTATGAATTTAATAATAATGAAGCTTTTTTCTTCCCTGGGAAATGGTTATCCCTATCAGCCCTGTAGCCAAAAAGTGGATGCCGACGTTAAACTTCAATTGTCCATTCCTTCAATACATATTTGAGTAAACTCGCTGAACAAATTGAACCAAGCGCAGGGCTGGGACCTTGTCTGCGTATTGGGGTCACGTTAATGCTTTCGGCACTGCAAGTTTATCCCTCAACGTCCAATTTAATTTAATTTTAATTTAATTTAATTTAATATAATCGTTCTTATATAGCGCTTTTCCAGCTCAAGAGCTGCTCAAGGCGCTGGCCGATACAGGATCTAACTCAAGCGTCCAATACTTCCACTGTTTCACCATCGCATATACCACTGAGCCAACTGCGCCCTCCACCCTTAACACCTTTCCCTCTTCCCTCATCCCTACTCTCTGGCTCTCAACTCTGACAGCAGAGAGAAGGGAAGGAAGCGCGGTTGGCTCAGTGGTGTACGCAGTGTACTCCAATGTCAGGACAAAACATTGCAGCCTGTACAGGCAAGCGGTTCAATCCCTGTTGACAGTCTGGAGTAGGAAAAAAAACAAAAACTTAAAAAAAAATATCCTGAGACACTGCGGCAGTACTCCTTTGGTGGAGAGTAGTTGTTGTTGTGGTTGTTGTTTTATTGCATTAAAAGTGCAGGAGGCTTGCGCCTATTTACGCTAAACGCTAAAAGCAGAATCTGACAACACCACAGTTAAAGTCACTATAAAACAACAATACAGGCACATGGATATGTACATACACCTACAATCAACTCATCTTTCATGCAATGTACACAGTTTCAGCTTTATATCGCCTATTGGAAATGTAAATATATGTACATACGGTTACTAATTAATAAAAGGAGAGCACACGCCAGCTCATTGCCTATGTGAGCAGCATTGTTTAGTGCCTCCACATTTTGCTGGCTGCGGGCTATTTATAGCTTGCCTACACCGGCCCTTCCAGTGAAAGGAAAGGAAAGGTAGCATCGGCGAAGCTATTTATAGCTAGCCTGGCTGACCTAACCTCAAAACTAAAAAGCTTTGGTTGAGTCGGTGTGAGCAGAAGAAAGGGAAAATAAAAGCCAAACTTCCTCAGGGTAAAAACGTTACAGCATAAAATGAATCACCTGACGCTCATGCCCTAAACAGGTGGGAGTTGGCTACACAAATACACCCGTAGCACAAACTTGGTGCCTTCTCTTCATCCCCGGTCCCCCAGGATTGTGCTCAGTCATCAGGATGTCAGACTAAGTGCCCAAAGGTTGCAAGTGAGCGCATTTGGGGGCTTGAGATAGATCCTGTATCGACCAGCACCTTGAGCAGCT
Organism: Oncomelania hupensis; assembly: GCA_036898135.1. Lineage (NCBI taxonomy): Eukaryota > Metazoa > Mollusca > Gastropoda > Littorinimorpha > Pomatiopsidae > Oncomelania > Oncomelania hupensis. The sequence goes on from CM072521.1 coordinate 56,705,038, forward strand.
CTTGAGCTGGAAAAGCGCTATATAAGAGCAATTGAAACAAATATATATTTAAAGAAAAAAAAGAAGGACTTACCCAAAAGTTTAGAATTTTCTTCTTTGAGTTTGTCGCACTGCTGTTGCCAATATTCAGCAATCTGCTCCGACGATATCTTGGTCTCTTGTGCATCCATCTCTGCAATCTTCAGCCTGGTGTACGCTCTCTCTAGCTCCTGCTGGGTCTCTGCCAAGCTGCTCTCCTGACAATTCACATTGAAAGCGCTTTTTAAAAAGGGTTCACTACTTCATTTTTGACTCACGTGCATAGCAATGTGTCTATGTACTCAGCCCACCAAAAAAAATTCCAGATTTGTGCAAATCTGTGCGAGATGAGTCCCTAAAGAGTCCAAAAATGATATTGGAAAATAAATCTGTCCGTCCATCTGTCTGTGCAAAAACTAAGTGGCTAAGTACTAGTAAGAGCCTATTTCAACTATCACAACCAAACTTGGTAAGATGGTGTTTACCCATGAATGTCTACCTACTCATAAATGATCAGTGAATGAATTACTTTAAGGTCAAGGTCACAGGGCCATCAAATGCTAGTCAAAAAATGACAATTTTTCACAAAATTTCACTTTTCTTCCTATGTTATTAATACTGAACTTACGATTCTTTGAGGCATGATATCTATATGAATGAGACACACATCCTATCCACATTTGGTCAACCTCACTTCAAGGTCAAGGTCACTGGAGCTGTCCAAAGTCAGTGTGTATAGGTACTTTGAAGTGACCTTGACCCTAAGCTATGAGCGATATAATGTTCAAACTTGTTGTATTTAGAGATGATAAATCATTTTTGCATAGATCTTGAAAGTCAAGGTCATTTTAAGCCTTGCAAAAACATAAAAAAGATAGCATTTGTACAGTGGAATGGTTTTTTATTTAACCCATGGTATGAAAGTACATTGGGTTATTTGATGAGACATGCATGAGGTCATGTGAAGGTCATCATCCCAAGGTCACTGAAGGTCAAAGTCTTCCCAAGGTCAGGGTTTTTTTTTTGGCATAAAACAACTTTTGCTGTGTTTTTTTGTTGTTGTTCATAGTATTTGTTTTTCTGGAGCCAGAGGTCAAGGTCATCCCAAGGTCAAGAGTATAGAAAGATCAAAGTCGCTATTACTTTGTATTTTAATGCCACCGTTTCAGTTTGTTTTTTCTGGGCACTCATTTTCATGTTAAATATTGCGCGTCCCATAAGGAGCATGCAAGTCATATGGGCTTTGCCCTTCTAGTTTAGCCATTTTTCTCATAAAGTTGGTCATGTTGGTTTTAACACACACACACACACACCCACACACACACACACACACACACACACACACAACCGTGTAGAAACGCCGTTGTGATGACTTTCATGAAACTCTACTTACGTTACTTTGAAATTTTTACAAATTTGTCCATTTTTTTAAGCTAACCCTAACCCTAACTCTAACCCAAACCCTAACCCTTAACCTAATCCTAAGCCTAACACAGCCCTAACCCTAATGGAGCACTGTTTTAATGTCAAAAGAAAGTACGTAGAGGTTCAAGTGTATGTCAGAATAAAGGCGTTTCTACCTAGCCACACACAACAAGAAGATGTTCTTCCCTTTCGCTCTATACACCATCACCAACCACGCACCATGCACAACTATATACACCAAACCCCCAAAAGTGCAGCATGTTCTTCCATCTGCGGAAGTATGCTCCTTACATTAAAAGAAGATTCATTCAATAACGGTATTGAATGCAGTCAATCTAATATTTGACAAATAAAAATATATATTCCTATCCAGGCTTTTGTAATAACGCTCTCTTCTGATCGCTGCACTTTTGAGTTTGATTGAAGAAAAAAGCGCGTGATAGCATCCTGTAAAAATAGTAATAATATTAACATTATTATTATTATTATTATTAATATTATGAAGAAGAAGAAGAAGAATGTTTTATTTACAGTGGTAGGATATTGGAAGTATTTGTTTCACTATTGACCATTCTTAGCACACTATCCTGATTTTGGTCACAAGTGCTATGGATAGATACCTTGATTTTCAACAGAGAAAACAGCTCTTCTTCTCTTGCCTCCAACTCCCCTTTGGCAGAGCAGGCTCTCTTCAGTGAATCGGACAGATTCTCGTTACAGTTCTGCCCACAAAAAAAAGTTTTTAAAACATGTACAATTTGACAACGTGAAATTTGTTTCCTGCTCAAAATGTCAAACCAGAAAGAAAAAAGATTTACTTCATTTACTTGACACCCTTTTGCTGCCAGGCTGTCAGTAAGCACTTGCAGGTTGAATAGTAATCAGATTGCTTGCCAAATTGGGTGCCTTGTTGATTTTAATGCTGGCAGCTTTCAGGCTGTTTGAAAACGCCTACTGGTATTGCCGGAACCAAAAGCTTAAAACCCGAATCAACCATTCCAATGAATAAAGTTGCTATAATCATCATCATCATCATCATCATCATCATCATCATCATCTTCATCATCATCATCACCACCACCATCATCATCATCACCATACAACCAGACAGATTAAACTTATTTTTGACCAAAACCCTCAATGTGTAAACAGACATAAATCCAAAGAATCATAATATTCAAAAATTGAAATTTGCTCTTTGGTCAAGGATGTCTACACACACATTCCATCTGACTGATCCTGATGCTCATGTCCTAGACAGAGGCCTAGGCGCCAGCTACATAAATGCACCCAGGAAGAACTAGGTCATTTCTCCCCCATCCCCGGTCAGGCAGGATTGTGCTCATTCGCCCCATGTGCAAGTGGGTGCCTCAGAAGGCTGGAATTAGACCCTGTGTTTTAAGCGGCTTTTGAGCTGGCCAGGGCTTCGATAAAGGCAAATTTCTGTTTTTATTGGACAGTAAAGTTTTGTTGTATAAATAAATATATATAAAAATGTCCTTTACCTGTAGCTCCTGTAGGTGCATATTAGCTGTCTCAACATGGTGATGGTGGTAATAACTCGATGAAGTTCTAAGCTTTGTTTCCAACTGCAAAACCTTTCCACTCTGTTGTTGAAGGTCCGCTGGGTAGACACAATGTAAAATTATAATTGAGAAGATCTGGATTGTATTCTTGTTTCCCATAATACTTTTTATTCTAAATACTGTAGGTGCCGTGTAACAGTTTAGAAGAAGAAGAAGAAGAAGAAGTAGAAGAAGAAGAAGAAGAAGAAGAAGAAGAAGAAGGAGAAGAAATATTTTCAGCCAAGCGATAACAGAACATTGCAAATGAAAATGGTCCTGATGTTTGTAAAAGGTCAAACACATATCCACACCAGAAGCGAATTTGTTTGTTTTCTACAGCCATCTTCTAGTTGCCAGACGCTGACATTTCTGCTGTAGACTATTGCGGATGCGTTTTGCCTGTCATGCTCCCACAAGTTGAGCTGACGTTGGCGAGACATTGCAATTTAGCGATGTCCCTTTTTTATCATCTTGATGTTTTTCTTGTCCATACTGTTGTCATTTTTACATTCACTTTCTTTCTTGTTTTTTTTAATATATTTTTTTTTATTTTGTCCCCACACCCCTTTGTCTCAAAAGCACTGGACGCATACTTTCTGGTGTGGACATTTTTATAGCAGTGCATCCCTGGCAGTAGTCACTCATTCTATACTGGCGCGGGTTGCTTCCCCTTAAATCGTTCAATACTGGCTCATTTGTGCGAGGGACTATTAAAAAAATAATTTTGTTTACCCAAGAAATGAAAGTTCAGGTCCATAAAAAAATTGGAATGGACTAACCAACAGCCAAGTTTGATAGAATTATCTTTGCTATTGACCGATTTATTAAAAACTAGAATGGCAAAGCCTATATATGACTTGCATGCTCTTTGTGGAACTTGCAATATTTAACATGAAAATGACTGTCCAGAAAAAGAAAAAAAAAAAGAAACGGTGGCATTAACATGCAAAGTAATACCAACTTCATTCACTTCTACCAAAGTCATTCATTCACTGATCATTTAAGAGCTCTCATGGATATTCATTCAAGATTCAAGAGTACTTTATTATCTCAAACACAGATATACACCATCTTCCATCTTACCAAGTTTGGTTGGGATAGTTCAAATAGGTTCTGAGATATTAATTTACTTTCAAGGTTTGCATGTTCAGATGGCAGAAAGCAAAGGGACGGACCCCCCTTCCACCACCACCACCCCCACCAACCCTCCTCATCTCGCACAGATTTGCAAAAAATCTGGATTTCTTTTTTTATTTTTTGAGGAAGGGGCAGAAGTGGGGGGGGGGGGGGGTGGGGGTAGGAGGGGGTGAGAAGGGGCGGAGAATGAGTACATAGATTGACCTGCAGTGCTATGCATGTGAGTCAAAAATACCGCCACCCTACCCCCAGCCCCCCAAATGTGCACATCCAATTCCAACAGAATAAGCTACAATTTAAGCATTGTAAGGGAGGCTACAATTAATTAATAGACCTATCCCTGATTGTTGTGAAATGTTTTATCTCCCTCTATTTGTAGCGCGTACTTGCAGCGCTGGAATTACACATCATCTTCATCACTTTCTCTTCACCACTTTGTCCACTAGTCTCACTTTCAGCAACCCCTTCCATGTTAGAAGCCCACTCTCTTTGAAACAACAGTAGTCAATGCCAGACAAACGTTGCAAGCGTGCTCTAAAATGAAAATATAAATGGCCTTTTCCCACCTTAGTTTCGAAAGTAGAGGCACGCATGAAACCGGTGTGCACTGGCGCTACGCAACAGCGTAGCAAAGTATAGAAAGATTTAAGTGTCATTGAAGCGCTCATTCATGCTTTTCACTCAAACGTAAAAGAAATCGTTTTTCATAAAATACATTCAAAATCCCCCTCTTCACTCGTCATGCACCTTCCAGCAGCTGACATTTTTGCTGCAGCCTGAGGATGAGCTGTCGGTCTTGCTCCCAAAGGTTGAGCTGGTGTTGGTGAGAGGTCACCAGCTCGTTGAGCTCTTTGTCTCGGGCTCGCAGCTCCTGGACCAGCAGACCCAACTCCTTACGCTGCTCCGCCTTCACCGCTTCATCCTCATTCGGATATTTGTTCACCTAGAGTGGCAGCAACAGGTTTTGAAGCATTTTAGTTCTGTTTCTTTTGCTCTGGTTTTTAGTTTCTGGTAATAATAATAATAATAATAATAATAATAATATTATTATTATTATTAATGAATAATAATAATAATAATAATAATAATAATAATAATAATAATAATAATAATAATAATAATAATGGATGTTATATATGCTTTATAAGGCTTATTCCTAAATCGGACTCATCCTCATTCGGATATTTCTTCACCTAAAATGACAGCAATAGATTTTGAAGAATTTTAGTTCTGTTTCTTTTGTTCTTGTCTAGTTTCTGGTAGTAGAAGTAGTAGTAGTAGTAGTAGTAGTAGTAGTAGTAGTAGTAGTAATAATAATCATAATAATAACAATGCCGGATGCTATGCATGCCTTATTCCTAAATCAGCCTCATCTTTATTCGGATAATTGTTCACCTAAAGCAATTGCAACAGGTTTAGAAGAATTTTAGTTCTCTTGTGTTCTTGTCTAGTTTCTAGTAGTAGTAGTAGTAGTAGTAGTAGTAGTAGTAGTAGTAGTAGTAGTAATCATAATAATAATAATAATAATAATAACAATGCCGGATGCTATGCATGCCTTATTCCTAAATCAGCCTCATCTTTATTCGGATAATTGTTCAACTAAAGCAACTGCAACAGGTTTTGAAGAATTTTAGTTCTCTTTTGTTCTTGTCTAGTTTCTGGTAGTAGTAGTAGTAATAGTAGTAATCATAATAATCATAATAATAACAATGCCGGATGCTATGCATGCCTTATTCCTAAATCAGCCTCATCTTTATTCAGATAATTGTTCACCTAAACTAAAGCAATTGCAATAGGTTTTGAAGCATTTTTGTTCTGTTTCATATGGTCAGGTTTAGTTTCTGGTAATAATAACAACAACAACAACAACAATGTTGGATGCTATACGCCACTAATTCCTAAATCAGACCCATCTTTATATATAGTTTATTTGGATATTTCTTCACCAAAAGCCCAAGTACTAATTTTCTAAGCATTATAGTTCTGTTTGTTTCGTTCTTTAGTTTCTGGTAATAAATAAATTAAATAATAATAATAATAAAAATAATAATAATAATAATAATAATAATAATAATAATAATAATGGATTATAAACTTGCCCTATTCCTAAATCAGATTTATTCTCATTTTGGATATTTGTTTACTAAAGCGACAGCAACAGTTTTTGAAGCATTTTAGTTCTACTTCTTTTGCTCTGGTTTAGTTTCTGGTAATAATAATATCAATAATAATAATAATGGGTGCTATCCGCGCCTTATTTTTAAAGAAGACTCAAAGGTCGGCGATCACATACATATATTACACACACTCGTACATACACAACATTCATCACTCAAACATATGGTGTAAAGGGCAAGTCGCAATTATTATAGGCAGCTAAGGGGTCAGAGCGCACGACTTGTGTAAGTGCATCTTAAGCGATCTGGGTTGGAATCCTGACTTTAGCGAACTATTGTGTGATTGCTGGATATTAATAGCCAGTGCCTTGAGAAGCTCTCTGAGCTTGTAAGTGCTCTCTATATCAGAGCAATCTCATCCTCATTACTGGAAGACTGCAAGGAAACCAAATTTTATTTGTGAAAGTTCAGATTAGTCTGCCCCCCAATACCATTATTGAAGGGAGATAGGAAGCCACAGCTCTCATGATGATTATTAAAGATTATTATTTTTATTTCCCTTGATTATTTTTTTAACCCATTTTCTCACTCAATAGTCTTCTTCCTGTACATTTACCTTTCTTTCATCCTCAAACTACAATTCAGAGGCAGCAGCACACATTTATTTTGTGTATTGGGCACACTTCCTCACACTTTCACCACACATACCTGAATGACCATAGTGTTTGCAGTCGCCAGTTTGAATTTCTGTTTGCCGTTCTTGTTGACCCTGCTCGCTTGTTCACCTACTGATGGTCGGGCCAAAGCTGTCATGGTCGTGGTGGACATTCCTGCGACTGATACCAATCTGTCTGATCTTCTTTCTCTGTCATGACGCTCACTACCACCTGTCTCATCATCTATGTGTGGTGATTTTATAGGCGTACTGTGCTTGGGCCCTTCATCATACATTTTTTTAATTTTCAGCAGTTCTGTAAAGTGAAATAAAAAAGTTGTAAAACCTTGTAAAATTTATATACTATTACTAACCAGGCTTTTGACTGATTCCATACTTAAAATCAACAAGCAGCCAAACGTCAATAACGAAATAATACCAATTACTCGTGACATAGTACTAAAATAATAAACATGAAAATCAAAACAAAATGCACGCTTTGACTGAACCACATACGGGCTGAAAATATATATTTCGATTTCAAGGTAAAAGCTACCTCCGGAACATATAAAACAGCGGAGATGCTTAAATCTATCGCTTACCTTGATGGAGTAAAGGGTCTTTTTGAGTTAAAACTTAGATTTTACTATGCTGGGTGTTTAGAAAAGACAGGCGGCTTCAAACTTTGTCACAACTTCACCATCACTTTCTATTCGGCGTCCCATGGCCCGTAACAACGGAAGCGGAAGTAGCATTGGAAGGCCTAAACATTTCGACTAAATAGAGCGCAGAAGCAGCCCTAACCAAATCCGCACTCATAAATTCATGATCATCATGTTATTTAATTAAGAATTGTTACATTCCCTTCATTCTTTCTGTTCCAGACAAAGCAAGAAGATGGAGAAAGAGGGGTGATGGTAGACCATTAATTTGTTTTCTGTAGGAAAAACGTCAAACTATAATCAACACTATGAATGATTAACACGAACACCGATATTGCTGGAAGGAGTGATGGAATTGATAGGTCACATCAGGTTTGTAACAAGAACACATCCACCCACTCATCCCCACACACACATACAAGGGTCCACTCTTGCTTTTTCTTGTAACTTTTAATAATCAAAAATACACTACAAAAGTACAAACAATGGGCTCTATATGCACAAAGCGAGGCGGTCACGTGCTGCGGGAATAATACAGTGTGCGCGAGTTTGAAAATTGTGAAGTACTGTGCTGAGTTTGGATGCTCTAACTCCGTCGTAAAACCTTTATGCAAAGAAAATAACATTTCCTTTCATCGATTTCCACTGAAAGATGAAATATTGATGAAGCAGTGGTATTCAAAAATAAGCCAGAAAGATTTTGTGGCAAAAGAGCACAGCACTTTATGCTCCGAGCACTTTGACGAAGGAGACTTTGTGTATCAGCCTTTCACTGGTAAGTGATACGAATTCTATAGCACTATATATTTCGTATGCACTGTCAGAGATAGGGCTTTTAAAAAAAATTACATGAGGTAGAGTTAATCCCGAAACTATAGGCCTCTCATGCCAGCCTTCTACCTAGTACTAGGCCTACGAGTATGACTATTGTTAGTATGTAGGCCTATACTATAGTATAGTATAGGTCGTCGTTAAGATTTTTCCTATTATTTTAGACTTGTCAAAGTCAAAACTAAAAATAAATGCAATAAACTCCCCGACGGAATAAAAAAGAAGAAAATGATTACCTTTCCAGAGCTGTCGATAATGCAGCTGACGTTGTATGCAGATCTTTTCTTCATCTTTTTAAAAAAAAGCCTGTCCCCTGATAATAATTTGTCTGTAATCATTATTGCACGAATGTACTATGTTCAAAACATCACAATATCGCAAAATGTCAGTAAAGTTAAAATTTTGAAGCAGCATTGGAGTACACGCGAGCGAGCTAAAAGAAGCCATGACCCAGCTAACCATAATTTCGGGGCATCGGGCAAATGGAAATTGGAACCGACTCGGGCCCGATTCGGGCAAAGATCGGGCGATCATCGGGCTACCCGAAACTTACCCGATCATAACCCCACGTTCGCCAAACAGTAGCCCGACTTTCGATAAAGATTGGGCGATCGTCGGGGTACCCAAAACTTACCCGACCGTAACCTAACTTTTGCCGAACGGTAACACGATTCCGGCAAAGATCGGGCATACGTCAGGATACCCAACACCAACCCTATTGTAACCCAACTTAAACCAGAAACAACCCCGATAATGCCCCATCCCTGGCCATTGCTGATTTACTCTAAAATCATATCCCACATATTATTTATGATATGTGATTGCATGAAGAAAGAATTGAGATGTCTGGTGTTAATAGGGACTGTTGGCACAGGCGTTTTTGTTTTCGGAAGTCCTTGGTGTGTCCCCACTTAAGTATTTACGCACCATTTCGATAACAATATAGCCTATATTAATGTGATCTTCGTCGCTATCGAAATCGTGTGTAAATACATAAACGAAAGGCAAAGCCCAAAAAAACAACCACAGCGGAATAGGTTTTCGCAGGCAAACACAATATCCGAGCACATGCAACTGTAGAAGAAAACTGTAGAAAATTGGCGCTTAAGTACAACCGGAAAAGACCAGCAGTAATGGGCACGGAAATTTACCCTTGGCTTATAATGTATAAATAAATACAATAGTTAAAAGAAACACTTTAACAATATTTTACATATTGTATGATAAAAATTAAAAATTATGAGCACAATTAAATAATGATATCTTGCTGAATTGATTTTGTATAAATATTTTTCACATACGTACGCCGCAGCATATGTGAAGCAGACGAAACATTCCAGACAGTTTAGCCAATTAGAAGCGAGAGTAGGCCTATGTTAGCGTGTGCGCAGCGTGGCTTTATGGTGGGGCAGAATCGGGCGGCAGACGGGAGGGCGAATCGTTACGCATCCACATTTCTCGACTCCGCTTCGCATAGGGTTTTTGTAGGGCTATGTGGGTCCCTACTAAAACCCGACAAAAGTCGGGATGCCCTAAGCGGCCCCAGTGGGGCCCCGATCAGGCTGGTTTGCTGCGGACCGCTTTGTTATTCCCACGCCACGTGACCATGCTGCTTTCGCGCGCCGACTTGTCAATAGAGCCCGTTAAATATATATTTTGAATGACGCATACACAGTAATTAGTTAGTTATTCATTGCTTACAGGGTCCAGCGGACTGTAAAAAGCTGAATCAGGACCACAAAATCAAGACCACAACTTCGCTGAAAGAGGACTCGCCCCTAATCCGCATAAAAGATCTGCCGAAACAACCCTATAGTGGTAACACTGAAGGCACTCCACCGGCGCCGGTCACTTTACAATAAAGACATCCCACGCAGAGGACGCTGAGGCTATACTCTAATTTATCGAACCCTCGTTTACAAAAACAAAATAGAATACAAACATCATTATAAAATATCAACAAAACACATACATATAAAATGCCTACATTGCCAAATAATAACATCATAGTAAGTCCCATGAGTGACCATTTGGCAGAAAGCGTCCAATATTCCCAAATTGATCCAACAGACCTCACATCACACAAAAATGAGGAGTTTTGTCTCGGAAGAGTTTTCAAGAAAAAAGGTAGGTGATTGGTCTAGTGAAAAAGAAGATGGTATAGTAGATTAATAGAACAGAGTAGGAATGAGAAAGAACAAAGGAGAAAGACAGCGACACTGGGAATTTAAAGCACTCAATTTCCAGAAAGTGGGGAACTATTTATACTGAAACCCCCGGCACCCCCATGAGGGAATACACAGTAATATTAAGGAGGTCTTTATTTACAAGCTTGAAAGCCAAACATGTACTATTCAGTACAAAGAACCTAACACCTTGACAAATGTAATACATAAATAATAAAGCCAGCTGACGTAATAAACAAACATTGGAAAATTTTAAAAAGTAAGAATGATTAATCTATGAACAAATGAAATAATTTAAATTGCTGTTTACAGTCAAAGAAGGTTCATTCACACACTTCTGCGTTAGCTAACCTTTGTTATAGTACATTCATAAGGTTCACCATCAATTTTCCACGAATTATTTTACTGCAAAAATCAAGTTCAAATCACAATGTAACAAACCCAACTAGATTTATATACTCTGCATGTCTAGTTCTATTTTTATGTTAAAGATCATATGCAAGCTTACATATTTTATTGACTGCAACTCGCAGTTCACGTCCTATCATTGCCTTAAAATTGGCACCCAACACTATGTGGAACTTTAGATCCAGATCCAAATCTATATCTATCTAGAAAACACCATTAGATCTCAATGAGGCTGTGAACGAGCTTGTTGACGTAAGCAGTGCATCGTGATGTCAATGTGCGTTCTTCTTGACGCTCTTCCATGGTGGCAGGCCTGATAGTCAGGCACTGCAGTTTGTCCCACGTAGGCTTGGCCACTCCCACCACTCTGTAACACAATCAGTTATATGGCATCCAGAGCATCAAGGACCGTGCTAAGGGAAGATAAGCCTAAACCAGATAAAGAACAACTGGTGAACTTAGAAAAAATGTGAAAGGTTGCGTTTGGATCTAGATCTAAACAAAACAAGTCAAATACAAACATTCCTGTTTTGTCAATTGTTGTCAGAGTTAAGTCAGATGAATATATATAGCTATCACCTCAATGGTCACAGAAAGAATTAACAGAGAAAGACCGTTAATTAAACGGTACACATCAAGAATTAAACACTAACTTCACTATAGTACAAATACAGTTGTACAGTCATTAAAGAAATTTAAATGTAATAATAAAGTAGTATAGTTCTGAAAAAGTTTAGAGTAATAATTAAATAGCAACTGTCATCACCTATACCAGTTTCCGCGATGAACACATGGCATCGGGCGGTCCTGTTGAAAATGAAAACAAAATCTGGTTAGTCAAGTCAATGCATTCTTTATTTCTCAACAAGAAAAATGTGGATTGTCACTTTGCAAGACAAGACAGGATTTCATAGTGGCAATAAATACAGTGACAGCAATGGATAATAACATAACATTGAGGGAAATAAACCCACACACCTTCACACACCCAAATGCGTTATTACAATATAATGTTCAGCTCTTTGTTTTAACACACAAACTTACCAGATACACAACATTTGTACCCTTGTGTGCATATACATATAATCACACACACACACGCACACACACACACGCACAATATTACTTAGGTTACATTACATATTACATTACACAACATTTGTACCTTCACGTGCATATACATATAATCACACACACACACACATATCCATACACACACAATATAATGTTCAGCTCTTTGTTTTAACACACAAACTTACCAGATACACAACATTTGTACCCTTGTGTGCATATACATATAATCACACACACACATGCACACACACACCCGCACAATATTGCTTAGGTTACATTACATAAGGATCCATTACAACAAATAAGTTCATAGCAGGTGGAAGAGGTTACGCGAATGAGCACTCTCGGAAGGGGTAAGTGTTGGAAATGGGTCAGTGGGAAAGAAATGTAGCTGTAGAAAATCTGTTGTCAGAATTTTTAGATAACATTAAAAAAAAAAAAGCTGAACAGTCTACTCTGTAGCCTACACTTGTCGTGCTATGGAAGGATCTGGATTTTTACGGTATAGCCAAGAAGACTGTGCCTGCCACCAGTTTTGTAGGGACTTGGATGCTCAGGGAATAATCGGAGTCTGGGAAACCAATTCAAGCATTCATTGAAAGTAGAACTCAAACTCATATAAACTCGATGCAAAGAGGACTTTATTCAAATTGCTGGCATGGTCAGATGTGTTTTAGTTGAGTCAGGCACAACTGGCAAAGAAACAAGACATAACGTAAGAAGTCTACACTAAAAGAACAAAAAAATGACAAACTAGATTGACGCTCACAAACCGCAGTACCAAACAATAAGAGAAAGAGGGCAATTATCCAGTAGACTAACACCCCAACGTAAATACTTCCACAATTAAGTTTTCAGTTAGAGAGCTCAACAACAATCTTTCATTTACAACCACAAGCAAAGTCCAGAGACCTAACTAAAACAAAGAAAGAGTTCAAACTAACCAATAAGATATCTCAATCAAAACATCTTCCATAATTATTTCTACATATATTATCAGAATAAAACAAAGAAAACAATGCAAAGTAGTTACCTATAGTTCAGCATCCTAAATCACAAAATAATACAAGTTCCCTAGTCAACATTGGCAGACAGAAAAGGCAAGCACTGGCAGATCAAAGGACAAAACACAACTGAGTCCAAATGGCAAAGACAAGCTCACAGTCTTGGTTTATGATGAGCAATATCATATTATCAGCACTCAAATAAATGACAGAGCTCATGCAATAACAATTACTCGCACACAATTACACAAAGATGAATAAGAAGAGGAAAAAAAAGGGACTTACAATTTCACAAAAGACACAAGTGATGCTGCCACTCTCGTCTCTCAGGAGGAACGACCTGCCATTGGTAGCGCTGTCTGACGCCAAGGCCGAGTCCACAATTCCTGAAATTTCAACACCAGCTTGTTTTAAAGGTCCAGTATATTCTACGCTATACGTATATAACAAGACACAATCTCTACTAGCAGACAAAAGCTGGACTTATAGTCTTCATCTGTACATTGTACAAAGTTTTGGATCATTTGAGGACTCAGGACAAAGATAATCACCGGAAACAGGCACTGTGTTACGTTATAGAATGTTCTACAAAGTTCCAAGATTTGACTACTTGTTGCGAGGTAGATCTAGAATCTTCCGTCAGTGGTAGAACAAGCAATTCTAGCAAGATCTCTATATTGCTACAACAATAACGACTGAAGAAAACAAAGTAACATTAGGACAAGCTTTTCTAGCATCAATATACAACCAAATTGCACGCTTCAAGTATAAACACAATGCTCGTAACTACTGTTTGCGTCTCAATCGTAACACATGCATGCACACAAACACACGTACACACGTACGCACCCTGAAATGATAAAGCCTTACCAAACAGGACAAACATGAGAGGAGGCAGAGTGTCTGTGTTCAGTGTTAGCATGCGTCGGAGGTGGCTGATTGGCAAGGTCAACACTCGCAATGACCTTTCTTCGCCATCAGCTTTCTGACTCGGAAACTATGTATGATAGCGAAAACACAAAACAAAATAATAAACACAGAAGCATGAAAGAAGCAGCCTATACAATCAACCAAGCTAGTTATATTTCTACAGGGTACCCTGGTAAAGAGACAAAGAGTTCACGAAGACCTCACCACTTGAAGTAAGCAGTCTAGCCACACAACGTAGCTGAGACACACTCACTTACCCCCTCACTACTTTATTAGTGACAGGTAGGCAAATGACTCGGCGAGTTGCAACTAAGATGTGTGCAGTTGAGTCTCACGCCGGACACCAAGGGACTGCATGCATGGTGACAACAAAAGTATCTTGGAATTCTTAATCTGCGTCAAGTTGTAAGGCTGCCGAGGTAGTTCCAGCCATGAATTAACATGGCTCACCTTTGCTTTTTATTAGCTACTATTTTCCTCCCAACATCTTGTGTCACTATGCTCAGTCTTTTTGCTACGCCTATGCTATATTATACTATATGTCATATGTCGAGAAATAACAGTACAAACATCCAGTGGAAAACGCCCTAAACATTACACAGAACCTGTCATGCCTGCTGGTTCTACCCTCTTTTAAATGAGACATTCTAACCACTGTTGTCTTGATTTACTCACAATTTGTTGTCTGGCTGTGTCTCCCGCATTGTCCAGCAGTGTAGGTGGGGCTAGGGCTGAGGCTGGTCGACTAGTGCTAGGTGGTGGTCCTACAGGCGGCTCGTATGCTCCTCCCCAAGTTTGTTGCGGGTAGGACTCTTCACCATAATCACCGCAGAAGCCATCGCTACTGGCCGTAGATGAGCCTCGGCCTCTGCCACTTCCCCTTAGCCCCCATCCCTGGCCTTGACCTCTTTGACCTTGACCTAGGTCATACCTTTGACCCTGACCTCTCTGAGCTTGAAAACAGCCAACTCCGAAAGAAGTGGATGGCGTAGATGGTCCGCGGGTTGATGAAGGACTAGGCACACCAAACCCATCTCCCATCACACTGGATCTGTAAATGCAGACCACAGTTCTCAGGCATTATGCAGCTGAATAATAATGGTTTCAAAGGTTACCGTCTGATGGGAAATGTTTATTGGAAACATGGAGTTATTAGTTCTTTTTCTACATGGATAATATTAATAATCACTTAACACTCCAAACACAGACGTGACAAATGATAGCCAGGGCTCAAACCACAAACTTTGCCTAGTAGCTGCAATGTGCCAGTCAGGCTAAAGGACCAATTGCTTAAACTCCGGCCTTGAACTCGGCCTTTTGAATGGCTTCATCTGTTTGATAAAAAACAAATATCGCCGTGTTTGTATTTTGGTCACTTTTAGATTTATACAATTCAACACAATTCGTCTTTATCGTTCCCTTTTACATTACATACAAAGCCAATTTTGCTTCTGCATAATCTTACAGTCATGATTAATACTGAATTAATGGATTAATTCCCGCAGCGGTAGATCTATAGTAGTTCAGAGGGAGAAAGTTCAGAGGAAGAGAGTTTGTAAGGCACACCGTACCGATGACTCAGGATTGAATCCATTAACGGACAAGACAAAAGTGGCCCTTTGTCACTGTCCATCTTAACAGTATGATTGCTCTGGTGGTTTAGTGTTGATTAACCCTCCCCAATTCCCCTCCCCCCCATCTTCCCTGGGATGGTGATCCTTGTCTGCCTTATCGTTAAAGGTGGGTGTAGGCTTCAATGTTCGCTCATTCATTCATCAACCTATTACAAAAAGACCAACCTGTTGCTCTGAAATCCTCCTCTGATACCTCTGTGTCCTCTATTCTGAGTTATCCCAGGAGTAGCAGTATTTCCTCTTCCACAGTTAGTGGACAAAGCTTGTACCGGTCTCCTTTGTGACACATTTCTGACAGGCCCTGCTCTTCCCTGCGATTCAATTCAATCCCATTGAACAAATCTTTATGACCTCATCAAAGAGTATTGGGCAGGCTCAGAGATCATCACTCAAATAAAGAAATAAAAGTTGAACATTAGAAGCTACAAGCAAATAATTAAAAAGCACAGATAGCATCATTATACTAAAGAGACAACTTTCTGCAAATACCTCGCTTGCGCACAAACCTCTCTCTCTCTCTCTCTCTCTCACGCAATCACTCGTTGAATAAAAAGTACAACTGGCATACATTCTACAGATGCACAGGTTCCTGAACCATCAATCTGTCTATCCTATCCTATCCTGTCCTGTAACCCGGAGGTCGTAGGTGCACCACAGATGATCGTTTAACCAGCATACTCCTTCTTTCTCTGTCCTCAGCAGCCCTGATGGCTTTGCTCAGTGTCAAACCAGTCCATTCTCGAATGTTGTCCTCCCACCTCTTTTTCGTTCTCCCTCTTCTTCTACCTCCTTGCACTGTGCCTTGCAGAATGGTCTTTGCAAGGCCTGATGATCTGGTGACGTGGCCATACCATTGGAGTTTCTGTTTCTTCACCACTGTGAGCAGGTCATCGTGTTGTCCAATGGCTTGTGTGATGGTCTGTCGGACTTCGTCATCAATCTAGTCACAGTTATAAACATACATTGTTCTAAAGGAAATATTAATAAGAATTTCTGATCACAAGAAATATCACAAAGTAATGTATCACAAACAGCAAAATGTGGTCAAATGAAATCACACACACAAAAACAAAACCCCTTCCCTCACTCCATTCCACCCTCCCCTACCCCTTTTTCCAAAAAAAATCCACTTAAACATACATAACACAGTGACATTTTCAACTGCACTGCAGAAGTGTATTGCATTGTATTATATTGTAGTCTCATATCATACAAAATACTTGCATGAGAGTTTGAATGTAAGCATTTTAAGCAGACTTAATCATATTGTTAGTTTGGAATCGCACTTAAAAAAAAAAAACATTACGAATACGAATACGATCACTTTATGATCTCAATCGCAGAGAAATTCACACGTGGTGCCACATATAAATATTACAAGACAATAAAGGACAGTATAACAACAGTAAACAGTAGACAGTAAAATATGATAATAATAATAATAATAATAATAATAATAATAATAATAATAATAATAATAATAATAATAATAATAATAATTTTTTTTATAAAGCGCACATATCAAACAACATTTCTGCTCAAAGCACATAAAACATTTTTAAAAAATTTAAAAAAACAACAACAACACATAAACATAACAATAGACAACCGTAATGAATGAATAATCACAATAACAATGAATTGGATAACAATTTAAAATACTCTGAGGTTTAAAAATAATAGTAATAAATACAATAAAATGTGACAGATAATGAACACATGCACACACACACACACCCACACATGCACATATAAGTAGGAAGGTAAAAGCAAGCATCAAACAGATAAAATGCATGGGATAAATGAACGCATACTTAAAAACATAACAGTTTTAAGTAAAACTCGTGTGAGGGAGAGGGTAGCAGGCAACCAAAAGTGAGGGACTCAGGAAAGGTACTTATTAAATAAATGAGTCTTGAGGAGTTTCTTGAAAGTTGTGAGGCACTGAACTTGTCTTAGAGATACAGGAAGAGAATTCCAAGTTAAAGGCCTAAGCACACTGAAAGAACATTTTCCAAAAGAAATCAAGGAATAACCTGGGACAGTGAGAAAAGAGGCACTTGCAGAAAAATGATAAAAGTATATCAGGAGGGCATTATATCAGAAAAATGATAAAAGTATATCAGGAGGGCATTATATCAGAACAATGATAAAAGTATATCAGGAGGGCACATACCCACCAATCTTGTGCGGATTGGACATTAATTATAAAAATCATGCCACGCACACTGTCATAATAGAAGCATCATCAGGCATACATTCAAATTATTAATCATTTAATAAAGAGATTGCGGTGGGTATAAAACTATTTTTAGTGCGTACAGTTTTGAACTTTGGTGTCCTGTAGCGCGCCTATTATAAGAAATAAGTTCAGGAAAGAAAAGGACAAGCTATAGGACATGCAGAAGAAGTTGAGGATTGAAATGAAGAGAAGAACGGGAGGAGAAAGAATTTTGCTTTTCTAGAGATTTGTTGCAATCATTTTTATTTTATTTTTTTTATGGGGGGGGGGGGAGGGGGTGGAGGGGGGAGGCGGGGATGGATTGAGGGGGGTGGGGGTGGGAAGAAGGAGGAAATTAAACATAAAATGTTCTCTTTGCACAGACACACACAATATTTTATTGCATTCTGAACTGTAGAATGAATCATAATTATAATAGAAGCAAATGAACATTCAATAAACAATTTCAGTACATGTCAAAACAGATGGAGGCGTAAAATGAAATCTATAATGATTCTTTATTTGGGTTTACTCCCCTTCACGCACTTTAAGATCTTCTGCTGACACTCGCACACTCAAGGTTCCCGTCACCCGCACTAAGACATACGGCCAACGTGCATTCGCTTACTCCGCACCTAAGCAGTGGAACTCCCTTCCCTCCCATATCCGCAACATACAATCAACACAAGCATTCAAAAAGGCCCTCAAAACCCACCTCTTCAAACTTCACTATTCAGAATGATCTGTATCCCGCTGCCATTCTCTCCTCTTTGTCTCTGTCTGATCCGTAAGTGTATACACGGCTGTACATATTTATACTGTTTTTCCTCCTGGGTCTAACCGGGCATATAAATAGCTGTGAATATGTTTTTGCTATTCTATTTGTCTTTTCTGTCATTTGTGTACATAGTTGTAAATTGTAATTTGTGTACATAAGTGTAAATAATTTGTACCCTTACTGTTCTGTCTTTTGGTGTATTGTAGCTAAAGCGATGTTTTATCGAGTGCATGTACTTATATGTAATGACTATGTAAAGCGTGGTGAGTCTGGTCATAGGCTGGAGTATCCGCTATATAAAAATCCGTTATTATTATTATTATTATCAATATCATTGATTTAATTTTTGTTTGTTTGGAATTTAATTTAATGATGTTGGCATAACACAAGGTCACAAATTTAAACTTATTGAAACTTTTAATAATACTCGCAAATCTAAGCAGTATTTTACTAACAGAGTCATAACCCGTTGGAATAACTGACTGCCGAGGCTGTGGATGCTAAATCACTCAATATCTTCAAGAACTGTATAGACAGGTTATTTAAGGACAGCATCTACTCCACCAATTTGGAGTCTTAAAGGTTCTAAGTTGGTAGGCATTGAGGCCAGGGGGTCTGGATCTTGAGAACCTCATCAAGATTTAATAAGAGGGCCAAAGGCGGTTAGCCTATATATACCCAGGGTTCAGCCTGACACAAAAAAGCTATGGGCCATTGGGCCCCTCAGATCAAATTTCAATGGGCCATGATTTCAGCAGTAATTTACGTACATGTAAAAGATAACCTGGAGATATTATTACAGAAATTAAAACAAAATAGATTATTGTGAGTGTGCATGTGTTGTGAAGCATGTTTACCAACAAAACACTAACCAGAACAGAGATCAGTTTACTGTGCTTTTGAAGAGAATATAGCTCGTCGCTTTTGAGCACGCCACCTCTCTACAGCAGCTGTGAAGTTGAAATTCTTCAGTTCACCACCTTACAAGCACGTTTATCGCCTCCAATACAGTGCACTGTTATTGTGGTGGCGCACTGGTACCAAAAATCGAAGCGCCATTCGGCCCCTGGCAAGAATTGTAGATGGGTCAATTTTTAATTTTTATGCGTCAATGGCGCAGGGCGCGCTAGTAAACTGATCCCTGTATACCGATATATGCTATGCTATGAATTACGGCAGTTTTCCCTCTCGCCTGTTTCTGTGCTTCTGCCCTACCTGAGGAGGTGCACCACTGCCTTGAATTCTTGAAACCCCTGAAGTTCCCCATCTACCAGGTACAGACCTGGTGAACATCTGGTTTGCAGAGTCCACTGGAGCTAAGGGAAGTGCCTGTGGTCCTCTGGCATTTCTCGGACCTATCCATTCACAAGAAGAAGGAATGTGAAGCAAACAGGAGAAGACAACATTTCCTTAAAAAAAACGTATGATAAATTTGATGTCTGGCCTATTACAAGCTTTATGAAAAGGCAGGAAACAGTGCCTTCTGTGCATGATTATTGCTTTAGGTTCAGCGGACTCTTCCGAGCCAAATCAGGACCAGTATAGCCGAATCAGGACCACAAAATCAAGACCACAACTTCGCTGAAAGAGGACTCGCCCCTGATCCGCATAAAAGATCTGCCAAAACAACCCTAGTGGTAACACTGAAGGCACTCCACTAGCCGGTCACTTTACAATAAAGACATCCCACGCAGGGGACGCTGAGGCTATACTTTAAGTTATTGAACCCCAGTTTACAAAAACAAAATAGTATATAAACATCATTATAAAATATCAACAAAACACATACATATAAAATTCCTACATTGCCAAATAATAACATCATAGGAAGCCCCATTGACCACCTGGCAGAAAGAGTCCAATATTTCCAAGCTGATCAAACAGACCTCACACACAAATGAAGAGATTTTTGTCCCGGAAGAGTTTTTTTTTTTTTTTAAAAAGGTAGGTGACTGGTCTAGCGAAGAAGAAGATAGTATAGTAGATTGATAGAACAGAGTAGGAATGAGAAAGAACAAAAGAGAAAGACAGCGACAGTGGGAATTTAAAGCACTACATTTCCAGAAAGTGGGGATACTATTTAGGCCCTATACTGAAAGTGAAACCCTTGGTACCCCCAAGGGAGGGTAGGGGGAAGAAAGGGTGGAGGGGGGTGGAGGAGGGAATTAATTACGAACCTGTTGGTTGTGTTGAATGGTTGGCAAACATG
This sequence comes from Oncomelania hupensis, assembly GCA_036898135.1. NCBI lineage: Eukaryota > Metazoa > Mollusca > Gastropoda > Littorinimorpha > Pomatiopsidae > Oncomelania > Oncomelania hupensis. The sequence goes on from CM072521.1 coordinate 56,725,892, forward strand.
CTTTGCATTTGAGGTTTCTGTTGGTTGAATATTGGTGCTGGGGATGTTTTCTGTGAATACATAATGTGCACTTTTGAAGTTTGGTTGCACCACACCACTCTTCAGAAATAATTCTGAAACAGAATCATATACACAATACAGCATTTCCTTCAGCCTTCCTTCAATATTAGCAAACGCACTTAGGTTGTTACAACATATCAATAAATAATGTAAAAATTTCATGATTTTGGCCTACTTGAAAAACCGACGTAATGCAGCCTAAATTTGTATCACCCGGTATAAAATACTTTTCCACAGACATCTAAACACTGAAATTTTGCAAGCAGGTGAGAGGGGAATAATTATAATTACTTTTTGAAAAAAATGTAATAACCATGTATATACGAGTTTATATCATTACAATCTCTGCGTTGGAAAAGTTTTAGTTTCTTTCCTCTGTGTATCTTGCTTCTGCTTGAGGCTATAATTAATTTAAAGTGAAACTTATTTGTTCAATAAAAAAAATAAAAAATAAAATAAAATAAAATATAAAATTTACTTCTTAGACCTCCGATACCAAAATAAAATTGTAACAGAAAAAAAAGTGATAGACAAAATTTTAACGCATATAAATTTATTTGATTAATTTTCTTTGAAATATTATTGGAAAACAAGAGATGTTGAGATTTATGCTGTAAAGTGAGGGGAGGATGGGAGATGATTCCCACATACAAACCACTAGGCCACACCAGAGACTATGGCCACACAAAGCAAGGGAGTCTACTTTAGGGATCTGCATTCTAACTTCCGGTACTGTTGATCCGACGTATTTTGTTTTCATAGCATATTTTGCTGAAATATATATAACCATGGCGCTTCAAAAGCGAAAGGAAAATGAACTGGTACTTCTCCAAAATTCTAAACAGACAACAGTCAAGAAACCAAGGATGGTTTTGGACGAAGATTCATTCGTGGAGGTTGGTTGTGATGTGATACAACTGTAAGATACACAACGCCACTATACAACACGCAACATGGGGATCACCAATCTCTCCTCTGCCTTGCGTCATGCACCTTCTTTCACACTCTCATTCACTGCAAATATAATAAACACCTGTCAAATGCATTCCTAAATACAACGCCGCCTCCTCCATGTTCCATTCCCTCAAGAACATATGTCTCCTGAATTGGCCCATGAAATCCTTCCAGGGTGTTCGGCCATCGTAGGTCAATGTTGCGTGTTGTATAGTGGCGTTGTGTATCTTACACAACGCATTTATTAATTTATTTTTTTATTTTCGTTCATTTGAACATTAAATTTAATCTTAAAATGATGTGACTATTGTTCATGTTCTTGGCCTGAGTGGTCATGTGTTATTACTTGTGTTTGTTGTTGTTATTGTGTAATTAGTTTCATAATTATTACGATGTTGTTAAATATGAAGATTTCCATCCTACAAATTACAGAAAATTATAGTTAGGACTTAAGTACATTATTACTTTATCCCCAGACCCGCACACATGTATTTGATGATCTGTATACACTTTTTATGGTTTTTTTTTTTTTTGGTGTTGCAGAAAATTGAGAAAATAATTGAGAGGGACTTCTTTCCGGATCTGCCCAAGCTGAGTGTACAGAAGGCTTATTTTGATGCACTGGAACAAAATGATGTTGTGAAGCTGAGAGAACTACAGATGAAATATGGTGGCAAATGTCCTACCACAGGGAGAATATCTAGATGTAGTAAGTAGACACGATATATATGGGTCTGTCTACAAAGCTGGTTCACTTTTTGTGACATGGGTGCCCCCCAAAAAAAGTTGTCAAATACACACATTTTGTGGTTTATTTGAAAGATATGTATGTGTGTGATCATGCCATGCAGGTTAGAAGATAAGTTTTGACCTTATATGCATGTAGCCAGACCTTTAGTGTACACACTCAACAAAATGTCCAATGTAACACGGAAACCAAATAGTCCTAAAAAAACAACAATATATATAAAGTTGGCAAAGAATCTTTATTTATAAAGAGATTTGCTATGAAATAGATATAAGATTAAAAAGAAATGTTTACATTAGTAAAGAAGCTTATCTATTGATACATTATCAAGTCAGTCAATTTTCAACAAATTTTAATCGTTAAAAGTTCTTTTATACTTAAAATGAAACAACCTGTAACAGCTACTGCACATAAAAATTGTGTATAATATTATAACATAATCACAAAATAAAAGTGAGATCGTACAGGTCTGTATAAAAAAAAAATCTGGATCTTATTTAAAAAATAATGTCCAATGTAACACGGAAACCAAATTCAGCTTGACGATAAATTATATTCGGCTAAATAATATTGATCAAACTTAGCGTATCCAAATCAAGTCAAATAATAAATTTAAATAAGTTTACTTGTCACTGCTGTTTCAAAGAGCATTTTTATTTATTCATTTACAAATTTTGAACGGATCTCATCATCCATCGCAACAAGAATGACAAAAAATAATGGTTTCTTGGCTTCTAATTACGTTGGACTAGCCGAAGATCTATTTTCATTAAAATAGGCACCACAGTCGAATTAAATTTATCCTAACAACTAAATAAACATAAAATATTATATAAACATGAAGAATATTACCGTAAAGAGTCAGTTTTCTTGGGGACACTGCGTGCGATGTCCAACGTAACAACTACGTGATACTCGGAAACCACACACAATGAAAAAGATTCCCCGCGTAAAATGAAACCACACGAGAAGGGACGAGTGTATATATCAATCCGCTAATGAGGCCTACTTTATGTCATTAAAATAGTTCTACTAGGTATGCTTTGAAATAAGCAAAATAAATTTGTGTGAAGTCCAACGTAACACGAAAATCCGGAAACGATGTCAACCGATGCTTTTCAGACCATCAAAGCATTTACATAACGACTAAATTGTTATTTGTAAACATTGGAATTCATTCATAAAATACCACCAAGAAAGACAACTCTAAAAAAAAACATGTATTGTTGCGCTTAAAACAAAGATCAATTTTTGAAAACATTCTGCCTGTTTTGGAAACCATGCTTTACGTTGGACATCCAAATTTACTCTGGCTATAATACACAAAATACAAAACAAATTGTTTTTGTAAGTATTGTGCATGTTTAAACTATTACTAATGAGTTAGATTATAATAATTTTACGTGTTCTATGATATCTTTATTTATGTAAACACTGAAAAGAAAACCCAGTCATTCTCATGTCACAAAATTAGGTCAAATTTTAGGCCACTTTCAGACATTTACAAAGCAAATACAAAGGTTCTATAGACATTTTCGTCTTGAAATTATTAATACTATCTCTCCGATCACTTTTTAATAAGATTAATAGCAAAAGGAAAGGCAAATAAACAGCTTGTTGTGATAAATATTATCTAGAAAAGCAGCACCCCTCGCGGTGCTCAGCTTTGTAGACAGACCCATATATATTTATGTATACATATTTAGGGTAGTATTGCATTCATTGGTGTTGGTATGAAATCTTATCTAGATCAATATAATTTTAGAAGATATAAGAAAATGTATTAACCAAGTGAACAGGTATAAAAATTGGGTTTAGGTACAAGGGTATTGTTGTTATTTGATATGTTACACACTCTATTGAGTGTTTCAAGTCAGCACGTGAAGCTGCCAGTCGCTAATGATTTAGTTTTGCTGTGCGCCCCTTTAGGCCATGTATCTGGATGTTACTTTGTTAACAATGCAATATAAGGTAAAGGTGTCCCAGTAACCTTCCAGTCGCTGGGGAGGGAATTATTTGGGACCCCCCGTTTCTCTAGGTCAGCTTAATGAGTGCGGTGCCTATATCCTCTTTCTCGCTGCTTTACACGGCAACTCAGAGGCACGGTTTAGGATGGAGATAAAAATAGACTGCCTGACACTCCTATGCCCCTCAGTTCCCCTTTCTTTCTGGCTGCTACTTGCATTCCAGGCAGCGTAGGCCATGCTATCAGACCTCTTTCAACACTATCCCTACACAGTGTGTAGAGAGTGTAGCGTTAGAAAGTGGAGTCCATGTTCTTTTGTTTTTTTTAAAGTTCTATAAGATTCAGTCTGACAGTACTTACCAAATGGCACGTTTGCACTTCAAAGATAAGCCTCACAGAATTCTAGAACCTTTTAAACAGGTTTTAGAAAAAGGAATGGAACCAACACACACAAAATACTATAACACAGAGAGGAGAATCTCAAATAAACATTGTCTCATTCAACATAAAAAAATAAAATTACAAAAATCTATTCATTCCTATTGTATCCTATCTTATCCTGTAACTCAAAGGTCGTTGGGGCACCACAGATGATCGTTTAACCAGCATGTCTCCTTCTTCTCCTACATTCTTGCACCATGCTTTGCAGGATGGTTTTTGCAAGGCCTGATGGCAGTGATGCTCTGGTGACGTGGCCATACCATCAGAGTTTCAGTTTCTTCACCACTGTGAGCATGCCATCGTGTTGTCCAATGGCTTGTGTGGTGGTCTGTCGGACTTTGTTGTTGGTGATGTGCTAGGTATAGGAAATGCCCAGAAGTCTTCTGTAGCACCTCATCTGCATGCTTTGTGTTCTTCATTGTAGATCTGCTGTGAGGGTCCATGCTTTACAAGCGTATAGGAAGATGGAGATGACAAGGGAGCACCGCAGCTTTACCTTGGAATGTAGACTGATGGTCCTGTCTTTCCAAATGTGCTTCAACCTTGTAAGGGCAGCAGTTGTTTGTGCGATCCTGGAGAGGACTTCCTGTCGGGACCCATTGTCTGATACGATGGCTCCTAAATATTTGAAGCTATACACTGTGTTGAGGGATTGGCCTTGGACATTGATGTCCATGTTGATGCCTTTAGTGTTGTTGGTCATCGTTTTGGTCTTCTCTGCACTTATTTCCATTCCATAGGTTCTGGTGGTGTCAAACCTTTATACCAGCTGTTCAAGTTCTTGTTCCTCTCCAGCTAATCCATCAATGCCATCTGCAAAATGGAGGTTAGAGATTGCTCTACCCCCTATGCTGACTGTGCCTTTGTGATCTGCAAGAGCATCTGACATGATGTGCTCTAGGAAGAAGTTGAAGAGGGTTGGAGAGAGTTAGCATCCTTGACACACACCGATTGTTGTTCTGAACTATTTCCCAATGGCGCTATTGTGGAGGACTGCACTGGTAGCCTTGTCATACAGGCTTTTGATGACTTCAATAATTTTAGGGCTGATGTTATACACTCTCATGGTTGCCCACAGAGCTACATGCCAGACTCGGTCAAACATTTTCTTGAAGTCTACAAACACATGATATAGATGTTGTTGGTGTTGTAGGTATTTCTCGCAGATTATTCTGAGATTGAAAATCTGTTCAGTGGTACCACCACTGTATTCATTCAGAATCACCAAAAAATCATAACATAGTGATTGATTATCTGGCTAACTAAACACACAAACTGAATCAAGCAAAGTTCAGAAATGCTGCTACCCAAAGCAAAAATGATGAGAGAAATGCACATTTCCTTCTCTGTTTTCACGATGCCATTGAAGCAAGCTGTGACCAATGGCACAGAGAGCTCGTTATTTGTGGTCAAAGCAAGCTATTTTTAGGAATTGGGCAGCGTTCTAAAATGCCTCAAATTAAGTGTGGCCTGCATGGTGTACGTTCCTTCCCCGGTTGTAAACCGATCCACGTACCCTCTCACAGCTGGGTGCACTGGGGTGTGTCTTGCGCTTGTTTGAATCTTTTTGTGTTGTTTGGTGGTGGCCTTCCAAGCATTGTCACCCATCCAAGTAGCTTAACAGGAAACATTGCTAGCGTGTTCACAAACCACTACACCACTGCGTTACCCAAAGCGCAGTCTACAAATAAAGGCAGTCATTTAGTCAGTAGTTAATAAATATTAGTTACAAAGTATTTCGCCATGAGCGAATTTTGCATTGTGTATTGGGATTATTGATTGTGCAAGTGTATTTAAGTTTTATAACTTAGTGCCCTTTGATGCATTGTGTGGAACATTCTTTTTACAGCTGACAGTCCAGCATTTTTTGAAACCCCGGAGGTTGATGCAGGACGGGTTGGTTCCGTGAAGCGGCCATCGCAACAGGCGGAAGCAAATCCTGAGCCACCGCGGTCAAACCCGGAAGCACCAAAACCCGAGTCTGAGGCTGCTTCCACCTCCTCAGGTAAGTTTCTCCTTTCATATTTTCACGTTTATTATAATACTGCTATGACTGCTGCTACTGCTGCTACTGCTACTACTACTACTACCCCACTTTATGGAAATGTAGTGCTTTAAATTACAACTGTTTCTGTCATTCTTATTTGTTCTTTCTCGTTCCTAATCTGTTCTATCAATCTACTACATAGATGTTCAGTTTTTGCGTTGATCTTGAAGGTCAAGGTCATTTTAGGCCTTGCAAAAATATACCCCCCAAAATAGGTAATCGTACAGTGGAATGGCTCTATTTAACCCTTAGTGTGCAACAACATTGGGTTATTTGATCATGCATGAGAGATCACATGAATGTCATCCCAAGGTCAAGATCACTGAAGGGCAAGGTCACTGTTTTTTTTTGGGCATAATACCTTTGCTGTAGTTCATTTAATAATACATTTTTATTATTTGGAGCAGGAGATCAAGGTCAAGAGCATAGAAAGATCATAGGTATTACTTTTTTAATGGCTCTGTTTCATTTTTTGGGTCTTTTTTCTGGACCGTCATTTTCAAGTTAAATATAGCATGTGAGTCATATGGGCTTTGCATTTCTAGTTAATTTCTAATACGTACGTTGTGCACGCTACACCATGTTGAAACTATGGTCTTTGTAAATTATGTTTTATTCTCTCTTCTTTAAGAAAAAGAAATGTCCAGGTATTATTGGTAACCACTGTTTTTGTTTTTAGGTGGAATAAAGATTTCATAACTTGACTTGAAGAATATTAGCAATAATAATAATAAACATTGTAATGCTAATACTAATACTAATGGATGCTTTATAACCGCTTGTCCTTGAGAGCTCAAAATGCGGCAATCCATACCAACGTACACTCTCACGCCTTGCGCAATCTGTACCAACATACACTCTCAGGTCTTGTGCATGCTCTTGAGTCCTCCACACACACACAGGCCACAGCCACAGGCTCACATTATAAACCCAGAGCTTTAGCTCGAAGTTTGCTTCAGTTTTCATGGGGCGAATCAATATTTTTCATGAAGCAATTTGTTGGAATATTAATGAATTTGTTACGTGGTTCAGATGGCCTAGTGAAGGAGGTTGGTCTGGACAGCTTCCTGGCCAAGTACACCAGCGAAGACAACGCGTCCTTCAATGAAATCCTGGAGGAGAGTGAACGCAGACGCAGACAGAAGCACTCCTGGCTCTTTGAGAAAGAGGGCAAGCAAGATCAAGTGAGTTGGGGTTTTGGTTAAAATGTGATTTGTCATCTTTCTTCCTCTTCCAAGCTGTTTGTTAACCTTTCAATAAAAACAAGCCCCAAACTCCGATACATGCACTGAAAGGAAAGGCCATCATTTGCAAACCGGAAGTGAATTTGTGAGCGTGCCTGGATGCTAGTAACCATAGTTGTGAAAGGAGAGTTTATAATAGGTATGCGCTGACTGGATTTGCCGCCCATAGTGGATGAGAGGAGAGAGGACTTGGCAGCATATGCAGCCGGTAGCTGATCAAAATTGTTTTTTTAGTATTTTAATTCTTTCTGATTTGAAATCAACCTAGATTGATATGATTCTGAATTTTGACTGCGTTATGGAGATATTTTAACGACACATTCGATGCAAATGTATTATAAGATACACAGGTCGAAGTTGAGGGCTAAAAAGTATTTTACTTACTTTGTAATTTGTAAAATAAGGAACAAGTTTTCCTGTAACTCTTCAATTGTATTGCAGGGGGCAGAGAGAGAGAAAGAGTGAGAGAGACAGACGGACAGACAGACAAACAGACAGATCTTTATGGAACTCTTTTTTCAGTGTCAGCTGTGTGAGGGGAGAGCCCTTCTCCTTCTCCAGTATGCGGCTCTATTTTCCCTTTGGGACCTTCTGAGAACCACTATGTAGAAATCCAGCAGACATGTTTTGGTTTTGTGTGTTGCAGGAGCATATCAAGAAGCTGGCATTGCCTAGCATGGAAGAGCAAGCCGTTATCAAACAGCGCCCGCTGAATGTGGACACTTGGACCTATAAACCTCACAATGCGGTGATGTATGTCCCATTGGGTAAGTTAGGTCACTCTCGCTTTTCTGATAATGATTAGTTCCCGCGCTTGAATTTGTTGATTTTATTGGTCTTCAATAGCGCTTTTCCCCTGAAGACATGCCACACCTCTATTTTATTCTTCTTATATTATAGAGTTTATCCAGTTTTCAACCCAACCTTGCACAAGTCTCTCCTTTCTATTACATGTACATTCATGAGCAAGTGTTGAATAGAGTTGAGAGACAGCAATTCAAAAATCTAAATTTTCAGCATTTTGTTCTTATTAATTTTAGTAAATCTCTTTATAATTATATGAACTACTAAATAATGCTATCTGCTTATGTACACCCAACCAACCGTCAGCACAGCTTCAGTGTTTGACTCTGATTATAAGTGATTGGTGACAAAACAATGTGCTTCTTTTCACAGCTCAGATGTCAGAAGAGTGATATTTTTTCAATCAGAAATATGAAAAACATAAATGATTAGTGTAATGTACTGATAACTTGCATTATTATATTTATCTATATAGTATTAATACAATTATTGGCTTTGTCTCTTAGTTATGATAGCTGAAGAAAATTGCATAGTGTTAGGACATTATTAAATAAGACTAACGTCTATTTTATTAAAATTATTTTATTTGTGCTAGACTGTATTAGTGTACATGTGATATGGTTTTGTTGTCTTTAGTTATGATAGGATGACGATGAGTGTTTGGTGGGCATAAACGCAGTGGGCGTGTGGGTGTATATATGTGGGTGGGTATGCGGGTGTGTGCGTGAGTGTCTACGTGCTTTGATTCCATGTGTAAATTCCCATCTCACAAATCATTATCACAACAGGTTTATTTTGTTGATAATTAATTATTTATGATCTTGCCCTATGTAATGTGTTTTTATACAGTGAGTATCCTTGTGGCAAACCAAATTTCCTTTTTGATGGAATAAAGAATATATTGACTTGACTTGACTTTACTTCAGGGGGTTTTGTCCCCTTGACCTGACTGGGGATCTATGCCAACCCCCAGACCTCCGCTAAATTTTCAATTAATTTTAATAGTCTCAGCTCTCATGCCTGCTACTGAGCCAACTGTAAGATAATAATAATTAACATTTGTTTAGCGCCATTCTGCACTAGAGCTCATAGCACTTTACAACAAAGCAACAACAAAAATATAAATAAATCAAATAAAGGAAATTGTCTCAGGCTCTGTATTGTGAGCTGTCTCAGTTACATCAATATCTCCTGTTTCAAAGGTGATAACTGAAAATTTTTATAAACATGGCCCGAAATTCTGCCAGAACAAGATACAAGATTTACAAAGTTGAGATATGTGATCATCCCCTGTAGTAAGTCATTTAAGTTACTTTAAACATGGATTGATTTTTAAATTTTATTTTTTGTTTGTTTGCAGGAGAGGAATTGAGCGCCAAGGAGCTGATAGAGCTAAAGAAACACAAGCCCCGACAGGTGATCCACGAAAACACCAAATTCTCTGAAAACCCTTTCGGCACGTCCAGAAGCAGCGAAGTGTTGCAGAAGGCTGCCGTGCATAAAGCTATGGTCAATCAGGTATGGTTTTGTCTGCCTATTCCTGCTTTATTGATTTGATGATTGAAGGATTTTGACATATAAGTTCTTATAGATGAACAATGCAATGCGTTCTTCAGTTTAGTTCTCACATACCTGTTCTTTTGTGATTATTATTGTGAATTGGGTTGTAACTGCTGACGAAGCGTATTGAAATACATGCATGGAGAATCTTATAATCTGCTGCGTTTTGTATCCTTCAACCTTTTGACAGGTCTTCCTGATTATTCAGTACAGACCCATTTAGTTTTCTTTGTTGTGACATGTTTGTGGTTTAATTACCAGAATTGCGCCACAAACCATCGTTTTGCGGAGAGAGAAAGTACGTATGTTGCAAATTGTGTGGAGAATGCTTCTATAGTTCAGCGTTTAACTGATAAAGAAAATCCAAGAATCTTTCCAAAAGCACAAAAAAATGTGGTAATTGCGATACACCGTGCGAGAGATCCTGCCCTGCTTCGCCCCCTGAAAATTGCATCTGAAAATGTAGAACAGGTTGAAACTTTTAAGTATTTAGGGACGGTTTTAGACAAGAACTTGAAGTTCAGTGATCATGTTGGTTTTATTTGCAAAAAGGCCAATCAAAGGATGTATCTAGTAAGAAAGTTGAAAAATTTTGGGGTCAATGTACATATCTTAGAAATAGTTTACAGATCTCTAGTAGAAAGTATTCTATGCTTTAACATTGTTACCTGGTTCGGAAATCTTGGCGTTAGAGACAGGATCAGACTCAACCGCATTGTAAACCTAGCTAGCAGAGTGATAGGAAAGACACAAAAGCCAATAACAGAAATATATAAAGATTTGGTAAAAAGTAAAGCTAGAAAGATCATGTCTGATAACAGTCATCCCATGTGTAGATCATTTGAACTGTTGCCCTCAGGTCGGAGGTTTAGAACCCCGGCCTGGAAAAGAAACTTGTATGGCCACTCTTATGTACCAAGTGCAATCCGCATCTTAAATTTAAGCAAACTGTAATACCCCCAGTTACCTACAATGGCTACATTTGTCTTCTGTGTACTGTGATGATGTAATGTAATATGATGTGAGTTGTGCAATGAAGTCAGCTATTTGTCATGCGTATGATTGTCTTAATTAATGTTTTATGTAATGTAATATGATGTGAGTTGTGCAATGAAGTCAGCTATTTGTCATGCGTATGATCTGATTGTCTTAATTAATGTTTTATATAACAAAAACTGTTAATATTTCTTTTAGTTTTTAATCTTTCTGTCTTAGTCTTTGTGCTACTAAAGACAAATTTCCATGTTATTGTATTTTAACTATGGACAATAAAGATTCGTATTCGTATTCGTATTCGTATTCGTATTTTTCAAAAATCAGATATTAATCATCAATACAGTTGGTTTTTTGTTTTGTTTTTAGAGCTGCAATTAGTTTTGTTGCTGTGACTGGAACTATGGTTTAAAATGTGAATTTTCTGTTATTGATTTGGATTTTCTTGATGTTTTGATTGACAGGGCAAGATAGGGCATGATGGGCGTGAACTTGCGGCACAGACACCCACTGTCAACGGATTCAAGTTGGTCGGCACACCATCCCCTGCTCCTGGGGTGGACGAATCTCCTCTCATGACCTGGGGTGAGATTGACGGCACTCCGTTGAGGCTGGACGCTTCTGAACTCAACCCCTCCAACACTCTAGGCCCTGTATTCAAAGTAATTTCTCAATGCATTTTTTTTTTAAAAAGATTTTTTTTTATAATGAATTGAAGATGGACAGACATTGAAAGCATGTATTTGAAGCTGAATGTGTTGTCAACTCCTCAGCAAGACCAGTCCGTGTTTTCACAAAGGAAATTTCAAGTGCAGTTTTTTTTTGTTGCCATACTTGAAATGAGGTGAACAGTCTCACTTCTGACCTCATTTTATTTTATTTTATTTTATTTTATTTTATTTTATTTTATTTTATTTTATTATTATGATTTTGTGTGTGTGCTTTATGTGTCATTGTGCATGTTATATTTATTTTCTGTATCTGCGTGTATCTATTTATTTATTTCAAAATGCCATTGATGTATTTATTAGCCCTCCCCCCCCCCACCCTCCCACCACCCAAATTGTTGTTTAGTGCATGTGAAACCATGTCATTGGGCACTGAGGGCAGATTGCGAGTTTTGTTTTGAGCAGTTTAGGTTAGATGATGATGATGATGATGATGATGATGATGATGATGATGATGATGATGATGATGATGATGATGATGATGTACTGGTGCACAATATTAAAAGTTTCTTGTTTTTCTCTTTCTTCAGATTCCAGATGTGCCGAAGAGAGACCAGATAGCCTTGGCATTGGCTGAGAAGAACAGCAAGGCCCACAGAGCCAAGAAGGAAGCAGCTCTGAAGCAAGTCACTAGGCGCCTGACCTCGTAAGTTGTCCCTTGTTTTGAGGAATAGAGATTTGTTGATTTGACTTGACTTGACTTGAAGTTCTACATTCAAAACAATTTGATTTGTGTTTACTCAAGACACTTTATTACCCAGTGAATTCACAATACACGGGATTTGGTTTTGGCCATGCAGTCAAAATTTCAGTCACTCTGCAACAACAAACATGCTTTTCAATGAACATTAAGACATTGAATAATCTAATAGAGAAAGTGGTTTTAAGAAGTAAAACTAACACTCCACCGCTCTCTCCCCATACACACACATATGCACGTGCCACACACGCACCACACACACACTCTCTCTCTCTCAATCATACGCGGACACATTCACTGATACACACACATTTCTACATAGGTATTGAAATTAACTTTTTCTGTACTGTGCTATAGTGCCAGCGCACAATGCTTCCATACTAACATACGCATACGCCTACCTCGACTTTCGAAAGTCGCAGTGTGTACATTCAACATAGTTTACGAAACTAAGGTGGAAAAATCTCTTATATTTTAAGTTTAGAGTACGCTTGCCACGTTGGTCTGGCATTGACTACTGTTGTTTCAAAGAGAGCGGGCTTCTTACATGGGAGGGTTGGCTAACAGCGTTACAAGTGGACAAAGTGGTGAAGAAGAAAGTGATGAAGGTGATGCGCTGTATATGCACACAACAATTACAAAAATAACTCTGTTTTCCCCAACAATTGAGGAAAGGTCTATTATTGAATTGTTGCCTTCCTTACACTATCTGTAGTTTTATCTATGGGAATCGGATGTACAAATTTGAGGGGAGAGTAGATTTTACTTCCTTGTTATCCATACTGCACATTGATGTTTAGTTATTCATTTATTAATTTCAGTTCCTCAAGCTCTCAGCATTACTTTTTGAAAGCTTCGGCAGCACTTGCCAATATTTACTTTTACCCTTGTCCTATCCTATCCTGTCCTGTAACTCGGAGGTCGTAGGGGCACCACAGATAATCTTTTAACCAGCATCGTTTACCCTTGTGAAAAATAAATATTTAGATCAACGAATTTTTGTTTCCAGACCGGCCCCCAACATGAGCCCTTTGGAGCGTTTGAACAGCATGTCCCCAGCAGCCCAGCGCCTAGCCAGCAAGCGACTAGGGGTGAGGAAACACACTGACAACGCACTGCGCGCCAGTTACAGTCCTTCTCCCTCTCGACTCCCCGGCGAAAAGACCCCCATCCTACGCCTGACGCCATCCCCCCGAGCGGAATCTTCTTCCACCAGAACCTCGTCCGTGCGATCGACGACGCAGCCCTCATCGATTAGGCAATCGCCTCGAGGCAACGGCACGCCCAAATTCTCCATCACAGACAATCTTCTCAAGCTCCCTACTCAACCGCGATCCAACGCTGCAGACTTTTTCTGAAGATGCGCAAGACAGACCTCCAGCCGAGACGCCTCTCCATGCTCTGCAAAACAACGAGGCAAACTTGTGCAGATAATGTGCATCGAAGACGACAGTTCAACACTCTGCTTGTTGATCTTCCAAAGCTGCAAACAAAACTCCAGATTTTGTTTGGTTGTGTGAAGACATTGCCTGCTCTTGCCAAAGACAACCTGCTTTAAGCTGCCTGTATGGCTGTGCTGAAAGATTAGATGGTTGTTTGGATCTTGGATGAGAATTACTTCCATCCAGGAATTCATGCAATAATCTGTATACAAAATCTTGATGAACTGTCAGATTGTATTTTAGGTTGTGCAAGATATAGACTTCCATTGCAAAGTGCGGTCTGCTTGAGCTGCCTTCACAGCTGTGGCAAGCAAAGGCCGCTGGTTTTTTTTGGTCTGCATTTGTGCAAAAACAATCACCCTCCAAGGCCTCGCTTCATGATCACCACAGAAAATGTCAAGACATTTGCAGAGAGGATGGTCGTATAAGACTTGAAGTTGCGAACTCCTAAGACTGTCATCAAGGATTCGACTTCAAAGCTTCCCCTATTTGGTTATCAGTTGAAAAGCCTCCCTGATCATGAGAGAAGGTAAAACTTTGTCCTACAATGTTGTGTGAGGACGGACATCAAGAACAGTACTCAAAGTGAAATGAGAAAATGTGATACGATGTTTGGAGGAGGATTGATGACAATGATGAAGACTATGATTATTATGATGATGATGTCGATGATGATGAAAACCCATCTTCTTGTTTTTATATCATTTGTTACAGAGACTCTGAAAGTTTTCTGTTCTTATTAAACACTACTTCTTGACTTGGTGCTGGTTAATATTTTAATTTGTATTAATTTTTTTTACATTTTCAGTGAGTTAGAAAGAACCTTTTCTATTTTCTTTCAAGAGGGATTTATTTACATGATTCAGCTCAAATTGTCGGGATCTTAAAATGAGGCATTAATTTTATCGCTTCATTTCATTTTGATTCTGTGATTGTATAAGAAGAGTAATAATTGGACTGTTATGGTTGGATTGTGCTGGAAAATACTCTTGTGTATTCAAGTTATTCTGAAGACAATCCTTATGGATTGTCAGTATGATTGGCTTATACTTTATGGTCATTATGAATTGCCCTTGTGATTTCTGTGGAAGAAAGCAATGGATTGAAAAGTTTTAAATAAAAACAGAAGGTAATAAATCGATACATTTTGAAATTTAACTCTTTTTTTAATTTCTTTTTGTTCGTCTGATGTACTATCTGGGCAATAAGCTGTTACCTTTTAAGACCCCAGCGGCTAATCACCTGGTATGTTAACCCTTTCACTGACCGCTGTCCACAATTGCAGACATTCCCAGCACCAGCTGTCCACAATTGCAGACATTCCCAGCACCAGCTGTCCACAAATTCAGACATTCCCAGCACCAGCTGTCCAGAATTGCAGACAGCATTCATGCATCTACACACAGTACAACATCAAATATTCACAAGATTCTAGAGTCCATGTAGGGAAGAATGCCAAAGATGCATTTCTGCAAAAAAAAAACAGGGTTCACATAAGCATGGAAAATCATGGAAATTCCAATGAAGTCATGGAAAGTCATTTTCCAGACCTGGAAAATTATGAAATTTCCAATGAAGTCATGGAAATTTCAATAAAGTCATGGAAAGTTATAGAAATTCCAATGAAGTCATGGAAAGTCATTTTCCAGGCTTGGAAAGTCAGGGAAATTTCAATGAAGTTATGGAAAGTCATTTCCAGGCCTGGAAAGTCGTGGAAATTCCAATGAAGTGATGAAAAGTCATTTTCCAGGCCTGGAAAGTCATGAAACTTCCAATGAAGTCATGGAAATTCCAATAAAGTCATAGAAAGTCATGGAAATTCCAATGAAGTCGTGGAAATTCCAATAAAGTCATGGAAAGTTATGGAAATTCCAATGAAGGCATGGAAATTCTAATAAAGTCATGGAAAGTCATGAAAATTCCAATGAAGTGATGAAAAGTCATTTTCCAGGCCTGGAAAGTCATGGAAATTCCAATGAAGTCATGAAAAGTCATGGAAATTCCAATGAAGTCATGAAAAGTCATGGAAATTCCAATGAAGTCATAGAAAGTCCAATAAAGTCATGGAAAATCATGGAAATACCAATGAAGTCATGGAAATTCCAATAAAGTCATAGAAAGTCATGAAAATTCCAATGAAGTCGTGGAAATTCCAATAAAGTCATGGAAAGTTATGGAAATTCCAATGAAGGCATGGAAATTCTAATAAAGTCATGGAAAGTCATGAAAATTCCAATGAAGTGATGAAAAGTCATTTTCCAGGCCTGGAAAGTCATGGAAATTCCAATGAAGTCATGAAAAGTCATGGAAATTCCAATGAAGTCATAGAAAGTCCAATAAAGTCATGGAAAATCATGGAAATACCAATGAAGTCATGGAAATTCCAATAAAGTCATGGAAATTTTAATAAAGTGGGAAAAGGTTTTTCAATAGTTTTTTTTCTGGACTTCCTGACCAAATCAAATGCTATGAGAAAGTCAGCAAAAGTGAAGAAGAAGACCTGAATGAAATTCAGAAGAACATTGATGCCAAGCTCAAAGAAATTAACAACTTGAAGCAAAAAATAAAATGAATGGCCTTTGAGGTATTAGTAGCATTTGCTTTTTGTTTATGTATGTGTGGGTGTATGTTGAGCGGTTCACCTGTTCTTGAAAAATATTATTTGGGTATGGAAATGTCATGGAATTTTAGACCAATAACTCTGTATGAACAATGACAGATGACCTATGGGAGAGATCACAGACTGAAGTCACTAGAGTCTGCATCGTCACAAAAATTTGATTTCAGCGTTCAGCCCTATAGTCACTTGAAAGTGACATTGGCAGCAAAAGCGTTAATCAAGTTTAATTAAGTTCATGCCTCATTTGGATTTTTCAAGTTTTTCGGACTTCAGTACATTATTTCTTATTAATTTGTGAGAAGATAGTGTTACTTTGTTTAGTCTGCTGTGGCTTGTACACATAATTATAGGTTTTGCTGCAACTTCTTTGAAATTTTGGACAGTGCGGCTCATAGTCAGCGGTATGCCTTTTGGACTTTAAAGCCTGGTGGTTAACGATTACTTTTTATTTGAAGACTTTTTGTGCATGTGGGGAAATTAAGAAAGCACAATTCACTATTTCAGAAATTTGGTGTGAAGTAGAATTTTATTAGGTTTTATTAATTATATTTAATTTTAATTGCTGTACACTTACACTTATATTTATTTTGACATGTGGGTATTCACATACACACACATACGCATAATACATAAAAGGCAAAATCATTTATTGGTAATGACATACACATCTTACATAAGAGGACATGGACAGTGAAAAATAATTAACAAACACATTGTTTTTTCTTCAACTTATTATTTTGTAATAAGTCTCAAGAACTCATTTTAAATGGTTATACTTATGATAAATATTGAAGATAGTTGCATATGAACCAATGAGAAGCTAACATTGTGCGCATACAAGTAAAACGTGCTTTGATAAATATGACAATAATAACCAAGTCATATGTACTGATGATGACAGTTCTAAAAAAAAAACAATAAAAAGGTTCAACAAAGTTTTGGGTTAGCTAGCAGGACATGAAAAGCACACCTACCCGTTTCTGACAAACTGTTATGACACACTTACTTACAACAAAATGAGAAGGAAAGATAAGTCTGTTTAAACAATGGAAGAAGAAAGAAAGGTATAAAGCTGTTAATACTATTACCAAACTATGAAGCACACTTTAACATCCAAAATACTTGTTTTAATTTTTTTTCCACAAATAACATCAAGGTTCCATTCCCCTCCCCCCACTCCCCTTCCCCACCCCCCACCATAGGGGTGAAGGAGAGGGGGGGGGTGTCTGTATAAATAGTATTTCCACTTTCTGGAAATTTAGTGCTTTAAATTCCCAATGTTGCTGCCTTTCTCCATTGTTCTTTCTCATTCCTACTCTGTTCTATCAATCTGCTATCTTCTTCGCTAGAGGCGTAGAGCAGTCACCTACCTTTTTTTTCTTGAAAACTCTCCCAAAGCTCCTCATTTGTGTATGAGGTCCGTTAGGTCAGCTTGGGGATATTGGACGCCTTCTGCCAGATGGTCACTGTGGCTTTCTATGGTATTATTATTTAGCAATGTAGACTCTTTATATGTATGTGTTTTTAATAAATATTTAATGCTGATGTTTATATTCTATTTTGTTTTTGTAAACGGGGGGTTCGATAAATTAGAGTAAAGCCTCAGGATCCCCTACTTTGTAAAGTACACGGCTGGTGGAATGCCTTCAGTGTTACCAATAGGGTTGTTTGAATGGATCTTTTATTCGGATCGAGGGCGAGTCTTCCCCTCCCCCCCCCTTCTACTGCCCTCCCTGTAAGGGTGCCGGGGGTTTCTGTATAAATAGTATCCCCATTTTCTAGAAATTTAATGCTTTAAATTCCCACTGTCTTTCTCCTTTGTTCTTTCTCATTCCTACTCTGTTCTATCAATCTACTATACTATTTTCTTCGCTAGACCAATCATCTACATTTTTTCTTCAATACTCTTCCAAAGCTCCTCATTTGTGTACGAGGTCTGTTGGACGCTTTCTGCCAGATGGCTAACAGGGCTTCCTATGATATTATTATTTAGCAATGTAGGCATTTTATAATATATGTGTTTTGTTGATAGTTTATAATGATGTTTATATTCTATTCTGTTTTTGTAAACGGGGCTTCGATACATTAGAGTATAGCCTCAGCGTCTTTTGCATGGGCTGCCTTTATTGTAAAGTGACCAGCTGCTGAAGTGCCTTCAGTGTTACCTCTAGGGTTTTTTCAGCAGGCTTTTTTTTTAATGGATCAGGGGTGAGTCCTTTTAACCAAGTTGTGTTCCTGATTTTGTGGTCCTGATTCGGCTCTTTGCAGTCCGCTGGACCCTGTAAGCAATGAATAACTAACTAACTAACCTCTTTCAACCAAGTTGTGGTCCTGATTCAGCTCTTTGCAGTCCGCTGGACCCGTTAAACAATAATTAACTAACTAATTAACCTACATCAAGGATGGAATGGGTGTGGAGAGGTTAAAAGTAAAATTCAGAATGAATATAGTTTGTTACCATTATGATAGAAAACTACAAGACCTCTTGTACCATTGCTATGCAGATACAACCAAAAAAAAGGCACAAACATGTATGATGAAAATTGGATAGTTAAAGTGTTATAAACAGGTAAACGATTGAAGTATAAATTAGTAGCCAAATTACAATGACTAAAGTGGTTTTTTTTTAGGGTAGTACACCATATTGTGCTGACAAACACTGGGTCACTCTCAGTGTGGTGTTGACCAAAGAGGCTAAAACAGAAAGATTCCTTCCCATAATCTTTGTGTTGACTTTACAATGTGAGGAAAACCATTAAAACATCATATAGACTTTAAAAGATAAAAACGTTTCAAAAATAACAAGTAGAATGTCGAATAAGCTTAAGCAGAAATACAATTAAGTACTTAACAACAAGGATTTGGGGTGTAGAAGAGAGAAAGGGATCGAGGGACAAGAACATTTGGGGATGAAGAGCACAGGAGAAGGACTGGGAGGCATTATCACAACCTTAAGTATCACAGCTGTACAATTATTATTATGCTATTTGAGCACTAGATTGAAACATTATAAATAACACTCAATTTTGTTAGTTGAATAATTTTTTTTTAAAACTTGTGCAAACAAACTTATTAAAAGAATATACAAGAATTAAGATTCATGACTGGCAAATGAAACAGAGAATTGAAACAATAGACGAATTCTTCAGATATAAACAAAACTCATCAGTGGCTTAAACAAATCACAGATGTTAAAACAGATATCTGATAATTGTTTTAACCAATCACATACCTTACCTCAGTCACATGTTGATTTTCAACCAATGAAAGACCTTACCATCATGCAGATGTTGATTTTCAACCAACCACAGACCTTACATCAGTCGCAAACCACAACAAACAACAAAAAAGACTTAAAAATTGTTATTTCACCTGTGCTAAGTTCTTTACATTAAAAATGGACTCCATTGAAGAGCGAACGTTTAGATTTAGATACACAATTCAGTTCAAGTTGTTTAGTGTATCCAAGGACCCCCCCAAAAAAATTAATGTGTAACTGCTGCCTTTGAGACTTTTACAAACATGATATAATAATTAATTTGAGCAAGCAAAATATTATTTTGAAAGAAAAAATAACATTTGTGCAAGGATATAATTTTGGTAGTTGATCTTGAGACAAAATGGATGCTCTTTTCTCATGAAAACTGAGACGACAAAATCAGAAGAGATTCGTGTAACATTTTCTTATCCATTTTCTTATGCCAAATCAATTCAAATGTCAATACTATGATAATGATAGTAACAATAGTAACAATAATAATTATAATAATACTAATTCTTATAATAACAAACATGAAGTAACCTTATATCACAAGAATTAAAGAAGCATAACAGACACAATTAACAATAATTATTATGACACTACAATAGTTAAAGCTTTTAAAAGAAATATTTCAATTCCTTTTATGGTAAGCGTTGTGACCAAGTGGTCTAAGGCGGTACTTACTTGCCTTGTCCACAGGCTAGAAACCAACGGCTGACAGGTGTGGGATCAGCCCCACCTTTGGGAATTGTTTTTCCGAATATTATTTACTTTGGACTCTGGCAACGTCTCGGGGGTTTTCTCTGGGTATTCCGGTTTGCTCCCACAACAAACTTTCAAAAACACAACTAATTTTAGGTATGTTTGGTTTGGGTACTCTACAAGCTGCAACTACGCCTTCCCCAGGAGAATTTCCCGCTAAAACGAGACAATAAGGTGTTACAAAAAAAATCAAACAGCAGAGAAACAGTATCAAAATTATAACTTTATATATCACAGATGATAATATTATTACAAATACTATTCTAATTCATAACAAAATTAATGTAATATGCTATGATACAATGTAATTCAACAACCATTTTGGTATGAATAATCAATTTCAACGCTGTGAAAGGTTTACAGGGAATTTATATACCATCAGATACTTTTTGTATACAAGCTACTACTGATTACATTGACACCCCCAAAGAACAAAAAAGTAATAATATATATTTTTTTTAAATGATGATGATGATGATGATGTTAATAAAAAGATGCTGCTGCTGATGATGATGATGTTAATAAATGATGATGATGATGATGACGATGATTTCATCATCATCATCATCTTCATAAGGAATTTATGAAAAATTATAGTTTTGTACATGCTCATGAATCACATCCCATCAGCGACACATCTACAAAAAAGCTCCAAAGCCTGAGTAATAATAAAATTTAAAATCCTAAAACAAAACTAAAAACCAAAACATTACTTTTGAAATCATAATCCAATAATGTATATCCCCAGTACATCAAAATAATACACATATTTTTTCTTCTGTTAAAAATATAACAGTGTTCAAATAACATAAGTTCAATAGTGTTTAACCGCGCAGTATAATTTTAAACATGAGACAAAATCCTATTTTTTCAAAACATAACAATGTGCACATTACTAAAACTCAGAACATTCTTTGGTAACGAAAATTGATTACTGCATGAGGCATTCATGTTAACAAAATAAAATTTTCTTTTAAAATGAGACATTTAAAAACAAAAATCTAACTTTCTGTTATAATAAATGAGACATCTTAAAACAAACATATTTTTTGAGCAAATTGAAATTGGCATTTTTGGACATTTGCTAATACTTTAACTATGTACAATCATGTTCATAATGGACATTATTATTAAGAGTTTCATTTTAAAGCGAACTATTCAATGAAGTACAATTCAATGCCAGCGGTTGAAGTGCATGCATTTTGTTTGCAAGGAACAACATTCAAAATTGTGTGAACATCAAATAAGTGCCTAGTTGTGCCATATTCTTAAAAAAAGAAATAAACAACCAAAAAAAAACACCTGGTAACAATCCATAGCAACATTTTCCAATGCAAAAGAAGATCGAAAATATGGAAAATGTGCTACAGTGAAATCAAAATTTACATGAATTACATCGTAATAGAAACCTCTCAGCTCAGAGATCTTTGGGCTTTTAACAAGTACAATTGTGTTGAATGTTATCTATAATTGTCAAAAGGTGCATAATAATGCTGTTTCAGTCCATGTGCATTATTATGAGACAAATGTATGTACTTGACTATGTGCGTTTTTATGAGACAAATGTATGTACTTGACTATGAGTGTTTTTATGAGACAAATGTAAATACGTGACTATGTGCATTTTTATGAGACAAATAGGTATTTTCTTTGACCTTTACTTTTGCAAGGCTTCAACATATCTTCAAAGTTTACTTATCAGGGAAAATAATTCCCCAAATTGAAGACCCCCACCTCTCCCCTCCTTCCCCCCCCCAATTCGGCCCCCTCACCCCTTTCCCAACAACAACAACAACAACAACAACAACAAAAACCACAAAGAAAAAAAATCCAATGTTTTTATCTGTGGACAAATTTACATGCTTTATCTTTCTTTAAATATAAAATTGTTGTGAAGAAAGTAGGAAGTTTTTACTGTACATCAAGGCTTTCATATTTATGTAAATCATTTGAGAGGAAAAAGTCAATGATTCCATTAATATAATAAGGAAAGCTCGAACATGTGTTTTATGTACAGTTGCCGACTCAGCATGGACTACCTTTGGCAGTCTGTGACTCACTGTGTTAATAAGCTTAAAGCAGAAAGTTGTTATATCCGTTATGATATTTTTTTTAAATGCCGTCCTTAGAGAAGAAAGGTCCCTGACTGAAGTTACTTCCTCGAAGGACCTCAATTCGCAGACTGTTTATTTTGGGCTTTACTTTTGACTTTATTATTGCCATAAACAATCATACAATGGACTTTCCTTGCTCAAACCAACCCCTAAAGTGTTGAATTTTCCAGTTTTGTTCCGACAGGGAGCGATTAATGTTCCCCTGTTTAATAGTACATCAATCATTATCATAGCCTTGAGACCTTTGACCATATTTCTGAATTATCCACGCAGCTGCAAGAGTGTGTCATCAGTGTGTGGGATATGGTCGGGTCTACTGTATCAACCTAAAAAAAACAAAAATTTACTGAGAAAATTTTTTTTATGGGTTCTGTCTTTTTCTGGCTTTAGTAGATGCTATTTTTAGCGCAAGAATGGTGGCTAGAGGTTGTTATTAATAACTTTAAGGATTTTATTAATTAAAAAAAACAACTACCCTTTCAAAAGCTTTTTTGTTTTGTATTTTTTGTCGTGGGTTAAAACTCACTGTGAATGTTAAGAAGATCTGTCAAGGGGGCATGATCAAAGTGGGTGCCTTTAAATAAACAAAGCTGAAGATATTGGTCAAATGACACCTTTCGAAGAAAGACGTATCCTAATTAATAAGCAAAGCTGAATGTTTTGTATCTGTAGTTGACACCCTCGCGTTTCTGAAGCTCGATCCTCTGAGCATGGAGGCCTTCGGATATCCAGTCTTGGGCAACGTCAAAGGTGGCCCGACGCCTCGGGATGGTGTTGAGGAAGAACGTGTCTTTGGACTCCATGTGGACTTTGGGAGGCTCAGGGGCAAGAACTGGCTCATCGCATTTGACGTAGTAAGGCAGTCGCTTTGTGGTTTTCCTGAAGAAAAAAAACAAGGCATCTAAGGAATGGTGGTGGTCGTGGGCTTCTTCTCCACTTCTTCTCTCCCTTTTCTTCTTTCTTTCTTCCTCCCTCTCTTTTTTCTTTCTTTCTTTCT
This sequence comes from Oncomelania hupensis, assembly GCA_036898135.1. Taxonomy (NCBI): domain Eukaryota; kingdom Metazoa; phylum Mollusca; class Gastropoda; order Littorinimorpha; family Pomatiopsidae; genus Oncomelania; species Oncomelania hupensis. The sequence continues at coordinate 56,749,334 of CM072521.1, forward strand.
TTCTTTCTTTCTTTCTTTCTTTCTTTCTTTCTTTTGTTGTTGTTGTTGTTCTTCTTCTCCTCCTCCTACTCATCATCATCATCATCATCATCATCACGATTATTATTATCATCTTCTATCTTTCTTCTTCTTTCTTTCTCTCATCATCATCATAATCATCATCTTCTTCTTCTTCTCATCCTCCTCCTCCATCATCATCATCATCGTCGTCGTCATTATCTTCTTCTTCTTATCCTCCTCCTCCTAATCCTCCTCCTCATCATCATCTTCTATCTTTCTTCTTCTTTCTTTCTCTCATCATCATCATCATCATCATCATCATCATCATCATCATCATCGTCGTCGTCGTCATCATCATCATCATCTTCTTCTTCTCCTCCTCCTCCTACTCCATCATCATCATCATCATCACCATCATCATCATCATCATCATCATCATCATCATCATCATCATCATCATCATCATCATCATCTTCTTCTTCTTCTTCTTCTTCTTCTTCTTCTTTATTTCTTTCTTTCTTTTTCTTCTTCCTATCTCATTTTACCTCGAACACATTTAACACATTACAGCAAAAACAGGCCTTTCTCTGATTTAATAAACAACAACAACAATTTAAAAAAACGTGTCTTTGGTGTTAACTAATAGTAGTGCACTATTTTCCAAGACATTTATTTATTTATTTATTTATTGTAGCAATTCATTTAATATATCCCGGATAAGCTCCCAGTTGATGTCACATCATGAGTAGTGGCAGCGCCCTCATACTCTCTGTCATACAGACAGCCCAGTTAACAACATCAAACTGTTTGTAAACTATGATCGTGCCTAAAAATATTCATGACGGCACACGAAAAAGCATGAACGAAAATTCATTAAATAAAATCCATACAAATAGATCACGCTACAGATATGTCGACATAAGCTTACTTGATGTTGTAAGGGTCTCCGTGGACTTCAGCTCTCCAGCCATACGTGTCCACAATGGTCTGATAGTCTGGGGAGGGAGACCGATCCTCCTGGATGTAGAGGAGGTCCTCCTCGCTGGGAGTAGGTGGCAATGGGTTCATTGGTCGGGTCTGGGGAGAGGGTTGTTCACGCCACGTCTCTGGGGCTGGACCAGGCGGAGGTGCGGGCACTGGTGTCTTGCTCTGACCTGCAGTGAGATGATGGAGATTGATACCAGGCTTGCAAAAACCATCCTGCAAGGCACGGTGCAAGGAGGTAGAAGAAGAGGGAGACAGAAAAAGAGGTGGGAGGACAACATTCGAGAATTGACTGGTTTGACATTGAACGAAGCCATGAGGGTTGCTGAAAACAGAAAGATGGAGTACGCTGGTTAAGTGATCATCTGTGGTGCCCCAACGACCTTTGAGTTCGGAATAGGATAGGATAGCGCATACATGTTTGAGTTCTGCAAAAATACATAACCCAGACTTACGAGGACCAATCAGAAGCGAGAGTGTGACGTCACGAGTTTAGACGTCAACCTAAACTCCTCCCACACGCAACAAATTGGCGAGCTAAGGCAGTTGAATTCACTTGTTGCGTGTCGATGCGATCTGAGCAAAGTTGTTTCGTATTATAGTCAAACAATGAAAGAGTACATCACATCGTCATTAGAAAGTGCATTGTGGTGAAATTACTAACACATCTACACACGTTTATAAATTCGAACCGGGCCGTGATACACATGGCGCCACTACTCCCAGCCAATGCATAAGCCGAAGAACATCAGCCAAATGTGGCCACTAAACTCATAAAGTGTGGCCACCCATCAAACTTCCGGTCAGTGACAAATCTCATAACCCAATGCATAAACCGTAAAACGTAAGCCAACTGTGGCCACTACTTTAGCCGTGAGAGCTGACTGAAGGTGTCTGTATTGTACGCACTTGCACGTGCAGACTATGACGAGACTGATGACGTTATCATCTCACGAGATTTGGGGAATAAACGGCTTCCGAACTGATCATCCATTGTCTATGTACGTGTGTACGAAAGATGGTGCAAGAAGTGGGATTTTAGACTAAACAAGGTGATCACTATGGCCGAAGGGGCATTCGTCAAACCACCAGAGGAGTTATGTACAACCTCAGAAAATCCGAGCAGCGCCTGGGACAGGTGGAGGATGAGGTTCGACATTTTTCTGAAAGCCTGCGGTGCCTCAGAAAAACCGGACGTTGTAAAGGTGGGACTGCTGTTGAATCACATTGGCTGTGAATGCATCGACATTTACCACAATTTTGTCTTCCTACCAGAGAGAGAAGAAAACAACGAAAGAATTCCAGCAGAAAACAAAGACGATTTTGCCACCATTATTCGGAAGTTCGACGATTTTTTTCATCGCCGAGATCCACAGCTAATGCTTCGAGAGAAATTTTGGTACAGCCTCTCAAGAGAAGAAGGTCAAGCGTTTGATTCTTGGGTCCGGATGGTGAAAGATCGAGCCGTAGCATGCAAGTTCGACGATCTCGAAGGTATGATACGCGACAAACTCATTTTCTCGTGTCGGGACGACTCTGCGAAAATGAAACTTTACGACATCGGCGCACGTCTTACGTTGCAGAAAACGATTGACATTCTGTCTGTCAGAGAACTGACCAGAAAAGAGCTGAGTGACGCAAAATCACGATCGAATGGAACGACTATCGAAGCCGTGACGTCAAAATCTATGACGCATAAGAAAAAGATGACCTCAAATCCCAAGAAATTCAGTCAGCGACCGGCTGAACCTGTACGGGAAATTGGGAGAAATTCTCAAGCTTTGTGCAACTACTGCAACAAGAAACATATACCTGGAAAGAAATACTGTCCGGCGGCGAAAACACGATGTTCTTTCTGCTCGCTGGTGGGTCATTTCGCCTTTGTGTGCCGCAAGCGAAATGCCAGCGTTCGTACTGTCCAGGGCGGTGATACTTCTTCAGAGCCTGAAGAACATTTCTACGTTGGAGCAGTTTATGGGAAAAAGAATTCAAGCTCTTCAAAACGAGGAGGATGGCATATCAAACTCGGTGTTGGCAATGACGAACACACATGGTGCATTGACACAGGTGCTGAAGTATCTGTTATGCCGACGCATGTCTACCAGCGATCGTATGGAGCTCTACTACCGTCTGATCGACAACTCTTTGGGCCAGGAGAGCAGCCTTTGGAAGTCAAAGGATATGTCAACATGACACTTTCACGTGGTCAATCCAGCATCACTGAAAAGGTTTACCTGGTGAAAGCATCCAAGTTACTGTTGGGCGCCCCAGCAATCCAAAACCTTGGCTTGATCAACGACATTCCTGGTGCATTTTCAGTCAGAGCTATTCGCACGATCAAGAACACCAAGCACGGAAAATACGGATTTCAAACTCAGCCGACGTTTTCATCGGAAGAAGACGTGAAGAAGTGTTATCCCCAACTTTTCACTGGTCTAGGAAAGCTTGAGGGAGAGCAGTACATCACACTGAGGAAAGACGCCAAGCCTTACTGCCAAACGGTGCCGAGACGGGTTCCACTGCCACTTCTGAAGAAGGTGGAGGCGGAATTAAACCGCATGGTAGCTGCTGACGTCATCACACCTGTGGACAAACCAACGGATTGGTGCGCTCCTATGGTTGTTGTTCCGAAACGCAACGGCGATGTTCGCATATGTGTGGACCTGACCAAGCTGAACGAGAATGTCAAGCGAGAAATTTATGCTATGCCGTCAGTTGAAGAGACACTGTCAAAAATATCGAAAGGCAAAGTGTTCACCAAACTCGACGCTAACTCTGGTTTTCATCAGATCAAGCTTGACGATGTAAGTTCTGAGCTGACGACGTTCATTACACCTTTTGGTCGATTCAGATTCAACAGACTGCCATACGGAATCTCCTCTGCGCCAGAGTACTTCCAGAAAAGAATGGATGAGATTCTGAAGGGTCTGGACGGTGTACTGTGTCACATGGACGATATCTTGATTTATGGCAAAGACAAGTCAGAACATGACAAACGACTAAAGTGTGTCTTGGACAGACTTAGCAAGAGCGGCATGACACTGAACACAGAGAAATTTGAATTCTCCAAGAATAAGATCGAGTACTTGGGCCAAGTCATCGATGCTGAGGGTCTGAGACAGGATCCAAAGAAGATTAAAGCCATCATCGACATGAAGACACCACAAAACGTCGCAGACGTTCGAAGATTTCTGGGGATGGTTAACCAGCAGATGAAGTTTCTGCCGAATCTGGCAGAAAAGACGAAACCTCTCAGAGACTTATTGCATAAAGAGAATGCATGGGCCTGGGGAAAAGAACATGAAACAGCTTTCCGCCAGCTGAAAAGTGACCTCACCTGTTCTAACATACTTGCGCTTTACAGTCCAGAGCGTGAAACAGTCGTATCAGCTGATTCGAGCAGCTTCGGACTCGGAGCTGTATTGCTTCAACGGCAAGACGACGGACGTCTCAAACCTGTCGCCTATGCCAGCCGATCTCTAACTGAGACTGAAAGACGCTATGCCCAGATTGAGAAGGAAGCACTCGCGATCACGTGGAGCTTAGAACACTGGTCCGATCTTCTCATTGGCATGAACTTTACAGTGGAGACAGACCACAAGCCCTTGGTGCCTCTGTTCTCTACTAAGCTAATTGATGAGCTACCCATCAGAGTTCAGCGTTTCAGAATGCGGCTGCTGCGGTTTAGTTTCAGCATCAAGCATGTGCCAGGCAAAGAACTGTACACAGCTGACGCACTGTCGCGTGCACCGCAAGAGACTGACAACCAGTCAGATGGAGAGCTGACAATACTTACGGAAGTGTACGTCAATGCAGTGCTACTCACTCTTCCTGCTTCTGATCATAGACTAGAAGAGATTAGGACAGAGCTGAAGAAAGACGACACGCTGCGAGTGGTCATGCACTACGTCATCAATGGATGGCCTGAGAAAAACAAGATGAACAAGGCCGTGAAGACGTACTGGAACGAAGCAGGCAATCTGTCAGTGCATGACGGACTACTAATGAGAGGACGAAGACTCGTCATTCCTACATCAGTGAGACAGGACATCCTTCGTTACCTCCATGATGGACATCAAGGGGTCGTGAAGACGAAGGACAACGCTGCCAACAGTGTGTGGTGGCCAGGCCTATCCAGAGACATCGAAGTGATGGTAAAAACCTGCCCAGAATGTTGTAAACATAGAAAGGCGAGAATTGAGCCAATGAAGGGGACTCCATTTCCTGATCGCCCATGGTCACGAATTGCGGCAGACTTCTTCGAGTATAAAGGCAGTCAGTTCCTCATTGCTATTGACTATTATTCCAGAGATGTTGAAATCTTCATAGTCTCCAAGAAAGTATCAGCAACAGAAACCATCGCAAGATGCAAGAAATTTTTCAGCAGACATGGCATCCCAGACATTATGATGACCGACAACGGGCCACAGTTTTCATCAAGGGAGTTTGCTGAATTTGCTAAGAACTGGGGTTTTGAGCACGTGACATCCTCGCCTCATTATCCCCAGTCAAACGGCGAAGTGGAGCGTGCAGTGCAGACTATCAAGGGCTTCATGAAGAAATGTGAAGACGAATACCTTGGTCTTCTGATGTACAGGAATACCCCTCTTCATAACGGGTATTCACCAGCACAACTCAGCATGGGACGATCTCTGAAGACCAGAGTTCCATGTCACCCAGACAGCCTTCTGCCCAAGATCCCGGACATCTCTACAGTGAAGAGGAAGGAGAGAGATTACAGGGAGAAGATGGCGAGGCAGTACGACAGACGTCACAACGTTGTGGATGGAGACACATTCATCTCGGGCAATCGAGTGTGGGTACCAGACCTGCACAGAGAGGGGACTGTCATCCAGAACCACACTCTACCCAGATCCCTCATCATTCAGACTGACAACGGGACAGCAAGAAGGAACCGCCGGATGACGAGGAAACTGTATCCACAGACGTTGCAGAGCAGCCACACAGACCAAGACTGGCAAGAGAACGCTGCTCAACCTACCACCTCAGTGGGAAGCAAATCTGCTGCAGATGCTCTACCTCTAGCAGCAGCAGCTGATCCACAACCACTGCTCCGGCGATCAACCCGGACCAGGAGGAGGCCGGCACGTCTCATTGAAGAGTGCTGAAATTGAATGACTCACATGTTTTATTGTTTGAGTTTTTGCTTATTTTCAGGAGATGCCAGTGACGTATTTCATTCACAACCATTTCCGATGTGATGTTGTTTACATACTTAAGTGACGTAAACTGTTAGTGACGTTCATTGATTCATATCTGTTTTTCTGAAACAAGTAGACAAATGACTGTACCCAGATTCAGTCGAAACATTCTGCAAACTATTACAGAACTATAATGACGCAAATTTCTGCCTATTTTAAAGTCATATAGTGCGTCATCAAAATGACGTTTGTTTTTCCAAGAACTCTTTGCAACTTTGATAATAAAAAGTTACGGACTCTGCTTTCTAAAAAGAAAAGGAGATGTATTGTACGCACTTGCACGTGCAGACTATGACGAGACTGATGACGTTATCATCTCACGAGATTTGGGGAATAAACGGCTTCCGAACTGATCATCCATTGTCTATGTACGTGTGTACGAAAGAGTGTCTCCCAGCATATTCCAGTCAGCAGCCGTCAGGGCTGCCCAGAAGATATCTTCCAAGAGCCGTCACTGCTTCACACAAAATTTACACCGGGTGGATGATGATGATGATGATGATGATGATGATGATGATGATGATGATGATGATGATGATGATGAAGGTGGTGGTGGTGGTGATAGTAGTGGTGGTGGAACCCGGTGGTAGTAGATGCAATTCTGATGATGTTGGTGAGCGTGGTTTCAGTTACATTGCGCCATCTCTGTGAAACGCGCGCCTTGCCGGGGTGAGGAACTTCGAAGATATTTACACACTTAAAGCACAACTGAAAACATACCTTTCCCGTTTAGCTTTTGATTAACTTGCTTGCATTTTCCCCTCTTTCGTCTTACAGGGAGTCTGTTTTGGATGTGCAATTTTAAAAAAAATTGTGTTTTGTTGTCTGTAGATAATAATGTATACATGTTATCTTTTTGTAAAACGTGAATGAATGTGTGAATATGCTCAATGAGTCTTTGTGAGTTGTGCGCTATATAAATGTTATTCATATTATTATTATTATGACAATGGTGGTAGTTGGGATGACGATGATTACAATTCTGCTGCTGCTGAAGAAGTTGGTTAATACGACAGCGGTGCACTCATTGTGACAGTGATGAGGACGACGAAGATGACGAGGTTGGTCATTATGATGGAGACAGTGAATGATGACATCAACATTGATTATGATGACGCCGATACTACTACCGTCTTCTGAAATGGGAGGTAACTGGTCTTTTTGTTTTGTTTTGAGTTACCTACAGTTATCCGGGCGGACATCTCATCTCAGAACACTATGAAAACTACCCCGAGCTGCAAGCTTTTATTCGGAAAAAGGGTGGTGATGATTGCCTGGCAGTGCAAGGCTGAACTAGAGGAGCTAGCTAGGATTGCAACTGAAATCCACCTTTAGGTTGATTTGGAAGGTCTGATGGAGGACAGAGCAGAAATTGTAGGTCGGAAACTCTTCTTCTTCTTCCTGATAAGTAACCACAATCGTCGTGTCGATCACTATGTTACTATTAGGGGTCTGCGCAGATATGAATTTAGGCACTGCTGATGGGTATGTTGGGGGTGGGGATGGAGGGTTGGAGGGGAGGGAGTTAGGGGGAGGGGGCGAGGCTGTTGTGGATCAGAGGTGGGCAGAGGCCCTTGACACAAATGTGTCAAGAGTTGGGGCCTCTACCACTGACAATGGTAAGCAGTTCCAGTCCTTAACAGTCCTCGGCAGGATTGAGGCCTGTTGATACTGGGTGCGGCAGTTTATTTGGGAGTATTGCTGGTTGTGGCCATGGCGCTGTCGTGGTGTGGTGGCTGCAGCTTTTCATTAAAGTTGACGCAAGAAAGTTCATGACGGATCTTGTATAGCATGGAAAGCCGAGAGAGTTTCCGCCTCTTCTCCAAGGAAGGCCACTGGAGGTGTTGTAGCATGTTCGACATGCTGGAGGTGTTATGATAGCGCCTCAGCACAAAGCGGGCAGCTCGATGTTGCACTTTTTCAATCTGGTTAATGTTCTGTTGTTCATGGGGGTCCCATACTGTGGAGCAATATTCCAGAATCGGTCTCACATACGTCTTGTAGGCAGTTTCTTTGATGTTTTGAGAGCTGACTTTTAGATTCCTTTTCAGGAACCCCAGGGTTTTGTTGGCCTTTGCAGTGATGGAATTGATGTGTTCAGTCCAGCTCATGTTGCTAGTCAGCGTGACGCCCAAGTACTTGGCACTTGTGACCGCCTCGAGTGCATGGCCATGAATCTGGTACTGCGTGTTGTGGGTCTTCTGGCTCCTGGTGACAGACAGCTTGTTGCACTTGCTGGGGTGGAAAGCCATGTCCCAGCGCTCCTCCCATTCTGTCAGCAGGTCGAGGTTACTTTGGAGCCTGGCTTCGTCAGCAGTGGACGATATCTTGTCATAGACGACTGTGTCGTCAGCAAAAAGCCGGGAGGGTGAGGTAAGGGGATCAGGCAGATCATTAATATACAGAGGAAACAGGCAGGGCCCGAGGACGCTGCCTTGGGGGACGCCTGACTTGACACTGATAGACTGCAATGAATGTCCGCCTCAACGTTAGACAACTCTGGCGGAACTTGCTGGCAAGCTGTTTCCCCTCGTATTTGCGAGCATGGTCTATGATGATGATGATGATGATGATGATGATGATGATGATGATGATGATGATGATGATGAGGATGATGATGATGATGAGGAGGAGGAGGAGGAGGAGGGATAGGTAGAAGCAAATGATGATGATGATAACTAGGTTGTCAAAAAGAACAAGAATCACTACACTCACTGGCTACGTTGGGCGTCTTGCTAACTGTACGTGCCGTGTTGGTAAACACAGCAGAGTCGGAGGCGGGGCGTGAGGGGCGGGCAGAGTAGGCGGGTCGAGGGGGGATGGGCGGCTTGTGGCGGTGCTGTACGGCACTCTGAACCCGCTCCTTGCGAAGGCTGGGCGTAGCGCTGTCACTCATCGCTGACCTTCACAAACAAGATCATCGTCATCATAAATCATCATCATCATCATCATCATCATCATCATCATCATCATCATCATCATCATCATCATCATCATCATCATATTCTTTTTCTTTTTCGTCCTTCTACTCCACTTATAATAATAATAATAATAATAATAATAATAATAATAATAATAATAATAATAATAATAATAATAATAATAATAATGGATGCCATACGCGCCTTAGTCCTAAATCAGACTAAAAAAGGGCGATCTTTAACCGACATACCCGCATTACATATTACAGAAACAACACATATCCATCACTGAAACATGTGGTGTATAAGGCAAGTCGCCTTCTTCTTCTTCTTCTTCTTCTTCTTCTTCTTCTTCTTCTTCTTCTTCTTCTTCTTCTTCTTAAATTAATTGATTGTCATACCTGGGCGGGGTAGGCTGCTGTTGGTGCTGCTGCTTACGCAAAATCTGCTCAAAGCGTTTCTGCCTCTCCAACCGCTGCCTCTTTTCCTCCTGCTGCTTCAGTTGCTGCTGCTTGTAATCGATCTCCAGCTTCTGCCTCTCAAAGATGCCCTCAGCACTGCCGAAGGATGCCCGCGAAGAGGCTGCAGAGTAAGGGTAATTTTATAGCGAGTTGCTTCCCTTACAGGGAGGGGAGATGTGGGGTGGAGGACAGAGAGTGAGTGGGAGGGTGAGAGAGAGAGAGAGAGAGAGAGAGAGAGAGAGAGAGAGAGAGAGAGAGAGAGAGAGAGAGAGAGAGAGAGAGAGAGAGAGAGAGAGAGAGACTAACTTTGCCGCGCGCATTTCAAATAAGTGAGGTGACATAATTATCTAACAACAAGAAAGGCAGTGGAGAGGCTGGGGAGTGTAAGGGTGAAGGTGAAGGGCAAAATAAATATTAGGGAACTAACCAGAGTGCTGGGGTGTGGGCGTGCGAGGGTTCGATTCTGGCCAGTAGACAGGAGGAGAGTGTACCTCCACTCCTCCGTCTCCTGTTGGCACAAACACGTATCCAGAGTCGCCTACCATGCCCGGCTCTCTTGGAGGAAGAGGCGAGCTAAAGACGTCCGCGTTAGTGGGTGTTACGATGGTAACGTGAGGCTTGTCATACTTTCCAAGAATCTTCTGAGTGGGCCATTCTATCCCCGGTGCTTCAGTCTGCAATTCATTTAACAATGCAATACAACGCAGTCCAACAATATTATCACAACCAGAAATTTGCCTCCGACATTATATTATCACAATCAGAAATTTGCCTCTGACATTATATTATCACAACCAAAAAATTTGCCTCCGACAATATATTATCACAACCTTAAATTTGCCTCTGGTTTGCTGTCAATAATCTAATTATGTTTTAAAATTAAGGCAACCAATGTCGCTATGAAAACAATGGTCATAAAAATCTTTACTTGTCCATCTCGTTCTTGACAATGCATTTTAACCTAAAACTTACAGTTGAAATACGCTTTAAATTATTTATGTAGCCTATTTAGAATTGAATCGTTCTGATAAAGCATAAGAGAACAAGAACGGAAACTCACCTCTTGTTCTGGCACTGGGGTCGCGGCTGGCACGGGAGAACCGGGATAAGCAGAATCAGGGGTGATCATTCCCCATTCCGTCTCCTTCAGCCGGCTCCGCCATTCTGGTTTGGGGATGCTCATGTGGGGCACGGGACGGAATTTGGGCACAGGCACGCTCTTGGGTCGTTGCTTGCCCGACTGGCCACTCTGGCGCGAGGAGGCGCGGGAAGTGGCTGGGCGGGAGGGTGGTGGGGATGGGGTGATTGCTTTGATGACGAAAGCCGGCTCTGGAGGGTCCACCATAGGGCTATAGTAGTCAGAGTTCCTGAACTTGTACAGGCACTCAAGGTCTGGTTTTAAAAAAATAGAAAAACAATTGACTAAAACGCACGAGCAGATTTCCTTTGGCCTTTTGTACTCATAATTATAGTCCCACATATAATATTAAACTCATAGGCCTAATTATAGTACTCTTAAACTCATTCTACATTCTGGTGAGGCCAGCTTTTCAAACACTTGTGCGCTTTCATCCGGAGAACTTTGACCAGTGTTTTTCCACAGCGCTAAGGACTTGTACATTTAAATGGAAAAAAACATTTTGAGCCATGAAAGCATCTAAAATATATAGGTCTAATATTGTTAGTGCTGAACTTCATGCCACCTATCAACGACACGAGACCCGATACACACCTTAAATCAACCTAACATTCTATTTTCTCTTCCACTCGTGACACAGCGTTGAAGGCGCCGTTCAACGTGGATCATCTCATTCTATATCCATTGTCATTGAAAGGCTTTCATGCAATGCCCTATCCGGACACGCGAGCGCTCATGCCCCTGACTGTCTTCCTTCTCTGGGTATCATCAAGATGCCGAATGAACAGACGATTTAAAACAACAACAACAACAACAACAACAACAACAACACTACACTCAACTGATCTAACAACTCAAACCGCTCGAGGCGCGCCCTTTTTGGCCATAGCTGTATCGTCTCACGCCCCAGACCATTGGGGTAGGTCTACAAATGTACTGAGCGATAAGCCACGCAGCCGAGTCTACATATATCCATCTCCCACAGATGTCACCAGCGATATAGGCCTATTACAGGTGCTTTAGTTCTCTTTGATTCCAATGTTTTTACAGACTTCAATAAAGATAAAAGGCTATATACTACAGCTGGGTCAAGTGTGTACGTAGTACTACGTACGGTATGGGGTAGGCTGGTTCTTGCTGAGGTAGATGTCCCGTACTGACGGGTACCAGCCGTATGTTTGTTCCTTCATCTTCTTCATTTTCAACAGTCACACCTGCAACAATACAATACAATACAATACAATACAATACAATACAATACAAGGCAGCACAAGACAATACATACAATATACAATACAACCCATCTTTATTAGGCTTACCTCAAAAGAAATTATAACGCGCAGAATCCCAGAATAAAAACATATACATTAAGACTATAGATTAGTTATAACCTCTTTCATCATATCACATGCAGCTTGTAAAGTCATTCCTAACAATAGTACCGCAATGCTTCAGATCTTACAATGGTACAAATACTTCAGAGAACACACACACACATGCCACACCGACCCAACCAAAGCTTTTTAGCTTTGAGGTTAGGTCAGCCAGGCTAGTTATATAATAAATAGCTTCGCTGATGCTTCCTTTCCTTTACCTGGAAGGGAGGGTGCAGGCAAGCTATAAATAGCCCGCAGCAAGCAAAATGTGGAGGCACTAAACAGTGCTGCTCACATAGGCATTGAGCTGGTGTGATGCGCAAACACACACACGCACGCACACATGCACACACACACATACACGCATGTTACATCACAGTTGTGCAAGCCAAGGAGTTAGTCCCATGTATGTCACAAGGTTTCACATTGCACTGGGATAACACGAGCTTGCAAAATAAGAACAAAGAAAATAAAAAGATCGCAGTACATCGCACTGATCATTTCCGTCTTTGAGGCATTGAGGCACAAGGAAAGGTTGGCATAAAACATAATAAAAATATTGTTAAAGGTTCATCGTAAACACACATGCACTTTAAATGTAAAACTGGACAACATAAACAGTTTACAAGGTACACCATTTGCCACAAGCGCTCGCGAGCGCGCGCGCCTGCACACACACACACACACACACACACATACGGGCGCGCGCGCACAGCCGAGGTTACGCAGTATTATCATGACTTTCCCGAAACGCCACATACGTTGTGCTGACAATGGGTCATATTTCGTCCCCATTTTTAAGTACTTTGCAGTGTTCGAACCCTAACCCAAACCCTAACCCTAATCCTAACCCAGCCCTAACCCTAACGGATCATTGTTCTGACGTCAAAACAAGTAGGCATGTCAATGCAAGTTATGTAGATGTTCACTGATTTGTCCAGAAAATACTGTGTAAACAAGGACGCACACACACACACACGCACACACACACACACACACACACACACACACACATGGACACAGAAGTACCCCCAAATAAGCCTACACTAAACCCATAATAGCAGATGTCACGAAAGCGATTGACGTGGAATAAAAAAACAACAACAACAATTAATTATAAACAATCTAACGAAGTGTATGTGTGTTTGTGTGTATCGGACTCCTAAAAATATTCCAGGCGCATGCAAGACCTTTGTTAACTACCGAAACTCATAATGTCACACACATATAACTGCACACTCGACTCGTAGCCACAGGACAACGACCACACCTGTTTGTTTCCCTCTGCCCTGTACGATCCGCGCCAATACAATTGTAACCTCCCTTGTTTTTGCCTTTTCAACCCTCACATTAAAAGACAAGTTTTAGCAATCTCTGTATACTCTTAGCTTCATTTTAATTGTCCTAAATACACCACGCCGTGTCTTAGGACGTAAAAGCTCCATTTTACAACCTTTTTGCCCTTTGTTCGCTATTTGAGTTGACCAACACAAGTAGACCTATTCAATAGTCCTATTTAAGCACGTGGTCGTACAATATTTAAGTCATAACTCAACAATATGACAGAATTTTAGCTAAAGGGCCGAATAATAATTAGGATAGTGAGAAATATGAGCTCTGAAGAAGACTTGGGTGACGACGAATCGTAGCTGAGAAGAGCTCGCCCATTTGGATGAATAATTTTTTTTTAAAGTCTTATAGATACTACTAATAGTTGCCGTTGCGGTCCAAATAAAACCTTCCATCATCATCATCATCATCATCATCATCATCATCATCATCATCATCATCATCATCATCATCATCATCATCATCATCATCATCATCATCATCATCATCATGCGTTTTGCGCAGACTCTGACATAACCCATATAGATCATAACTGTTCCCTACTCCCAGCGCCTTGAGCAGCTCTTGAGCTGGAAAAGCGCTATATAAAAAAATCCCCAATTTTTTTTTGTAATCCCTATTACTTACCTTAAGCTAACACAAACCATCTTCCACTCTATCTCACACAAAGCCCCGGATGCTCTGAATGACGTCATCTGCAGCATCGGGCGTTGCCATGGCAATTGATAAGCATCTCTTTAGTGTCTGGGGGCAGGCGCGGACAGCCAAGCAAGCAGGCTGATTAATGATCATTATCAAGGTTGATGGAACGGCCGGTATATTATCGTTAGCTTGGCTTTTACATAGGTAGGACAGTAGGACTGTACTCTATTGTTCAGTGTCTGTAGAAAGGCAAGGCGGAGATTAAGCAGAATACTGACGGCAGCGGCTTTAAATAGGTAAACTGTCTGTGTAGGTCTATTATTGTTTAGTGTCCTTTAAGTAGACAGCATTGTATACTGTGGTAAATGTTCTTTAAATAGATAGCATTGTATACTGTGGTTAGTGTTTTTTAAATAGATAGCATTGTATACTGTGGTTAGTGTTCTTTAAATAGATAGCATTGTATACTGTGGTTAGTGTTCTTTAAATAGATAGCATTGTATACTGGGGTTAGTGTTCTTTAAATAGATAGCATTGTATACTGGGGTTAGTGTTCTTTAAATAGATAGCATTGTATACTGTGATCAGTGTTCTTTAAATAGATAGCATTGTATACTGTGGTTAGTGTTTTTTAAATAGATAGCATTGTATACTGTGGTTAGTGTTCTTTAAATAGATAGCATTGTATACTGTGGTTAGTGTTCTTTAAATAGATAGCACTGCATACTGTGGTTAGTGTTCTTTAAATAGATAGCATTGTATACTGTGGTTAGTGTCCTTTAAATAGATAGCATTGTATACTGTGGTTAGTGTTCTTTAAATAGATAGGATTGTATACTGTGGTTAGTGTCCTTTAAATAGATAGCATTGTATACTGTGTATGCAATGCTATCCATTTAAAGGACACTAAACAATAGGATTCAATGCTATCTATTTAAAGAATATTAAACAATAATAATGCTATCTATTTAAAGGACACTAAACAATAGGATGCAATATTATCTATTTAAAGGACACTAAACAATGGGATACATCTATTTAAGCAACCTAAGTGTTTGCAGCTTCAGATGATCGCCGATAATGTTCAATAAACTCCAGTTCAATTTCGTACTGACGGACCCATTGAATTTACTACTACTACTACTACTACTACTACTACTACTACTACTACTACTACTACTACTACTACTACTACTACTACTACCACCCACCCGATCCTCATCTATTCAGACTCCTTTAAGGAGTCTGACAGAGCCTAGGCCAGGAGAGGTTTAACCAGTCATGGCAGCAACTGGCACACTCTGCTAGATACCTTAAAGGAGTCTTATATTTCCCAGGCACAAAAGCTTCATAGCACTGCTTCCTACACGCTTCAAGCGCTATAGTGACGGAAAAAGCGCAATTTCACTGTAAATATATACAGAATGTTGCTCCACAATATTCCGCTCTTTCCGTCTCAAAAACCCAATAGCCTTGTTGGATTCTTAAATTGCATGAAACCAAGTGAGGACACTATCCGGCGTCAACAAACGGTTCAAAAACATTGTCAAACGGTTCGTAAAAGACAGTTGACCTAGAAACTAATACAGTTTGACCTAATTCGTCTCCTAGAGGAGACGAAACTTACATTTTTCTATTTTTATGAGTTCACTGCAGTGAAATTGCGCTTTTTCCGTGACTATAGAGCTTGAAGCGTATAGAAAGCAGTGCTCTGAAGCATGGGAGCATGCTTTATCGCCTGTTGAGGCGACTAATAACGCATGCTTCTGGTAGCGTTCGACCAATGTGTATCGGGTGTACTACTACTACTACTACTACTACTACTACTACTACTACTACTACTACTACTACTACTACTACTACTACTACTACTACTACTACTACTACAGGTATCTAGCATAGTGTGCCAGTTGCTGCCATGACTGGTTAAACCTCTCCTGGCCTAGGCTCTGTCAGACTCCTTCAAGGAGTCTGAATAGATGTGCATCGGGTGTACCACAACTACTACTACTACCACCACAACTACTACTACTACTACTAGTATCCAACAAATGGATGAATGGGTGGGGTGGGGGTGGATAACCCTCCTAGCGAGGACGAACAAGGGACCTAACTCAACACTGAACCACCACAGCAACCACACTGCTTTGAACGACAAGTGGAAAGTGGCCATTTTCATCTTGCCCATCACGGGAATACTGATTGTCGGGCGACTAGGGGTGGTTGGGTTTCGTTTGTGACACTGTCCCTACAACGCTCTCTGTGCTCTGCTTAATGGATCAACCCTCTTTTTCCATTAGCGCTGGAAACCCTAAACCAGGTATTAATTATTATTTGGAGAGGGAGGGACGTCAGTGATCAGTTTGCTTTGTTTTTAGTTCTGTTGTCGGTAGTGATGGCGATGGCGGTGTTTTCTACTGACCTTTTCAACACTGAAAACACGATGCTTGACGGGAAAATAACACCATTGTGTCCAGAATTAGGAGATGCATTAAAAAAGAGGTTTAAAACAATGATGAATGAAACCAATAATCACCCAGCCCACACACAACCTTTGCAAAACACAATCTCGGCACTCAACCAACAAGTAGGCTATGAAGCCAGCTTCCTTAGCAAGTTAGATGAAATAGGAAATGTACCTAGGTGTACCCCCAACCCCCCACCCCCAACGTGAACTGGCTCAACACGCAAACCCCCCCCCCCCCCCCAAAAAAAAAAAAAAAAACCAAAAAAAACCAACAACAAACAAATAAAGCCACTTTAAAGGTGTTTGCAGAAACCTGGATTCGAACCGGCGATCTTTGAAACACAGCTTGTTGAAAACTGGGAATCTAACTCGCGGTCTTTGAAATAAGAACTCTGCGCGAAGCCACTCCTTTAAAAATAAAAAAATTAATAAAGAAAAGTGTTAGCTAAAAATCTATAATTGAACCCACGACCTTTGAAAAACAACCACCGTTGAAAACACAAACTCGGAGCTCTATCAACAAATAACAAGCAAAGGCCCTTAACTAAAGGGTCCCCATTAGAAGGCTTTGTGTTACTTTAGGCGAAAATGGGGTTTACCCTAACATTCGCATCTGCTATTACACTATACAACGATATAAGTCAGCGCAGCGTTCGTTGCATTTCAGTAGTGAAAGGGAGTGGTTTCCCCTGTTTAACGGTACACCAATATCCTAGCCGTCTGACCTTTGACTCTGTTTTGACTGAACCACGCGGCTTCAAGAGTGCGTGTTTGGTGTCTTGGGTAGGGTAGGGTAGGGTAGGGTAGGGTAGGGTAGGGTCTGTCGTATCGGTCTAAAACGAGAAACCTTACCGAGCACCTTTTTAGTTGTTGATGGGTTTCGACTCTTACTGGCTTTGGTAGATGCTATTTTTAGCTCCAGAAGGGTGGCTAGCCGTTGCTATTAATAGACACCAAAACTACGGAATTTCTTGATTTAAAAAATATTTCTACTTTAGAAAGATTTCTTCTTTTTTTCTCTCTCTATTCTTTCTTTGTTGTTGTTATAAGCTTAATTTTTTTCAGTGGGACAACACTCATTGTAAATGTTAAAAGGATCTGTCGGGAGGGGGTTGAGGAGGGGAGGGGAGGGTGGAGGACGTGGTTAAAGTTGGTCCCTTTAAAAGATGGTTGACTCCATGGGAAAGCGAACCCACAAACAGGACGCCCTAACAACTATACTCCAAGTCTGGTTTGCACCGCGTGTTTCTCGCCTGAAAGCACAAATACGGGTTTTACCATCAAAGGAATGCACGTTCAAAACACTAACAGCAGCAGCAGCAGCAGCAGCAGCAAAAGTAGTAGTAGAAGCAGGATTGTTTTTCAAAGAGAAAAACAAATGAAAGCACTATAGCAACACACACCGAATCCCAAACATTCGTGGTCAACCAGAAAATATAGCTGGGCAAATTAGCGTTTGCAGGTTGTCATCATCAACAGCAGTGGCGGCAGCAGCAGCAGCAGCAGCAACATCGTCGTAGTAGTCCTTATTTTTGATATTCATGATTTATCATTAGCGTCGCTGTCATCGTCATCTTCATCATCGATATATAGGTATAATCTTTAAACGTCATTCCCCCTCGCAGTCGCATTCGCCTCAATAATTATTCTTTTTAAATTCAGAAATCATTATCACCGTGGTCGTCATCCTTCTGATCTTTTTTTTAATCATCGTTTTTCTTCGTCGTAGTCGTTCCTGACATGCTCCCCATTCTTTCTCTCTTCTCCACACTCCTTAATTCTTACTCTTTCTCGCCAATCTCTCACTCCTCCTTTCGTCGTCTTCTTCCTTTTTCTACCTCTCTTCTACTTCTTATCTTCTACCTCTCTTCTGCTTCTCATCTTCTACTTCTCATCTTCTATCTCCCTTCTGCTTCTCATCTTCTACCTCTCTTCTACTTCTCTTCTTCTATCTCTCTTTTTGCTTCTCATCTTCTGCTTCCGATCCTCCACCTCTCTTCTACTCCTGATCTTCTACCTTTCCTTCTACTTCTCATCTTCTATCTCTTTTCTGCTGATAAATTTCTACCTCTCCTACTTCTCATCTTCTACCCCTCCTTCTGACCTATATACTGCTTTTCATCTTCTACCCCTCTTCTGCTTTTCATCTTTTACCTCTCCTCTGCTTCTCATTTTCTATTTTTCTTCTGCTTCTCAACTTCTACCTCTCTTCTACTTCTCTTCTTCTACCTCTCGTCTGCTTATTATCTTCTTCTTCCTTCTCCTTCATCCCTAATCTTCTACAGCTTTCTCCACCTCCTTTTTCTTCCTGTCTCCTACTTCCATCTCATCCTCCTCACCTCCCCCTTCCACCTCCTTCTCCCCCTCGTCTACTTCCTTCGCCTAATTCCTCCTCCCCTCTTTTCCATCCACCTCTCTGCTTCCTCTTTTTCGCTATCAATAACGGAAACGCTCAATCAATACTAAGGGGAAGTAAGTGAGTTAGCAGCAAATCACAAAGCCAAAAGGACTCCGACCGATGGCGTCCGGACCTAAAAATCACTCAATTTCCGCTTCTCAGCCTGGACGTCAAAGGTTTAGCTGTTACCAGTACAAAGCAACAGCGACTAAAGAACAATAATAATAATAATAATAATAATAATAATAATAATAATAATAATAATAATAATAATAATAATGTTCGTCATTTGTAAGGCGCCTTAGCCTAAAGATCAAGGCGCGCAATTATTATTATTATTATTATTATTATTATTATTATTATTATTATTATTATTATTATTATTATTATTTTTATTATTATTATTATTATTATTATTATTATAAATTCAATAATTAGACCTTCTATACAGAAAATTAAAATGATTGTTTATGAGGCAACAGTTCAGTTCAGTGGGTAGATTAACGTCCCCGGACACATTGCGTATAGGGGACATCACGCTCAACGCTTAGGCTAAGGGCGCGTCCACATGACGAGCTGCGCTTTGAGCTAGCGGTGGCGTACGTAGCGTTGGACGAGCTTTGAGCTTTGAGCGGTGGGTGGCCACACCAAAAGCGTCAAAAAGCTAGCAGCTCGCTAGCTGCACAGCTGGCTGTAAGCTCGGCGACAGCTTGGGTGGCCACATGACAAGCTGTTACAGCTAGCTGCCTGCGAGCGTGATGCTAGCTGTCGTTCAGAAGTTTATTATCTGTGGTTTTGCAAGGCATCGCAGACCCGCAACTAAAATTTATTTCTGTTGAAGTTAGCCTACGGGAAAGAGAGTGATGAAATATTTTCCAGGTTTCAGATGAAACTCTGCCTTGAAGGGAATACAGTAAATATGTCCCACTACCAAATTCCAATATTCACCTTTCCTATGTTTTGGGTAGGTAACCCAGCCTATCGCCCAAGCCATACCTAACAACACGCATCAACACAGTCGCTATCATCTTCAATTATCGCCATTCTATGGCAAGCCGTTGTGTAGAATGCGGGTTTGTAGTGCTTGCTGGAAAATGGTAAGTGCTGAAAACAGCAATCTGCACAACGTGACCACTGCTGACAACATTGTGCTAGCACTGTTGCCTTGCACAATGCAGTCATCCATCATGAGGTCGCTGATATAAAAAAGGACACGGAGATCTGGGATGATACTCATGTCCGTGGCGAACAGGACAGACGGATGGGGTGTTACTCAGGTCGTACTAGACAATACTTAGCAAGGGTGAGAGAACAGCTGGTTGAGTATTTTGTCAGGGTTGGTGCAGTGAACTGGCAGGAAAACTACAGTTAATATAACTTTGGTGAACTAACTGACGGCAGTGATAATGAAGGACGAGACTGTGACTTTAGTTTTCCCACAATGTTCATATACGTCACAAAGCTTGTGATTTTAAATCTAAAGTTGGTCACTTTTCTTTTAAGATCAACATGGAATGTACTATTTAAAAAAAATAAAACAAAGGGTGCAGATTTAAAAAAGATGGACCTGCAATCATGCACTCCACCCAAATGTTGGTCATTTACTGTTCAGCCTTCCCCTTTCTCTCTCTTGTTTCTCCCCCTCCCCCCACCCCTACAAAGAAATAAACCCAAGTTAAAACGTTAACTATATATTTTTGTAAATTGGCTGCCATCAAACACACAATACCTACATCATAAGTGTTCATTGATAATTTACCATCATAGCCCTTTTATTTATTTTTTATTTATAAAATCCAGATCTAAATCTAGGTTGAATTTGGGACTATAAGCACGGTTCTAAATCTGAGTAAAAACATCAAATGTGAATTCGCTTTAATAGATCTAGATCTGTATTTTATTTGCAACAAATTGTGTTAAAACATAATAAAGAAAAAAAAAGCACTTACTGGGTACTATTATTGTTCAATGGCGACGGCACAAATGATAAAGCTGCAATTTTGTCAATTAGGCCTATACTATACGAAAAGATCAATTGGTCATTTTATTATAAAATTTATAACCATCTTCACTCAATCACTAACTTGAGTGCCTTGCCATTTTAGGCACCTCCTGAAACAACTTTGCTCAAACCTCCCTGTTCGAAAATCTTTTTGTTTTTTCTGCCACAATCTCTTATTTTGTAGTTCTCTGATTCCATAAGCGAAGGGTGGAAAGAAGACTGATTCAAGGCCAAGGCCACAAAACCAATCAAGGTCAAGGACCCAAAACCACCGCTTGAGCTTCGAGCGTCGATAAATGCCGAGAACATTACCGCTGCTCGAAGCTAGCAATAGCCGCGCGGCTACCGCTCGTGGTGTGGACGCTTCTACAGTAATTCTAGTTAGACTTTTCGCAGCGCAGCTGAAGCGCAGCTCAAAGCTTCGCTCGAAGCTTGTCATGTGGACGCGCCCATGGAAGGTTTGGTTAGAAACACAACAAGGAAATAGCAACGAAAATAATAATTATACAGACAATTTAGATGTAGATGTGTGCAAGTTTCACCAGCGACATTGATTTGGACAGGAGATAACCCTGTGACAGTTTGACACTAATGTAGCGAGTACCATAGCGCGGGATAACTGCTTCATCAGACGACCAATATTTGTGGGGGTTTGTGGGTAAACATTTTAGCATTCGACAGCTGGCTACCAACCCAGAACTAACTCAAAGTTCGATTTCCAGTTCAAACTTCCGTATGGAGGTAGAGAGAATGAAGAGCAACAAGCGACCCACAGTGGTTAATGTTAATTACAGGCGCAAGTAACCAAGAAGAATGGATCGTCGATAACAAAGGGGTAGCATAAGGAATTAGTGGATCCTCGATAGCACAGGGGTAGCGGAAGGAATTAGTATATCTTCGATAGCACAGGGGTAGCGGAGGGAATTAGTGTATCCTCGATAACACAGGGGTAGCGGAAGGAATTAATGGGTCCTCAATAGCACAGGGGTAGCGGAAAGAGTTAGTGGATCCTCGATAACACAGGGGTAGCGAAAGGAATAAGTGGATCCTCCATAGCATAGGGGTAGCGGAAGGAATTAGTGGATCCTCGATAGCATAGGGGTACCAATAGTTTGTAGGCCTACCATACATGTTATCGAGGATCCACTAATTCTTTGCTCGGTTAGGTGGATTTGGGTAGACAGTGTAATAAAGCGAATAAGGAGGTACAGGTAGGTGCGAACACAAGACAGCCCACATCATTACTCAAGTTGGGCGCCTGTACTGGATCCCCGATAGCAAAGAGGTAAGTTGCACCCAGCACCTCATGATACAAAATGCGCCCCTACTTGGAAACGACAGCGTCTCGAAGAAGAAGAAGAAGAAGAAGAAGAAGAAGAAGAAGAAGAAGAACAACAACAACAACAACAACAACAACAACAACAACAATAATAATAATAATAATAATAATAATAATAATAATAATAATAATAATAATAATAATAATAATAATAATAATACAAGATGCTATCACGCGCTTTTTCTTCAATCGAACTCAAAGCGCGGCGATCTGAAGAGGTTGCTACTAACAGAAGGCGGAAGAGAAATCATTTTGGGACATTTAGATTGACTGCATCCAACACCAATATTGAAGAGAGGGATCGAGGAAACCGGAGTCCCCGGAGAAAACCCTCTTTGTCGGGAAAGTCTCGTTACCTAAGTCGCATCAGTTGGTCCTATGCAGGGTTCAAACCCGGGACCTTCAGCAACAAAAAACCCCAGCTTACTATCAACTGTGCTACTAGGCCACCTCTAGCTATAAAAGTACTTAAAGAGGGACGCTCCTAATAAATAGAT
>CM072521.1:56777130-57057130 GCA_036898135.1 Oncomelania hupensis
AGTGAATGAATTATCTCCCTTGTTATAAATAATAATAATAACAACAACAACAACAATAATAATAATAAGAATAAGAATGAAAATTATATAGAGCTGTTTCCTAATGACAGATCAGTTCAAAGCACAATTCTGACGCATTGATATGTCAACGCGGACATCATTAGCGTGCAAAGGCTCTGGCAGACATAGTCGTAAAGTTCACACACTCACGCCATTCCCATACAAATGATAGATCATGCAAAGTCAGTGCGTCGGTGCCATTAAAAAAAAGAAGAAGCTACAAGTTTTTCTCTTTATACGCTTATTGGAGAACTCTCACCGCAATAATGGAGATTAATCAACTCTTAGTGGCTCATACTGAATCCTACAATCTAAATGTAAAAGGTTGAAAGAAATTAAACAAGCATCACACTCACTGTAATAAAGTATTCTACGATAATACTATCTAAGAAGTAGGCCTATACAAGTACAAAGAATTTTTTTTTAAAAACATCAAACTCACTTTAATTAAGGCGTAAGCTTCAGCAGTGTTGGATCAAACAAGAGAGAAATCAATCAGCGATCAAACCAAAGTGTACCCGTCGGCCAACATTGAGAAGGGAATCCAGATATTATAGATCCAGATCCAGATTCAGAAATCAATCAACGATCAATCGGCGGATGTTGATTAGTTCATTTGTCTAAAACGACCCGCCCTTATGAAGACATGTATATACAGCTATGCACTGGCTATGCACCGCGGGGGTTTCAGTATAAATATTATCCCCACTTTCTGGAAATTTAGTGCTTTAGATTCCTACCGTCGCTATCTTTCTCCTTTGTTCGTTCTCATTCCTACTCTGTTCTTTTAATCTACTATACTATCTTCTTCTTTGCTAGACCAGTCACCTACCTTTTTTCTTGAAAACTCTTCCGGGACAAAACTCCTCATTTGTGTGTGAGGTCTGTTGGATCAGCTTGGGAATATTGGACGCTTTCTGCCAGGTGGTCAATGGGGCTTCCTATGATGTTATTATTTGCCAATGTGGGCATTTTATATGTATGTGTTTTGTTTATATTTTATAATTATGTTTATATTCTATTTTGTTTTTGTAAACAGGAGTTCGATAAATTAGAGTATAGCCTCAGCGTCCCCTGCGTGGGATGTCTTTATTGTAAAGTGACCGGCTGGTGGAGTGCCTTCAGTTTTACCACTAGGGTTGTTTCGGCAGATCGTTTATGCGGACCAGGGGTGAGTCCTCTTTCAGCGAAGTTGTGGTCTCGATTTTGTGGTCCAGATTCGGCTCTTTGCAGTCCGCAGGTCCATGTAAGCAATGAATAACTAATAACTAACAAGGCATACAACAGAGAAAGAGTGCTGAGATCATCCACAAACCACTGATCACGCTAACAAGTCTTCGAGTGTCACACGAAAATTCGAAACTAAGGTACCGATGGCTAGCAACATTCCAACTCAGATAATCCACAACCCATTGATTTCATATTCACCAGTCGTCTTCTAGATTCGATCTCACATGACGAGTCAAAATTAGCGTAGCATAAGAGATCGTGAAACGAATGTTGAAAATAAAGAATCAACTCGCGTACGTCAGCCCTAGCTTAACTGGGCGAGACAAACCGAACCTTGTCTCGGCGAACCAAAGGTCAAAAATGCGGTTTTATTCTTAATTGGGTCTTCCCGAGACCAGCCGAGACGAGACAGGAGATCGGGCGTCACGGCGAGCTCTTTCGTTTCTGAACTGGGTCTATTTTTAGCTGCGTCGAAACTGACATACCTGACAAAGTTACGTTAGCAACAATGGCGGCCTTCGATCGTGAATTGAAAACTGCAGAAGATTTTGGCGTTGTTCTAGCGCTGTATGTCCTAAGCGAGAACGAAGGGGCAGCCGAAAGAGAAAGAAAGCAAAAGGCAACACTTCCCTATCATGTGTTGCAAAGGCACCAGCAAGGTGCATTTCATGCACTGGTGCAAGAGATTGTTCAAACCTATAAAGGGAAAAGTGAAAGCCACAGTTGAAAACCTGTCTTTCCTTTATAGGCAAGACAGATTCACTGCGGCAACAGTACCCCCGTTGGAGTGCCGGGGGTTTTCAGTATAAATAGTATCCCCACTTTATGGAAATTTAGTGCTTTAAATTCCCACTGTCGCTGTCTTCCTCATTTACTCTTTCCTATTCCTGCTCTGTCCTTCACTCTGCTATACTATCTTCTTCTTCGCTAGATCAATGACCTACCTTTTTTCTTGAAAACTCTTCCTGGACAAGACTCCTTGTTTGTGTATGAGGTCTGTTGGATCAGCTTGGGAGTGTTGGACGCTTTCTGCCGGGTGGTCACTAGGGCTTCCTATGATTGTACTATTTAGCACTATAGGCATTTTATATGTATGCGTTTTGTTGATGATTTATAATGATGTTTGTATTTTATTTTGTTTTTGTAACCGGGGGTTCGCGTAGTTGAGGTCAACCCTCAGCCGTCCCTCGCGTGGGATGTCTTTATTGTAAAGTGACTGGCCGGTGGAGGACATTCAATTTTCCCAGTGGGGTTGTTTCAACAGATCTTTTATGCGGATCGGGGGTTGTCCGGTCCTGATTTGGCTCGGAAGAGTCCGCTGGACCTAAAGCAACAATAAATCAATCAATCAAACTGGTGCAAGAGTTGGCTGAGCAGCTCAGTGGCTATTCAATGATTTATTATTTTTACTGATTCAGTATTTTCACTGTTCTCTAGTCTAAATTAAGTTTGGATTTGGTGCACCTACTTATTTTAAGTGTTGTAGTATTTCTTTAGATCAGTTGTCATTGACTTTGATAGATTTGTCAGCAAATCAAAATAGTGTCTCGGGAAGGTTTGCTGCACACGAACGGCAAGACAAAAGGCCGGCCCGCGACACGGCGAGACATGTCTCGATGTTCTCGCCGATCCTGTCTCGGATTGCTCGCCGAGCCTAGTTAAGGGCAAGGATGGTTCGGGTGTCTCGCCGAGACTGTCTCGGGTGTCTCGCCGAGACAAGGTTCGGGTTTGTCTCGCGCAGTTAAGCTAGGGCTGAAAGATGATTCTACTGCACAAAACATGCTATGGTTGCATAGAAGGATTTGCGTACAAAAAATATAATCTACATCCATCAAATTATACATTAGAAAAAAAAACAAACTGACGTTTCTACTCACCACTTCATGAGGAAGATTCCAAACAAAAGACTCAACGCAAATTGTGTGAGCTTTCTTCATTTTCTTTGAAACAATCAAATTGTTTATAATATGATCTCTTTGGCCCGGTAAGCTACTTAAACACAAACACACGAAACTTTACTCTTGAAGTTAAAGTGGCATATTTTAGACAGAAATGTTATTTATTTATTTATTCATTTATTTATTTATTTATGATTTTTTGGGGTGTGTGATAAAACGGCGTTTTTAACTGTAGCTCATTATCATAATCACCCGTCTTTCATCTCGCCGCAGTTTCGTATCCACAAAAGTATTCAAGTTTCATTACTAAAGGCAAAGCTGTCAATACAAAGAAAGATAAGAAAGGGTTTGCACATTGTATACAGAGCATGTACATGGATTAACAAAGGAGAGAATTCCCATGCTTAAAGGCAAGTTTACTGTTTGAAGAACTGGACAAGGAATTATTATTAATTACTTTGTATATATTTATGTATTTGTTTCTACTCCAAAGTTTGGAATGTGTGTTCCAAAACGTGTCTTAGGATATTTTGGCTGCACCATTAGTGGTATAGTCCTCCATACTGTCCCCTCACCTCAACCCAGCCCCTCTCTACCTCCACCTACTCCCTTCCCCCGCCTCACACCTAGCGCGTTCTGCTTGATTACAACACTATACAGTCTTTTGTCAACAAGTCAAGCGTTTTCGTGGACGTGAAAACGAGTACAATACCCGAACGCCGGTTATAAAAGCATTGTCATGTTTGTGCAAAACAAACTCTTTCTCTCTCGACTATACATATATACACATCCACAGAAATGTCTATGATATCGATAGGGATTTACGCCTTCGCCTGTGCAACACGCATATATAGGTTACATTCCATCGCACGGATTTTAAAAACACTGACGCCCATGTTCTAGACCGATCAGAGCCAGCTGCACACAAAAATACACCCAACACGCACTTCCTTTACTTCCCATCCCCGATCGCCCAGGATTATGCTTAGTTGTTTGGGCGTCACACGCTGCGCCTTTTACATCAAGTGGGCGTCTCAGTCGGCTTGAATTAAATCCTGTATGGGCCACGAGCCTTGAGCAGCTCTTGAGCTGGAAAAGTATATCTAATATACAACAACGATGAAATATCAACCGAGGAAATAAATGTTTGTTTGTTTTTAATTTGGGACGAATATTCAGTATCTGTGAAAATGTTTTTTTCTTCAAATGGATGGACAATAAACGTTTAGGTCTCCGAGCCGTGGGTCTTTTACAGACACTTAAACGATACTTGGTACATTGAAAGGAGACGACATAGTAAAACCAAGACTTATTTCTACCACATAAAAATGACATGCAAAGACAAGTACTGTAAAGTGAAGTTGTCTTCAGGATATGAGCTATAGATAAGCCCTCAAACCTTCGATCCCTGATAGCGAGCGCGGGAAAACTTTCAGTCAAACGGTAAAAAAAAGGTAAAGGGTAAAGGCAGTCCCATAGCATTGTGGCCGTAGGGGAGCGTGATGTTGGAGATCATACTTATCTTGGGCCAGCGTAATGAGGGTGATGCCTATCTCTCTCCCTCGCTGCTTTACCTTCTCCACCCTTAAGAGAGTAGGTACTCAGTCACAGTTGAGTCAATTGGGGGCGTTGTTATTTGTCGCTTCACGTTTTGCGGTCACCCATCCAAGTGCTAACCGCACTGGACGGTCCTTAACTTGCGACACAGTAGCCAGTGCTCCAACCACTGCGCTATTCGACACCCCATTACGGTAGGTAATACGATATCTTTTGAGGGTGTTGCACACGACTATATATACTTCAGAGGTATTTATGATAGTAACAAAACGTCAGTACCTCTGAAAACCTATACTACAGAACCGTCTATGATAGTAGCAAAACACTTCAGTATCCGTGTACACAAACAATGCGGGTCGACGGGTATAAGTTCTCAAGCCTTCGGTCACTGATAATGACAACTTCTCAATCAAGGACCGCTCAACCATATGGTAGCATGAATTTTTTTTTTAGAGGGTGTAGGTCTAGATGTACACACGTACACACACATATCACACACACATACCAACACAAACACCACACACACACACACGCACACACACATACACACACATACAGATCAGATTTATAGGCACAATGGAACAGAAATAAGAAGATAAGACAGACAAACAGTACAGTAAAGACAAACCGCCAAAAAACCCTAAACAACAACAGTGCAATAGTGCCAATACAGTACAGGCGGATAGACAGAGTAGACAGACGGAGAAGTTCGTAGTATTATTATTATTAGTAGTAGTAGTAGTAGTAGTAGTAGTAGTTAAGTAGTAGTAGTAGTAGTAGTAGTAGTAGTAGTAGTAGTAGTAGTAGTAGTAGTAAGCTTATTCCTATGTGTCGATTTTGGCGAATTTGAATGGAAACGTTGCCTTTCAGCGTTGTGAAGGTTTATCTCAGCTCTCTTTAGGAAAACCTGTGTAAGCATACCAAACAAAAAACCAACAAAAAAAAACAAAACAAACAAACAGCGGAGCGTGACCAACACGCTTTTACCGCGTGGCCTGTAGATCATAAAGAGGGAGGAGATGATTGTGTTCCTGTGGTATCGGGCGACGCTTGATGACTGTATCCCGTTCCCATTGGCTAGACTCGCAAGGTAGAGTCACCCATCAACCTACACAAATACAACCAACGCGCACTAGGCTCCCTTCTCCCCTCATACAAGGTCGCCAAGGATTGTGCTCAGTCGGCTGGGCGTCAGACTATGCACCCAAAGGATGGAGGTGGACGCCTGGGGCGGCTTGAGTTAGATCCTGTATCGACCAGCGCCTTGAGCAGTTGTTGAGCTGGAAAAGCGCTACAGAAAAACAATGAAATAAAGACATTAATAAGCACGCATATTAAGATATGTCTTAAGCTTACAAGTTTTCACCTCGCTAATGTGGGATTAATAAACTCTTCTATGATCACACTATCTAGTGCAAAAGTTGGGTTTTATAATAATAATAATAATAATAATAATAATAATAATAATAATAATAATAATAATAATAATAATAATAATACAGGATGCTATCACGCGCTTTTTTTTTCAATCTAATCAGGACGCGGCGATCTGATGAGATATTGCAATTACATAAGGTAAGGTAAAGGTAAAGGTGGTCCCGTAGCCTTGTGGCCGTAGGGGAGCGTGATGCTGGAGATCACACTTATCTTGGGCCAGCGTAATGAGGGTGATGCCCATCTCTCTCCCTCGCTGCTTTACCTTCCCCACCCTTAAGAGAGCAGGTACTCAGTCACAGTTGAGTCAACTGGGGGCGTTGTGATTTGTCGCTTCACGGTTTGCGGTCACCCATCCAAGTGCTAACCGCACTGGACGGTGCTTAACTTGCGACACAGTAGCGAGTGCTCCAACCACTGCGCTATCCGACACCCCAATTACATAAGTCGGAAGAGAAATCAATATTTTTGGTTTTGAAATTTTAGATTGACTGCATCTAGTAGACCTACCATTATTGAAGGGAGGGAGGGAGGAAACCGGAGTACCCAGAGAAGACAATCTGTGTCCTGGCGAGTCTCCTACGTAAGTCACATAAGTTTGTCCTACGCATAGTAAACCAAGAAATGACCTTAGAGTTAAGAATGGACATTGAAGTGCAACGCCTACACCCACAATTTGTGATTGGGCGGACGGAGATAGCCATCCCAGGGAACAGGTGTTAAACTAAGGACCCAAATCAACACTGAACCACCAGAGCAACCAAACTGCTAAGAAAGACCTGGCACTCACTTTAAATGAACTTATCCTTTGCACACACACACACACACACACACACATACTTGTATTGATGGCTAAATGGGGTACTTTTAGAATGTAGGAGTCGGAAAGCACTTTTTTGACGGAAAGAACGCAAATTTCTTCTAGAAATGTAAGAATCTAAGTCAAAATTGGCTCTTTCCGTCAAAAAAGTTGACCTAGTTCGTATCCTAGGAGCGACGAAATAGGTCGATTTTTGCTTCAAAGTTTTCCGAAAATTGGCTGGATTTTCTCCGTCCCGGATAGTGCACTCCTGTGTACTTAAAACACTCTCATGCACTACAACTGCACTCCCAAGCACTAAAAGAGCACTCCCGCGCACTTAGAACAAAATGGGTTCATGAAACAAAATGAGGTCACAGCAAATAAACCCACTTTGTATTCAAAAAGACGGTTGTGGAACCCATTGTGTCCTCTTTACAGGTTCACCCACACCCACACACCCATATACACACACACAAAACATCACTACTCTTTTGACGAAACATTCACTGTAACCAAGCCGTGCTCTCTTCGACCACGAAAACATTCATTAATAGCCATACAGGAAATTGTGTTTGACCTCGAAGCGATCACATTGCAACGCTGATCAATACATAACTTTGATCGATTATTGTGTGTGCGTGTACCATTGTTTAGCCTAAGCAGAAAAGCGGAAGTAGTAGTAGTAGTAGTAGTAGTAGCAGTGTAGCAGCTGTAGTAGTAGTAGTAGTAGTAGTAGTAGTAGTAGTAGTAGTAGCAGTAGCAGCTGTAGTAGTAGTAGCAGTAGTGTTGGGGGCAAAACAGGCGGTGAAGCTTTTCTAAATGCTACTTCCTCAACTTTGCAATAACTCAGTGGGTCTATTGAGCATGTCATTTTGTTATATATTTCATTCGTCATAGCAATAAAACATATGTTTTAAACCCTGGAAGTATGTCTAACTGGTTTGTAAACTTCTTTCAAAATAGGCCTACACGTTTCTTTTAATTTTATAGACGACACGATGAGTCGCATCTTCAGTGTGAAATTGGAATGTCAGGTGTCCGGATTGTGAGAACAAACGGTGTTCTTAAATGAATTTTAATTATTTAGGTTCAAGCCCAGCGCTACCTTCGAACTTTATGCGTCTCTGCTTTGTTTTGTAAACAAACATATGTGCCTACTTTACCAATGGTGGCTGTTATTGTAATTGACCTTATAACAAGCACATACAGAATTACATGTGTAGGTTTATATCAAAGCCGTAATTTTGAGAGTTTTGTTGTTGTTGTTGTTTACTGTTAATTTCCAGGTGGTGCAACACTCACTGTGAATTTGAAAAGGACCCCTGACGCTGGCACGCGTGATTTTTAAATTAATTTATTTTCCTATCCTATCCTATCCTATCCTATCCTATCCTATCCCGTAACTCAAAAGTTGTTGGGGCACCACAGATGATCGTTTAACCAACGCAGCTTACTCCATCTTTCAGTCTTCAGCACCTACTCAGCGCCAAGCGTCCATTTTCGAATATTGTCTTCCCACCACTTTTTCTGTCTCCCTCTTTTTCTGCCTCCTTGCACCGTGCCTTGCAGGATGATCTTAGCAAGGCCTGGTGCTCTGGTGATGTGACCATATCATCGGAGTTTCCGTTTCTTCACAACTTTGAGCAAGTCATCGTGGTGTCCAATAGCTTGTGTGATGGTCTGTCGGACGTCGTCGTTGGTGATGTGCTGGGTATAGGAAATGCCCAGAAGTCTTCCGTAGCACCTCATCTCCATGCTTTGTATTCTTCGTTTTAGGTCCACTGTTTTTTTTTTTGTTTTTTTTTTTTTGTTTTTGGTATGCTTACACAGGTTTTCCTAAAGAGAACTGAGATAAGTCTTGTATAGCTGTAATACACAGCATGCATCTCTTCTTGCTACTGCCTCAAATAGTTTATTGCAAAACCCGCACCGCAGTATTGTTAATGTTACATAACAGGTACACGTCTTGCGCTTTTTAAGAATTGCGGTTTATTGTGCTTGCTTTTATCTATTGAAAGGCGACACAGATGGCGGTACTTAGTTCCTTTGATAGCTTTGGTTGAATTGAGATGCATTGAGTTGTACACAGCTATATTTTGGTTTCGTTTCGTTTCTTTTATTTATTTTTTTCGGGGTGGGGGTGGGGGGTGGGGAGAAGGGTGTGGAGGGAAGGGGAGGGGGAGGGAGAAGATTGACAGATAGACAGACACAGAGACAGACAGAAAAGGGGACAGACAGAGAAAGGGAAGGAGAGAGAGAGAAAGAGAGAGAGACTAAACCGAAAAAGAAGAAGTAGAAAAAGCAGAGAGAGCGAGAGGGAGGAGAGAGAGAGAGAGAGAGAGAGAGAGAGAGAGAGAGAGAGAGAGAGAGAGAGAGAGAGAGAGAGAGAGAGAACAAGAACAAGAACAAAAACAAGAACAAGAAGGACGAACAAGAACACCACCACCACCAACAACAACAACAACAACAACAACACCAACAACAATTAGAAACTAAATACGAATACTCCAAAACTAATAACAGAGAGAAAAGTCTTACCAAGTATGGCAGTCAGTAAATGAATAAATTCCAAAGTACTGCTAGCTACGCTGGAACCGAGGATGACTTGGTAGCCCTAGGTCTCTCACTGTTTAAGCTCCACGCACACATAGTTACGTAGAACACAGTCAATAGTCCACACAGACTTCATACACACCTTGATCAATCCAAAACCTATACTAAAGACAGTCCTCTTTGAGATTTCAATGATATAGACTTCTTTAGAATATAATGTCCTCATTCAAGGTCTGTTATAGATATTTTAACAAATCCAAAACCACCGTCTATACTCAGAAAACCAGTGTGACTTTCTTCAAGCCTATAGATTCTTTAGACTAT
Source organism: Oncomelania hupensis (assembly GCA_036898135.1). Classification (NCBI taxonomy): domain Eukaryota; kingdom Metazoa; phylum Mollusca; class Gastropoda; order Littorinimorpha; family Pomatiopsidae; genus Oncomelania; species Oncomelania hupensis. The sequence goes on from CM072521.1 coordinate 56,786,989, forward strand.
GTCCTTGTTCGAGTCTGTAGAGTTACGAGATAAAAAAAAATCAAACATCGTCTGTACACTGAAAACAAGTTTGATTGTTTTTCTTTTCTTTTTTTTTTCCTTGTATTTTTTTTCTCTTTAAAAAAAAAAAGACGCTGTTTTGTTAAAACTATTAAATTCACGCCGCGCCCACAGGCTCAAACACTCACACAAGACTCTCTTTGGCACTCGGGCCTTGTCTGCTAAAAAAACCAAGAAGGTTTCAACCGATCTAAACTGCTTGCTACACACAGTGAGTGCTAGCCTAACACAGAACGCACACTACTAATAAGATCTTTGGGGCTAGTCGCCAGCAAGCGAGAGATTGGAAGGCCTCCTCTAGCAGTGCTAGAAACAAACAGTTTTGTCGTTCGTGTGTGTGTGACTAGGGGACTTGTGTGGTATACAAGTTCTCAGCGCGTGGAATGTGGCCACCTAGTGGGGCAGTGCAGTTAAAATAAATAAATAAATAAAGTAAGGCGTGAAATATGGTCACAAAAGAAAACAGTATATAGTAAACAAATTAGAGACTTGTGAATTATGACCACATTTCGCAAAGGTGGATGTTATATCACCAATTTCTATCAAAGCACAGCACAATTATAGTAGTTTGAAATATAGATTGACTACATCCACAAGTATATCAACTAACAAGTTAGTATCTCTGTTACACTCTGTTTGATGATGGTGTTTTTCTTTATCAGTATTTGATTCAGCCCCGATGCTGAAGTCCTGATAAGGTGTAACTCAGATTCGTTTATTCACACAGCCCGTCCAAACAGCATACAAATCACAAAGTCGACGTATGAAGTTTTCCGCTTTTATTCAGCATTCATCAACAACTGCATACAATTCTCAATTCAACTCAACAACTTTCACAGCAACTTTCCAAATCACTATCAACAACTTTACTCTCTCAACAGCGACTCGGCTCACGATTAAATAACCTCTCTCTTTTCCGGAAAGATTTCGTACATGGTAGAAAATGACGTACTGCCATCAATCGAATAAAAGATCGTCATCACTGACTTACGTCAATACATATTTTTATATCTTCCAGAACGACCTCTTGCCTCTACATGCATCAGGAAATTTCCATCAAGAGTAAACACGCATATCCAGAAGATTCTCAAATAATATCGACTAACGCAAATTATCAACGTTATACAAAGCCTCTCCAAACAACAGTGCAAACTCAAATCAAAGGTAAATAAACACCATTATTGAATACTTTGCAAAACGAAACGATTAGATCTATCGTACACGCTTCCGACATACTTTCGTTCACGTTTCAACGTAACATAACCCCCCACTCAAGAAGAAATTTACCCAATTTCTTTCAACAACGTTGAAACGTAATGCACAAACAATGTACAGAATTAAAACTTATTTCAGACTGTCTGAACACTGTCAATGTTCTCAGCTCATTCACACAGAGTCAATGGTTTTCATCTTCAAGTCTTTCTGGATACTGTCAATGTTTACAGATCATTTACACAGAGTCAATGTTTCTCATCTGCAAATCTTTCTGGATACTGTCAATGTTCACAGATCATTTACCCAGTCAACGTTTTTCATTTTCAAGTCTGTCATTACCAATATTCTTAGTTCGTCCTCACATTCAATGTTCTTTCGTTCGCAAGGAATCGACGCCCTCGTCAGTTGCGGTCGTCATCGGCCCAGGGTCAAAGACGATGATCACGTGGGCTTCCCTGGAATCAGTGCGTCCTCCGTTGTCTCCTTCTTCCATCGGATGTCTGACGCAGTCGACGTTGTCAGCTCCCAGGATGCATTTGCTGGGTCTCACGGTCAGGTTGGCTTCTGCGGGACGGTGGAACAGCTCCCTCAAGGTCTGCAGATGCTCCTTCCAGGTCTGGGTGTGGACTTCATGTTCGACCAAAGTCGTAGAACCTGGGACATCGCTGAAGTTGTGGGGAAATTCGCCCATAAGGTCCTTGAGCTCCAACTTTTGACCTTCCGTCAAGCTCGGTCCTAGCTTAACATCATTGATGCCTTCTTTGCTGTGGAAGTCTCCAAGTTCCAACAGTTCTTCGCTGTCAAAGCTGTCGTCGGTCACAGCTGCTGTGGCTGCGTGCACAGTCTCTGATGGCCTTTCCACGTACAGCTTAAGGAGGTTGGCGTGGTATATCTTGGAATGTTGGCCGACCTTCACCTTGTAGTCGTTGATACCCACCACGGTCTCCACTTCGTACGGGCCTTTCCACTGCATCAGCAACTTATTGTGATCAGTAGGTAGCAGCACCAGCACTTTGTTGCCAGGTTTGAACTTCCTGTTCACAGCCCTACGGTCATAGTAGTGCTTTCCACAGTCTTGGGACTTCTTCAGGTTTTCTCTGGCTATCTCGAGAGTCTGCTCCAGCTTCTCCCGTAGCTCAAACACGTACTGGTAGCTGTTCTTCACCTCTGGGGTGTCTACTTCTTTCGTCCACAGTTCTTTTAGGATGTGCATCGGCCCTCGGATGGTTCTTCCGTACAGCAGCTCGAACGGAGAAAAGCCGGTGGACTCCTGCGGTACTTCTCTGTAGGCGAAAAGTAGGGCGTTGATGTAGCGATGCCATTGTCTGGGCTGCTCGCTGCACAGTTTCTTCAGGGTGGACTTCAGCGTAGCATTGAACTTTTCGACAAGCCCGTTGCACATCGGATGGTAGGGTGTCGTAGTCAAATGCCGGATGCTCAGCAGTCTGTTCACCTCCTTCATGCAGTCAGAGACGAACTGCGTCCCGAGGTCTGTCAGAATTTCTTCAGGCACTCCAAGTCTACTGAACATGTCCACCAGTGCCTCTGCTACAGTTTCAGTGTCAATCTTCTTCAGTGGCACTGCTTCTGGGTACCGAGTCGCATAGTCCACTAAAGTCAGTACCCATCGATGACCTTCTTCACTCGGAGGTCTTATTTCGCCGATTAAGTCTAAGGCCACCCTCTTGAAAGGTCGGTCGATCAGAGGCATCCTCTGCATAGGCACTTTCGGGACCCTTCCTCGAGGTATGGTCTTCTGGCAAATGTCACATGATCGGCAGAAACGGCTGACGTCCGCATGAAGTCCTGGCCAGTAGAATACCGCCTGGATTCGGTCTGACGTCTTCTTGATACCTAGGTGACCTCCCATGATTGAGTCATGCGCTACTTCCATCACCTGGCGCCTTAGGGGTAACGGTACCAAGACTTGACGTAGTGGTTTCCCTCCGTTGACCCTCGGGTGCTGGAAGATTCGGTACAGGATCTTGGCCTTCACCTCAAAATAGACCGTACCACTGCCTTTGGTCACGTGGTCTTGGCGGTTCCTGTACTTGTTTAAAGTGCTATCAGCTTCCTGGAGCTGGATCAGCTTATCTCTGTCCACGATGGCAGCTTTGGAGTTGTCGGCGACCTTCAGTGGTGTAGACACCTTGTCTCTCTTGGCCTGGGCCCTGGTAGTAACAGCACTGACGATCTCTGGTCGGCAGGGCTGAGCCGGAGTAACCACATTGTCCCGTAGCAGCTCTGTAAGGTCTCCATCGGGAAACGGCAATGGATCCTCCTCCACAACTTCGACGCGTTGGGTTGAGGCAGGACTCCATTCTGGATCGGGGTCATCGGGTCGTCTCGCGCCGTCGATATTCCCGATCATCAAATCATACAGCGGCTTCTTCAGGCAAACCGCTTCGACTTCGCCTATGTAGAAAGGGGTGTTGACATGAATTTTCGCAACTGGCGCTTTCAAACATTTGCTGTCGGCCATAAGTGTCCATTTTGAATCGCCAGTGAACTGTTCTTTAGCGATTAGGTCTTCTCTGACGATGACCCCACTACAGCCAGAGTCCCTTAAAACAGTCACTTCATGATTTCCGACGCGTCCCTTCGAAACTGGCATGTTCTGGACGGTCACAGCTGCGCTGGCGACGACGGGGATGGATTTTCCGTTGGCAAGAAGAAGTTGGCCATCGGTCATGCACTCTTGCACGTCCGCAGGGGTAGCTGTGCGCTCGGTCTCACTCGGAAGAATGACGCTCCCGCCGCACACTTGATGGTCAGATCTACTGGTTTGCCGTTGATTGGAGAAACGTCTCTGTCGGTTGCCCACCGCTGCATTGTCCGTACTGCTCCGCTGTCCGCTACTTTTGTTTTGAGGACAGTTAGCCGCTCTGTGGTCTGTAGCGTTGCAAGTGAAACAGCCTCTTGAATGCCCTTCCCTGGGAGGAGGCGTGGAGTCCGTCTGTCTCTGGCTCGTCTGGCTCCCCTGAATCTGGTTCACATGGTTTCCAGTCTTCTGAAAATGTTTCGTCGCGCTGGGTGGCCCCAGGGTCTTCCCATGAGCGATGAGATATCTTTCAGCAGCCTCAGTCACATCTTTAAGCGTCTGGAGCTTTTGTTCTTCTAAGTGGGTTGCTAGGTCCTTGTGACAGGCATTGAGAAATTGTTCTTTCACGATCAGGTCATGGAGACTGTCGTAAGATTTCCTTTCGCCTGATAACTCCACCCACTTGTGTAGATATGACGACAGGCGCTCCACAAACTGCTTTGGCGTCTCGTCTGACTTAGGCCGGCATTCACGGAAGCGTTTACGGTAGCCCTTCTCTGTAAAGTTGTAGCACTGCAACAGGGCCTCTTTCAAGACGTCGTAGTTTTTGGCGTCGTCGTTCGACAGTCTGGTGTAAACTTCGAGAGCTTGCCCCGTCAGAAGTGCACTCAGTCGAATTGCCCAGTCTTGAGGTTGCCAGTTAGAGCTTTCGGCGAACCTTTCGAATCTCGCCAGATAACTGTCAATCTGGTCCTTCCCGTCGACGAAAGCTGGCAATTTTGGAGCCGTGTTGTCATTGATAACTTGTGGCGCATGCTGCTGTTGCTGGATGCGCGCCAACTCTAGTTGGAACTGCCGATCAGCTTCTCTTTCCTCACGCCTGCGCTCATCTTCTCTTTCTTTACGCTGCTCTTCTCTTTCTTGCCGCTGCTGTTCAATTTCCAGACGCTTCAATTCTAATTCTCTTTCTTCACGGCGACGCTGCTCTTCTAATTCTCGTTCTTCACGGCGACGCTGCTCTTCTAATTCTCGTTCTTCACGGCGACGCTGCTCTTCTAATTCTCGTTCTTCGCGCCGTCGCTGTTCTTCTCTTTCTTCACGCAATATTCTCTCCTGGCATTTGACGTACTCCGTCAGCTGTTTGCCTTTTAGATTTAGTTCAACCCCTTTCTGCCAGAAGTCAGCCATCTTGATGCTTCTGGAAAGTTCTTTTTCTAGAAAGTTCTTGACTGTAGAGTTCTTTTTCTGGAAAGTTCTTGACTGTGCTGTACCTTTCTAGACTGTTCTAGAACAGCACGCTTTCTGCAGTAGCGCTGATGCTTGTCACTAGTCGCCTTCGCTGACGCAGGCCCCGCTGTCCTCGTCGTATGCGACGCTGCACCACGCTGGTGTTGATGTACACGTTCCTGTGCTGAAATAGACGCGACGTCCGCTCGTCGCTCTCTCTAATACTGGCGATGTAGCTCCGAGACTGTCCCTCGACGTAGTCTTACGGCAGCCACGTAGTCCCGACTGTTGTTCGCTCACGAAGCAACTCTTCAGCGACTACACGCCCTTGCAGTCAACCCGAATCTATCGGATGTAGTCCCAGTATGTTGGCCCCTCTCGACGCAACTCGTTGGCGGCTACCCTCGATGACTGCCTCTCGTAACGTTGACTCGCTTGTTGTAGCAGTTGAACCCTTGGCTATGGCGTGAATCCCGGCTTGGCTCCCAAAATGTTACACTCTGTTTGATGATGGTGTTTTTCTTTATCAGTATTTGATTCAGCCCCGATGCTGAAGTCCTGATAAGGTGTAACTCAGATTCGTTTATTCACACAGCCCGTCCAAACAGCATACAAATCACAAAGTCGACGTATGAAGTTTTCCGCTTTTATTCAGCATTCATCAACAACTGCATACAATTCTCAATTCAACTCAACAACTTTCACAGCAACTTTCCAAATCACTATCAACAACTTTACTCTCTCAACAGCGACTCGGCTCACGATTAAATAACCTCTCTCTTTTCCGGAAAGATTTCGTACATGGTAGAAAATGACGTACTGCCATCAATCGAATAAAAGATCGTCATCACTGACTTACGTCAATACATATTTTTATATCTTCCAGAACGACCTCTTGCCTCTACATGCATCAGGAAATTTCCATCAAGAGTAAACACGCATATCCAGAAGATTCTCAAATAATATCGACTAACGCAAATTATCAACGTTATACAAAGCCTCTCCAAACAACAGTGCAAACTCAAATCAAAGGTAAATAAACACCATTATTGAATACTTTGCAAAACGAAACGATTAGATCTATCGTACACGCTTCCGACATACTTTCGTTCACGTTTCAACGTAACAATCTCTCTTCTATGTCTCTATCGACGTGCGCGTACAACCGGTTGCTTCCCATTACATGCTTTTCGCTCCATAGATCGTCGTCGGCCTGAAATAACTTTTTAGAAACTTCAAAACCCAGGGGAATTATGGGTAGGGAAATGCTTTTCTGAAATGACGTCGGCCAAATCCTTCTTTCGTTTCTTTGCTCGAGCAAAGGCAATCTCATAGGTATGGAGCACTTCGTCCATTATAACTCCATCGCTGATAATACTGCTGACAAGTTTCTGCCTTTGTTCACTACCAGAAATATGCAGTTCCTCTCCCAACTTTCGTTTCATTTCTGCGAGAACAGATTTCCCAGAATTCTCTATTCTATTTTTAGGTTTGGGATATTCCCGTCTCAGCTTGTGGCTAAAACCAATGGCAACGGGACCACCGCACGTCGACTGGGGGCAATACGAGATACTAACTTGTTAGTTGATATACTTGTGCTACATCCAATAGCAATATTATTAATTAGATGATCTGAACCATTGTTGATGAAGCTTTCTCTTTGAAATGCTACCGCTGTAACCACATTTTACCAAGGTCTGAATTTGACTCCACTTCACTTTAACCCAGAGCGACGACGAAGATGACAATACAATACAATACATTACAATACAATTGGACGCTAAAAACCGGATATTACTATAAGAACGACACGGCACGACACCACACTGTCCAAAAAATAAAATCTAGAAATTGGCCTTATCTGAGAATACATGAGATACTGTTGCTGCTAACCACACACACACACACACACGCACACACACAAACAAACACACACGCACAATACAAACACACACAAACAAACAAACAAAATACTTTTTAAAAAAAAGTGAAATGCTGTCGCTATGACCACATTTCACAAAGGTGTAGATGTGATACCACAGCTGTCAAGCACGGCTCAGTGACGAGGGCGATAAGTGAAGGCCTATAGGTCTTAATGTTGCACAGGCGTCGGTGGTGATGGTGATCTTGGATTTCTTTTAGGTAAAGTATGGCACGATGGTGGAGATTATTCATTGAATGTCTTCTTCTTCTTTCGTTTGGGGCTGCCAACCTCAACTTATTGAGGACGCTGCTGCCAACGTGTATGAATGTGTATGAGTGAGTGCTTGTGTGTGTTTGTGTGTGTGTTTTTGAATGTGTGTGCGCGCATGTGTGTGACTGCGTGTGTGTGTGTGTGTGTGTGTGTGTGTGTGAGCGAGTGCATCAGAGAGAGAGAGAGACAGCCATAGAGAGAAAGAGAGAGAGAGAGAGAGAGAGAGAGAGAGAGAGAGAGAGAGAGAGAGAGAGAGAGAGAGAGAGAGAGCTCAGCGCTAAGCTGTCTCTAAGGACGCCGTATCCGAAACTAATAATATCTTTGTCGCGTATTTCCCTTTCCGTTTATTCTGATCATCAGCGCGCACACACAGCAAACGAATTTTGTGAATTCACTTTTCTTTAGCGTAGTCGCAAGACCTCAAGTGGCCACCAAATACTCAGGGATGACTGGGTGCTCGATTGCCTCACGCTGAGGTTCATAGGCGCAGGATTATACAATGTACAAGCAGAACCTAATGATCATGAATGAACTGAACGCTTCACGGATTTAGAGTTCCGTTGGGAAGCACTATTTTGTTGTCTCTGGTGTGTTGTCCGCATGCTGAAGAACTTAGCTCCAAATTGTGCATAGTGTCATTTTGTCTCGTCCTATCCTATCCCGTAACTCTGAGGTCGTTGTCTTTTGTCGTAATTAGCATTCCTTCTCTTCTTGAGTTGAGCAGCCACACTCAGTACATCGATTCATTTGCTGCTGTGTTCTTTTGATTCCTGTAGCCTGCACATTTTGTTGCTCATTACGGTAAAATGTGAATGCTAGCAGTCCTGGTTTTATTCAATTGAAACTGCACCGATGTAGTAAGCGTGGTTAGAAATTAATGCTCTTTGCAAAATTGCAGAAATGAGGTTATTTCCCTTCCCCCCCCCCCCCCCCCCCCCCCCCCCCCCGTTTCTTTTTAATATTAAATGAATTTAGGTGGGGTTGGGTGGGGGTGAGGGGTGAGAGAGGGGAATGAGAATGGTGAGGAGGAGAGGACAGCAGTTCTATCTGTCTGTGTTACTGTCCCCATCTTTGTTCACTTTCATTTATCTTTTTTTAATTCTGGAATTACGTGAGTAAAGTTTAGCTTGGAGGGTTTATAGCGATTGTATACTCAACATCGGCAAAACAGCAAAACCAAAACGAGAAATCAGCTAGTCGCAAGCAAGTAAGAAGAAGAAATACTAGATCAACAACTATGATCACAATAAAAATGAGCAACTTCAACAACAACAACAACAACAACAAAAAGGGGGGGGGGGGAGGAGTTAGTAATGGTACCACTTTTCGTGATATTAATGTTAGAACAGAACTGGAGACAAAACTACTAACATTGTAGAATAGGGAAAAGAAGTATTTATTTTCTCTGCTGGATTGACCTAACAACTGCACATCGATCTGTGTGTTCAACTTCCTCTTCTCACTCACACAATGTTCACTTCTAAGACTGAAGATTGTAAAGACTTCTCACGCAACTTTACATAGGTGTCAAAAATTATGAAATAGCGAAACAAACCATTAAAGTCCAAGTTACTGTTACGTTGAAACGCGAAGGATAGTATGTCTGAAGCGCGCACGATAGATCTAATCGTTTCGTTTTGCAAAGTATTCAATAATAGAGTTTATTTACCTTTGATTTGAGTTTGCGTTGTGGTTAGAGGAGGCTTTGTATAACGTTGGTAATTTTAGTTGGTCGATATTGTTGGAGAATTCTCTAGATATGCCTGTCTGCTGTCAATAGAAGCTTCGCGAGAAAGCGTAGAAAATTTGAGAACATGCTTGGACAGAAAGGAAAGATGTATGACGTAAGTCAGTGATGACGATCTTTAGTTCGATTGGTGGTAAAGTGTCATCGGGAACATTCTGTCGTCATCTCGAACGAGAGAAAAATTATAAAATGGGTGCCCTGTGTGTGGGTTGTGGATAGTGCAGTTGATAGTGAGTCGAGTCGAGTTGAGTTGAGTTGAGAATTGTATGCAGATGTTGATGTGTGCTGAATAAAAGTGGAAAATTTCATACGAAGACTCAGTGACTTGTATGCTGTTTGAACGGGTTACGTGGATAATCGAATCCGTGCTTACACTCATCAGAAGCATTCACGCATTGAGGCTGAATCTACTACTGATTGAAAACACCACCATCAAACGGAGTGTAACACTAACCTTAGTTAACAAAACCATGTAGTTAACTAGACTCTTGGGGGGGTAGGGGGGGGGAAATGTTATTACAAAATTACCTCAACATTTCTAAAACTGTTTATGCGGTCCTCCAGTCTATAAAAAAATTAAATTATAAAAAAATCATGTAAGCTTACTAACCGAAAAAATATGACGTCACAACGATAGGCTGTGGTAGACCTGCACCAGTCTGCAACAGTACACAAAATATAGTGAAACCGCAACCCCCCTCATCAACCCATAGGAGCCAGAATGATCGACGCCTTGATCGTGGGCCCTCAACATCAAGAAGAAGAAGAAGGTTCAGTGAGTGCGCAATAAATTGGCACATACCTCAAATGTCCGAAACAAGATGATGGTTAGCTATGGATGTGTATTCACCAACTCAAGTTAACCCTCATATGTCCTTTCCACAAATTCTTCATGTGTTTCTTCACTTGAAACAACTAAGAGAGTAACGGTCTTTCAACGTAACGGGTGTTTGATGACATACCTAGAACGGAGAGGCTCCCAGGCAACATAACGTAGATTAGGGACAGGAACCAATTACCGAACGGCCCCTTGGGCTGTAAAAACCTCCCTGGGTTCTGGACTCACATACTCTGATGCGCTTGACTTGGACTGGCCAGTCCCTCTTACAGTCATACCGCCAGGTAAGCCCTGTGACAGTATCACATATAACAATGCATAATTCCTATTCTATACAATCTCTTATCTTCACCATCCGTGACTCACAATTAGTCCTCAGTTCTTTTACTTCTCATTAGCCATAGCTCCTCAAAGTAAACAATGCAGAGCTCATAAAGAAATCTTGTTAATATTACTGTAATTTAACCACTCTGTTCATATTTGTTTAGTTAGTCATTGTTTATAGGGTCCAGAGGACTGCAAAGAGCTGAATCAAGACCACACACATCTTCAAAAACAACTTTAGTTTGACAGCAATACCTTCTCATACCCAGAAGAACTATTTACGGAAAAAGTCAATGAAATAAAAAAATTTTACAAGTCGGAAACGTTTTTATACCGACTAGGCCTACTAACAATTGACTACCTTACACTTCAACAGTAGTCACACTTACATCGATGAACAATAAAAAATAGTTCAATTAACGAACGATAAAGTTTGCTAAAAATATAACTAAACAGAATGAATTCGAATGATTTACCAGTATTAACGTACAACAGCCAAGCTTTGACTTGAACAAAAAATAAAACAATAAAAATTACCTGCGAGATTCAGTTCCCTTTTAGCTTTTCATAAGCGAGACGGTATCGACCACATCACAGTGATCTATTGGAACTCACAAATTTATAAATTAAATAAATCGTTTGACCAATGAAAATGCATGCGTTGTTTTAACTGCGACAGTATGGTAAGCCATAGCAGTACAGAAACATAGAAAATAGTTAAACTCTAGATATGATAGATAAAGTATACAGATTATGAAAACTGATCCGTTACAGAGTTGGAGCTATGGTTGTAGAGTAAATAGAACCAATGAAAGATTCAATGCGATCAAACCACACACACACACCCACAACACATGACTCACATAGGTACACCCACATACACATGTATACACACACAAACCTACACACATGTATATACCTACATACATGAAACGAAACGAATGATACCTTCTCAGGCAAATAAAACGCACGAGTCCGAGTTGGTTAAAAATTGAGTGTATTCTTTTATTCACAATGTCATACATCTAGATACTTTTGCACATGTTGTATAATCTTGAAAACATTAGCTGACCCGTCATGAACTAAATTTTAAAAAATACGTTAAATTAGATAAAGTAAAATAATTACATTTTAAAAAAAAGAAGTAACAGTACAGAGGGGGAAAAAAAACACTGAAATGTTCAGAGTGCAACAAGTACACCGAGATTCTGCTGAAGAAAGAAAACATACCTCTCTCATCACAATGTTCAATAAAATACACACATATATTATTATTATTATTATTATTATTATTAATTATTATTATTATTATTAGTCATATGGACAAGTAAGTAATAGGAAGATTCTGGAAAGAATGGGTTTAAAGTTTCTGATGTAAATGTTAGGTTACTTTCAGATTGCAAGAACATGCTGCATCATATATATCGCAAGAAAAGGTCAGGTTGGGCTGGTGATTTTTATTTTAAAAAACAAAATTGTGTTCTTTCATTTTGCAAGTTAAAGGAAAATGAAGTGCAGTGTCCATCTGCGTGTAAAAATCATTTCCAACGTATGGCGTGCGTATGAAGCAAACAGTATTATTTTACCACTACAACATTTCTTCTGACGCCATTTTGCCTGAAAGCTGTCATCAGTGTTGGAGGCATTTAAAGTCCACTTTTTATGCAATCGGTACATTTTATCAACTTGTTTACTTTTCATTCTTTGTCGCTAACGAACACAAAAAAACAACAACCCAACAATCTATTTGGAAGAACATTTGCACAATGTCACTCTCTCTTAACATAGTATTTTTATTGTAGCTTCTTTTTCTTTTCTTTTTTAAAAAAAAATCACAAATATAAATTAGGACTATCTTTCAAAAAGTAGTATTTCCATTTACCTTTGTGATCACAATAATAAACTAGAACTACCTCTCAGCAACAAACACTATGTTGAGGGGCACTGTATCACAGCAGTGTGTACTGCTTTACCTAGAAGTAACTGTGCCTATTTCTGCACGTTGTAATTGACATTCTAGAACAAGCTGAAATACAGTCAAGCTCCAAACATTAATATGCAGTAAATAACCCTAAAATGATGGAGAAAAACAAAACAAAAATAGTCATATTCCGGATCTTGACAGCGAGTCTGGGTTTGTATGGGGGAGAAACTGATACTGCGTAAACATTTAAAAAATATAAATATAGAACCACAGATCCAATCACGTCATTTCCAAATCTCATCATTCAGTCCTTGCACAATCCAGGTCATTAGTTATAACAAAAATATGCAACATCATGCTTGAAGAATAAAAAAATAAATAAATAAATAAACAAAAACAAACGGCAACAAAATGAAAATGAAAAATAAATATTAAAATTTACAACATAAAAGACATGAATCCGACATGAAAAGACAGCTTTTTGAAATTTTTTTTAAAAGAGTTAACATTACATGTAAGTATCACAAGGGAAAAATGCGATTAAAAAAAAAAAATCAACACAACCTCGCACACCAAATGCCATGACTACTTCAATCAGCTCTTTACTGTCAAACCTCCACACACACACTCACATGTATAGAAAGATACTGCAACATTTTTTTTTTATATAACACCCCCCTCCACCTTCCTCCCAAAATAAAATTAAAAAAAATAAAAATAAACGAAACTATGGTTTCTGGCTTTTTAAAAAACTAAATATTTTATTTTTGTAACATTTTTTTTTGGGGGGAAGGGGGGGGGGGGGAAAGAGGAGGGGGAAGCGGATTGTGGATGAAAGACTTTCTTGTACGTGTGTGTGTGTGTTGCGTGTGAATTGATACTCAAAGAAGATGAGATAAAAGATAAAAACATAAAAGCGAAAAGATTGGGGGACAATAAGCGACGACGGCTATAACAACAATACAAAGAGAGAGAGCGTAGGTACCCACAGCTGAGAGCTGTATGTCAATCCATGTCACCACGGAAAGGAATCACAACCTAAGAGACGATACGAAAGGGAAAGGAGCTAATATATACACACACGGACCATCCACTTGAGAAAACATTTCTCCCAAATCTGTGAGGATTTCTGTTTTACAATATTTGATTACTATTGAAATGCATTATAATCATGAAGGACACCAACAGACTATTGGACACCAAACCGGCGAGCGAGTGAATACATGCACACGGAGGGTAAAATAAATAAATAAAAAGGCAGGTTTAGTAAAAAAATATTTAAAACAAATTTTTCAGTGTTTTTAATTTGTGCAATATCAAACTGCCATTCTCTCTGAGCTGTTGCAAGCCATGCATTTTAAATACAAATAAAATTACTTTATTCTGTGTACAAACAACAAATAAAATTAAATTAAAAAAATTAAAAGAAACGATAAAATTCCAGTTAGTTGGAATTTAAAGATAAATAAAACAGTTCCTTTTTTTTAGTAGGGACGACTGTCAATAAATAAATAAATATATGACTTGCTGTGCAAGGTGGGGTTTTGTTTTTTATTCACTGTGCCCAACACAACACAGATGTAAGACTGATGCAAGCTCTGGAGAAAAGATTGGGGGGAGGGGTGTGGGGAGGGTGTGGAAGGAGAAGAAGAGGGAGGAGACGGGAGGAAGGAGAGGGAAGGGAGGGAAGAGTGACACATGGATGAGGAATACAAACTCCCAACATTCAGCCTTTGCTTTGAATAAAGCTACGCGAACAAGCAAGCACCCCAAAACTCCTACACACCCACATGCAAACCGCTCAGCACCAAAAGTCAAGTAACTCAATCAAGTCCAAGTCAAGTGGTAACGCTGCACCAGCTAAGCCGCAAATACTTTCTTACATCGCTTAGTGCGATCAACGCACTAACCACAAACAAAAAAAACAACACAAAAATATCAACAACGGTCATGAAAAACTTTTTAAATGATACGTACAATGATACATACATACATAATGTCGGTATTTGTATGTACACAATGAAATGAAGGTCTCACAACAATACCTTGCAAATGCAATGAGAAAAAGAGACAAGGGTCTGTAGGACGTACAAAGATATGGAACAGAAGTAATATTTGTTGAAAAAAAAAAAATATATATATATAAAATGAGTAAATCGTTAAGATACACTGCTCACGCGTTTTTGTTGATAAAAGATGTTTTTTGCCTATACAATTTACAGAAGAGAACGAACAAACAAACAAAAAATATTAAAACAAAACCGAAGAAAAAAACAACAAAAATGAGGGGGACGGAAAAACTGAACATGAAGAACTACACCGACCAATCATTAGAAATGACACAAAATCAAACGTAAACAGAACATCCAAGAAAAAAAAAAAAGCACCTCAACAGCTGAACACATGCCATCTCCAAATCTGGATAACAATGTTACCACCGTTTTGAAAACCTAGAGAGACCGTCTAGTTCTGGTCTTTACGGAAATCCAAGTCCCATTAAGGGCTGGCCTAGCGTTGCCTGGCAAGACAGTGTGCAGCCTTTGTCAGAGAAGGGGAGATAAATCTTGCCTCTCATTCCCTCATTCCTCAGAGGATAGCGTCTAACAAAGGATTGCATCCAGAATGCTACTGACCAATCCCAGGCCTGCCTTTTTAGTCCAGACGCTGGCTAACATGTGCTGCGCACAAAGGTTTGGCCACCCTTATAGTACAGGGATTGGGAGGCGACGGTTTCAACATTTGACACTATAAAGTATGATCACAGAAGAGTTCATTACTGCACAGTAAAGTAAAAGCTGTCACATAAGCATGTGGGCAGCTTAGAACAGGCCACTTCGTAGCTGGTTCCACACAAACTTTACAATCCAGTTTCCCAAATATTAAGAACAAAAAAAAAGTTGTAAAAAGTATGAATATATAAGCAAACAGTCTTAGCGTAAATATGACATTTTTTATAAGTTTCTGGGCAAATTTAATCTCGACCTCGGGCGCACTTTCAGAATGAGTCAGTTACAGCATTTATCTTACCAGAAACGATATTACGATAGACATGGCTTAAGAAGATGGCTCCCGTTTTCTTTTTGTTCGTGTCCCTAGTCTGGTCGCTACGGAAGTAAATGTGACGGCAAACCACTTCAGGCAATCCGTTTTGTCCAATCATAATTATGGCGAATGGAATACATAATTTGTTTTTAGTGAATGGAATATCGAATGGGATATAATCAAGGTAAGTTTTGAGGTGGTGTGTGGTTTGCTGCTAAAAGAACAACATTTTCAATGGCACGAACGTTTGACATTAAAAAAAAAAATATGGTTTATCGTTGAACAAAAAAAAAAAACAAAAAAAACAAACAAAAATAAATATATATATATATAATAAATATATATATATATAATAATGTATATATATAATATATAAATAATATATAAACAACGCTGTATTGTAGAATAATAAAATAACACAAAGCATCATCATTATACGCGTTGCATTGTGCATCAAGGATCTTTCCTCAAATCTCATAAAATAAAATTATTTCTTTATGTAAGTTCTCATCTATATACATTAATTTGTAATTTTCTGTCCAGGAATATAGCAGTGCTAATCATAAACAACGGTAAAATACAGATGTAAGTTTAATAGGATGATAATAGTAGGCAGCAATTAAAAATGCAACAGTCACTATCAAAAAAAAACTACGTGGTGTGGCTTAAAAAAAAACGTTATTCCAGGCGCTACAAAGCCTTACTCAAAATCAATAAAATAAACCACTCAAACATGCATTCAACAGGGCTTTGTTTGGCAAAAAAAATGATAAAAATATGTAACAACGAAAAGGTACAAAATATATAGACCATATCAACACCATAAAATACATACTGTCACATTTCACAATTATTATCAAAACTTCTTTATGCCGACTGCTGATTGATATCTATATCATTTGGTATAAAAGGTTAAGACAAAAATTATGAATAGAGCTGAGGAACTACTCTAAAAAAAAAAAAAAAAAGATATGTCCCATTTGCTGTAAAGCAGAACATGATGTATCACACGTTAAATCTTGGGCCAGCGTAATGAGGGTGATGACCATCCCCTCCCCTTACCTAAACCCAAGAGGTGGGTTACTCAAAGTCACAGTTGAGTCAATAAACTGGGGGCGTTGTTATTTGTCGCTTCACAGTTTTGCGGTCTCCACCCCTTCCAAGTCACAGTGCTAAACCGCACTGGACGATGCTTAACTAGCGACACAGTAGCGAGTGCTCCAACCACTGCGCTATCCGACACCCTACTTAGTACTAAGGTACCAAGGCGACTTAGTACAGATAAAAGATCCCACAGAAAACTGTATTCAACCTTTACCTGGAATTAAATTCTCAAACTTTCCTGCATAAACTGATAAAAAGAAAAATCAATGTGGAATAACTATTTAAAAACAAAGAAAAAAAAAGGATATGTATACACGCAATATTTCATTCTTATTATTTTTGTTTTATCTTCAAAATATTTTGTTATTTATTTTATATTTATAAACTGTTCATAATCTGCAAAACTGGCCTCGTTAAATTAACACAACTGCTACATCCACAAACGCTCCAAGATCAAAGCCAGGATTAACAGATGAAAACTGCACATCTGCTCTCCAGAACTGCAATTTACTGTAGCTTTTCATGACTACTGACCGCCTTTTCTTCCCAACATAAAAAGGACTTTCAGTAACTGGGAAGGACACTGGAGAAATATTTTTTTTTTTAAATTTTGTGAGAAGTGTTCAGACATTATGGCATAGATACTCTAAATTGCACAATGGAGATTCATCTAAACACAGATGCATGCTTCGCTAGCAAAAATATACTTTTCTTCATAAATATTTTACTTTGTGTCACCTCAGAGTGTTCCTCGTCACCCAGTGGCACTGCAAGGTCACTCATATTATAATAGTGTCAAATACTTTGAAGACAAGAGTTGAGTGGGAACGAAAAAAAAACACTACAAAAAACAAAGGCAAAACAAAGCACTAACAAGAACGATGGAACACACACCCAGACATTTGTAAGTGGCATTTTGAGCAACAGGAGGAGTCTCCTCTCCCAAACACAAATGACAAGGGCTGAAGGGAAGGTCAACAGTAGTGACAATCTAAGCACATAGCTAAAAAAAATAAAAAATAATAAATAAATAAAATAAAATTAAAATAACACGGTCATGAATAAGTCCCCACAGCGAAAACACCACCGAACAGCAGCCTCATCCACACACAGGCAGAAGTTAAAAACTGCAGCCTCGCAGCCATTAATAAAGTTTTTAAAAGCGTGTCCTGTCATCCAGACCACCACACGTATCATCCAGCGGAAGTCTCCATTCAAAACAACTAAAATCTCAATAAAAGGACAACAATAAAAATTGTTTAAATTAAAAAAGACCCAGCTCCTCTCTTATTAAACAGAAACACACCCCGCACACACACACATATAAAACGTACATTCAAGGTCAGAATTAACAAAGACCTGCTGTTACACACACACAAGCACACTCTCTCTCCTTCACGCCCACCACACTCGCTCTCACACACACACACACACACAAAGACCTCTATGCACCCATTCCATTGCAAGTGTAAGTTATCACATTTAGTTGTATAGACCATACTGAAAAAACATGCCATCGAAAAAACGTCCCATTGAAACACAAGTGGATGAAAAAGCACAGACACATGCATATTAATGAAGACATCTGCTCCCGTCACTGAGTCTATTGTCATTAATGTCAGGCAGTCACAAGAGATAAAAGGTCGCCAACGCCAGGATCAGCGATGCCATGAACAATGGGTTACAGGTCCAAAGTAACACGTCAACATCAGAAGTGAGAGAGAAAAAGAGAAAGCGTTTTCAAGTCATAAACCTATATGATGATAATAATGTTAATCCTTAGCTTTTCACAGTCACATTGTGCACGTCCATGTTTTTGTTCAATGTGTATCAAAATGAAGACAGTAACCAAAAACAAGACTGCATTGCTCATCTTGGTCATGTGATTATTGTCCTGTAGCGCTGAACCGATGTGGCAATATATGGACCTCAAAACGTTCCATGGATAAAACCATCTGCAGCATATCCTTCCAGTTATAATTGTCAGGAAAGTTTGGGCGAGTGTGGAGCTGTCGCCATTCTTGCTAAACGCACTTATGCTCAAGTACACATTAAGAGTAAATAAATTAATTAATTAATAACCGTACAAAAAAAAAAAAAAATTAACTCACTACTCAATAACTGTACGTAAAAACAAACTTATGCCAATCAACCGACAGAAATGTCAACACGCTAGAATAAACCGTCGCATATCAAAACAGCTAAACACAGGAAGAAATAGAAACAGCTATGATGACAAATTCCGTATCTTAATACGATTTCTTGTAGTCATAACAAAAACAAAAAACAAAACAATTTTCCATCTTGCTGTCTTGGAGATAACCACAGCTTATACAGAGCCTCAAGTCTGGCCTGAAGCTGCCTCATCTACCCCTCTCTTTGTTCACGTACTTTGATCCTGAATGGCAGTGTCAACAACTGGCAACACCCTCTAGTCAACACAACATAACAAGGAATCCTCACCCCCCCCCCCTCCCCCCTTTGCACACTGAAGATAGTTAATTAGTCAGTTTATAGAGTCCAGCGAGTTGCAAAGAGCCGAATGAGGACCACTACACTGAAGATGCATTGCTATGGTATGATTGTTTTATCGTCTGGGTAACAAAGATGTAGTGTTGTTGATGATTTTGTGTTTCCCCTTCCTCACAATTACAAGTCAACCAATCCACGACTGTCAATGTTCATATCTGCTACTGAAACAATTTTTGCTAAAAACTATTATTATTATTTGTTCTTGCAATCAAAACCATTCTTTGTTTTTTAACCCAATAGGGTTTAAAAGGATAAGAGCAGCGCAACACAGGCAACATTTTGTTGTCTAAAGTAGTAAAGAGCCGAAGGAAAAAGACAGGTGAAGATGAAGACAACGGTTGATGCGATGACCAGGGAGAATGTTCCTCACATTCAGTAATTCACAGAAAATTCAGTGGCGGCGGTGTAACACAGACCCAGTGCAGCTGCACTAAACACAGACCCAACTTTCTGGTGCAGCTGCACTAAACACTGACCCAACCGTCCAGTGCAGTTGCACTAAACACGGAAAGCAACTTTCCAGTAGCACTAAAAAGAAAACTCCCAATCATCCACTCATAGTTATTATGTCCTTTCTTTCTTTTCTTGCCTCTGGCATGAGAAAGCACAAGGCCATGCTCTACGTATGTCACAAGTCCGCTCTACTGCACACTGCTAAAGTTGAGATTATATTTTTTGTGTGTGAGAATTTCTTCTTTTTTTTTTCACAAATTTGTTTGTTTTGGCAATGACGAAACTTGATCGTGCTAGAGTTTGCATACAGAGACAGACAAGTTGATGATGTTGAAACTAACACTGACCTAAGCTAATTGGCATAGAAAAAGAGGTTAGACAAAAAAATAATTTAAAAAAAAAACAAATAACAAAGAAAACCAACCAACGGTTTCTATGATACTTCGCTGACCGTCCAAACGCACAGCGCACTGTGTCCTTAAACCTCGTATAAGCAAGTCTACGAGGGGAACGAGAACCATCTATTAACACACACACACACACACAAAAAGAGGTTTGTGTCTTTTTAGAGAACCGGTCATCCATTCCAAGTATTATTTCTTTTTTTACTGGTGCCATGCCTAGTAAAAAAAAGATTTTCCCTCTCTTCTTGTTTTTCTTAACTTGTTCTTTTTTTTTATTTTTATTTTTTTTTAAAATGCAGGTGTCCACGTGCACAGCCGGCAGACACAGAAAAACACAGTCCCAGCTCCTCCCGTCCAGATCCACTGTCAGGGGAGGGCAGCGGAGAAGCGTTCCAAAACTGCTGCCTGCTCTCTCGTTGGGGCCTAGATTAGCTTCCATTACTGTTGCGATGTTCCAGAGGGGCGCGCAGGTTCTCGTTGCTGGGGCTACCGGCAATCTCCGAGCCATACAGCTTGGACGCCTTCTTGTTCATATTGGCCATGATTTGTGAGGTCAGGTTGAAGCCGTTGATGATCTCGTCCTTCCACTGGTTGATCAGCACCCGGTCCTGCAACCACACACAGGCACCTTTAATCACAAGCTAAATACTCACATATGGAGGGAGGGAGGGAGAGAGAGAGAGAGAGAGAGAGAGAGAGACTTTTTGAAACTTTTTTTATTAGGGATAAAGATTTTAGACTAATAAGAAGTCTAATCTTCCAATCTGTCCCTTAACAAATTAACATAATAAATAACCTTTAACATTAACTTGGAAATCATAGAAATCACACACACATGCACTCACACACATGCACACACAATCACACCAACATCTTCATCATGATCTTTAAACAATGTTAGACAACCACCACCCTTCCTATCCCTCACCCTCATAATAATAATACAAATAATAATCATAACAACAATGATAATAACAATAATAATAACAACAATAATAATAATAATTATAATTAATATTATTATTATCATCATCATTACTATTACTATCATACTACAATGTCATGAAAAATTGTGTTATCATATAAAAAATATCAGTTTATAATTAATTTTGCATATGTTTGCATAGGTTATTTTTGAAAGAAAGAAGAGAAAGAGAGAGAGAGAGAGAGAGAGAGAGAGAGAGAGAGAGAGAGAGAGAGAGAGAGAGAGAGAGAGAGAGAGAGAGAGAGAGAGAGAGAATGACTGTGATGAATGGTTATCACTGAAACGTGCACTGTAAGTATAATTATTGTGGATCAGGCACAATGTCTGTAACTATAGCGTTTACTTTCTTTGATCTTAGCTGTTGCTGGAGGTCTTACATAATATTTCTTTGCTGATAGAAGATTTGAGATCTATTTAGCCACAGATGATTATATTCTCGAAGTAGGTAGACCGTTTTATGATGTAAGTCAGGTGACTTGAGTTTTATTTCGATGGGTTGTTGATTGTGTCATTCTGGAATGTTCTGTATTTTTCTACATGGTTGACAAGACTATATATATGCTTGTCTAGAAAGAGGTATCTTGGAAAAAGATTTTTAATGCATTTGTTGACGCTGTTTGCTGAATAAAGTTGGAAAACTTAATATCAAACTCCAGCCTTGTTACCGAGTGAAAGCTGCGCGGATAACGAATTTGAGTTACACAAGGTTCAAGCATCGGGGATGAATCAACCATTGTTGTGCAATATAAATATATGTATCGATTTCCACAAGTGTCTTAGTTTTCCATGGCCTGATATAGCGTGGGACTAAAACTGATATCGCATGGTACATTGACCAATCCAGTGGAGATGCTGTACTCACTCTTTGAGAGGATCTGGGAGGAAGATGTTCCGGCAGACTGGAAGGAAGGTTACCTGATCAAGCTTCCCTGGAAAGGTGACCTCAGCAACTGTAACAACTACAGGGGCATCACACTTCTATCTGTGCCTGGAAAGGTCTTCAACCGGGTCCTTTTGGAGAGGATGAAGCATACTGTCGACCCACAGTTACGAGATGAGCAGGCAGGCTTCCGGCAGAACAGATTCTGCACGGACCAGATTGCAACGCTCCGCATCATATTTGAGCAGTCCCTGGAATGGAACTCGCCGTTGTATATCAACTTCGTCGACTATGAGAAGGCGTTTGACAGCGTGGATTGAGATACCCTCTGGAAGCTCCTTCGACACTATGGCATCCCAGCCAAGATGGTCAATCTGATCAGGAACTTCTATGACGGCATGTCCTGCAGAGTTATCCATGGAGGACAGCTCACAGACAACTTCCAGGTGAAAACCGGAGTTTAACAAGGATGCTTGTTGTTGCCTTTCCACTTCCTCTTCATCCATAGCCATAGACTGGATTATGAAGATGTCCACCAGGGAAAGTAGGAACGGAATCCAGTGGACTCTGTGGAGCCAGCTCAATGACCTAGACTTCGCTGACGACCTTGCTCTTCTTTCCCATAGCCAACAGCAGATGCAAGAGAAGACAAACGCAGTGGCGGCCACATCATCGGAGGTCAGCCTCAACATCCACAAGGACAAGAGCAAGATCCTGAAGATCAACTCTATCAGTACCGAACCAGTCACCCTGAATGGAAGTCCCCTGGAAGAAGTGCAGTCCTTCACCTACCTTGGTAGCATCATTGAACAGCAGGGCGGCAAAGATGCGGACATCAAGGCTAGGATCGGCAAAGCAAGAGCTGTCTTCATTCAGCTCAAGAACATCTGGATCTCTGGATCTCCAGAGAGCTGTCTTTGGCCATGTTACGTTGCGACGCGCACGAAGGTGCGTGTGAAACGCGCACGATAGATCTGATCGTTTTGTTTTGCAAAGCATGCAATAATAGAGTGTATTTACCTTTGATTTAATGTTGCGTTGTTGTAAGAAGCTTGGTATAATGTTGACAATTTTCGTTGGTTGATATTATTGGAGAATTCTCTAGATTTACATGTTTACTATCATCGAAGAATCTAGATAGATCCACCATAAGCTGAGAGGTTCTCTTATGATGAAGAAAGTTGTATGACTTAAGACAGTGATGATGAAGTCTATTTTGATTGGTGGTAACGCGTCACTCTGGAACATTCTGACGTTATCTGGAGTCTAGAAAAAACTATATAATTGATGCACTGTGTAAAGTTGTAGAGAAAAAAGTGAAAAGTGGAAAAGCAATTGTATGCAGTTGTTGATGTACTCTGAATAAAATTAGAAAACTTCATATGACGACTCCTGCCTTGTTGCTGAGTGAACTGGTTGCGTGGATAAACGAATCCGAGTTACACTTATCAGGATCCAAGCATTGGGGCTGAATCAATTACTGATAGAAAAACACCAAACGAGTGTAACAGGTCACCAAGATCTGAGTGTTCAACTCCAATGTGAAGCCAGTCTTACTGTCTGGAGCAGAGACATGGAGGACAACCAAGACCACCCATCAGGAAAGTCCAGACCTTCATCAACAGTTGCCTCAGAAGGATTCTCCAGATCCGCTGGCCCGACACCATAAGCAACGCCAACATTTTGGAAAGGACCCATCAACTCCATGATGAAGATGAAATCAGGAAAAGGAGATGGGGCTGGATACCCTACGCAAACCAGCAATGAATGTCACCTGGCTGGCTGAAGTAAAACCCCCAGGGAAAGCGTCCAAGGAACACCTGGCGACGCGACCTGGAGTCAGAAAGAATGGCACAGGACAGAGGACTCTGGAGAGCTGTTGTTGGTAGCCCATACCCTGGCAGGAGTGATGGGCATTAACTAACGAACTAAGTTTGACCAATGGCAATCACAGATAGCAATATTTCTAGCAAAGCGTGAAATATGGAAGTCGTAACAATACTTACGACTGTTGTTCATGTCAAAGAGAAAACATTCTGTCAGTCCTATGTACTGAAGATAAGCTTATAGATCTAGACTGTCAGCCCGATGAAACCATTGATGAGGGTGTATTTTAATTTCGGACAAGGTTTACTCTAGAAGGTGCTAAAAGCACTTAAAAAAAAAACAAAAAAAAACTACGTTTTGTCATCAAACAAAAGCCAAACTGCACGACCAGAGTGCAAGGCATTGTTTAACTCTTAGTCTCATATAGCAAAACAGCACGTTGATCTTCTCCTTCATGTAAGGATTTGACAAAAACAAGCCAAAAATAGGTGCATGTGTTAAAAATGCTATATCTACTGAACGGTTGGTCAGAGCTTCATGGGACTTAGTCAGTGTGTAGATAATTGGTAACTATGCAAGTATTGAGTAAGCTTTAGTTCTGTCAGTGTCATTTGTCTGTGTTACCTGCTATTTTACCTGTGATTATAGGTAATTTCACAACCAATTCTTCGGATGATGAAAGGTCCGATCTGTAGTCGGAAAGACCGCTAGTGTGCACGCTAGACACTGACAAATCACTCTGATTTTTATTCCCTAACTGATCAGCCCTTTCATCTACTAATTGCTGCCACAACTGCTCATATCATGTAGACTCATTGTCAGAATCAGATTCTGCCATTTTTCGAAAACGCGACCAAAAACTAAACAAAAACTTCGATTAAAACGTGTTGTTGACACAACTGCAGTTGACAGTAAGGAAGTACACTGCTTTTAGAATCAGCTAGTGCGCATGCGCAGTTGGAACTGGTTTCCGTTAAGCGGGAGAGAGGTGCTAAAAGTAGACGGTAGCTAGGCGCGCTTTATCGCGCTTCATGAGCCGTGACGAACCGCGCTTTACCGCGCTTCATGAGACTAAGAGTTAAACCGCATGTCAACATGAGTCTGCCTTCAATTCAATACATAAATATATGGTTAGTGAACAGTGGTTTTATAAGAAGCTATACAAGACTGATTAAATTATATATTTTTTTAGAACCAGGACAGAGATACCGCGACCGTAAAAACAAAGCCGACGTCATGTCAAAATTCTATTTCTGTGCAGGATGCTAACAAAAACATGCCCCATTAAGTAGGAAACGTCAATTTCCAATCAGTATGACAAGAAAGGTCTACTGTTAACTTGCCCGCTAATTCAGCTTTTCGTCAAATTGACTGCATCATCTCCCAAGAATATTTCAGTGTTTATATAATGACAAGGGCAAAGGCGGGAAACTCTAAAATTTGCTGAGAACTAAAATGTGCTACAAACTTGTCCAATGCGTGAACTACTTTGTTATGGTGCACTCTTTGGAATGTGTTGTGTGAAGGGGTCTTTGACATAGGCCTATGAAGAGCTTTGGTGTATTTATTAATTGGCAAACTTCTCGTTTTATAGTTTGGTTTGATGAAATCGCTGCATAAATGTTATCAGCATGTTGGCCTTTGGCTTGTGGAAACATTGAATAGATCTCAATGGACATATATTGAAATTTTGTCTTGACATTTACTATTAATAAACATACTTACCATGCACTTGTTGAGTAATGGTCAGTACGTGTAATTAATTTGATATTCCACGCCAAGATGTTGGCAAGGTATAAAATGCATATGAAATGCGTGTATTTGCCTCTGGGCAAAGGCGTATTCCTACTGCCTTGTAAGCCCCTTGGCAACGCAATATCTGAATTTGAGAAAAGATGAAGTGAAAATAGAATTAATAGTAATAACACTGGAGGTCCCTTACCCATTTTCCCCCAATCACAAATCAGGATCAAAACTCGGCAATCTGCACCAACCTATACTCTCTCTCACCTTAACACACACTCTTACACACCTTAACACACATCCCTTTAACCATGTGGTGTAACGGCAGGGAGATCGCTATTTGATCCACACTGTGACTAGACAAAATGCAGGGCTGAAATATTGCTGTGCATTTCTGAATTCTATTTAAGCAACTATTAGAGACAGTAGACACAAATTTTCCTGTAAGACTGTTCGAGTACAGTGTCAAATTAAATTATAATAATAATTATTATTATTAACTCACCGGTGAAGTGATGGCGATTTTCTGATCCGACTTGAGCTGAATGACGATGCAGTTCTCTGTCTTGTTGAGTTTCTGGAAATCCGGGTACACCTCCTTGATGTCCAGCATGGAGATCAACTGCCACACAAAACACACACTACTGAATGTTTCCACAGTAACCTCTATCCACCAGCACAAAGCATTTGTCTAAGATCTGTGGCATAAAGACACACACAGACCTTTTATCAACAATTTCCATGCTGGTAGCAAGATGCTGTCACATCTGTCCATCACCCTCGACTACCAAACTGCAGACATCTACTACCAAAACAATTGCCTAAGTGCCAGTGGTATAGAGATACACAGAGCTTTAACACTGCTTTCAATGTTTGAAGCAAGATGCTAAGGCATCTGTCCATCATCCTCGACTACAACCAAACTGAAGACCTCTACTTTTCTATACATGTATATCACAGTCACATATTTCTAGGATATACACAAATTTTCGTGTCTTTATACAGAGACAATACCAACTCTGATTCTGATATTTTGACCGTTGTAAAACCCTGCGCACAGCTAACCCAACACAATCATAAAAAAACAAAAAATCTCCAGCAGTTGAAATTTAATGAGACCATACAATTCCTTCCTAATAGTAACTTTTGTACTTCAAATGTACAGGAAAGAAACAACGGCAAACCAACCAAAAACAACGTTCGTCATCCAAAGCAAACAACAAATGAACAAAGCAAAGTCATCAAAGAAGGAAAAAAAATAAAATGCAGCTGATGTATAGTGCAGGGGTGAGATTTAACCCAGGAGACTAACTAGCCCGCCGGGCTAGCTAGTAAGTAAAGTGAGGTAGCCCGCATGATTTTTAGGCAGCCCGACAATTACAATCGTTCACATATAAAACACAAATTTTGACAATACATGTAATTTGTAGCGGGTGTCTTTTTCACAAACAAAGCAGACAGCGCGCTTGGCGCGAAAGGGAAGTAGGCAAAGGGAAATAACGCTCGCGTATGCTTCATACTCGTAGCAGACGAACAGTGACCTAAAAACGCCCTCGCTTCGAACCGAGCTTCTAAAAGTCTGCAAGTATTATCATTTTTTTTAGGTCGCCAGGCGGGCTGGCTCAATTATAAAGTGAGGTCGCCCGAGCCGGTTTTAAGTCGCTTCGGGCGACCGGGCGACCGCTAAATCTCACTCCTGATAGTGCAACTTTAGGATGGTCTGACCATCAACGGATCAAACCCTCAACATTTAACATCAAGGAAGATCTAACGTTAAATTGTCCAACGTAATCAACGTTCAACCCTTGTTGCATGTCACAATGGCTACACTTTACTGCCACCAAGTATTTCAATGTGATGGCGTTTTTTCTTCCACAAAATCACCATGAACGATTAATATTATTTGTGCACCGTTCTGGTCCTGTTCAGCTTACAAAAAATAATATCCCTGTTTGATTGCTGAACGTAAGCAACAACAACAACAAAATTCTAAAGTGAATACAATCAAAAGCGACACACACGCACACACAAATTTGCTGTGTGATCCACCGGCCTTTACAATTCCAACACAACACAGTCCCAAAATCCGCCTGGAAGTCATTCTTTTGCACCGTCTTGCTCTGTCTAAGTTGAGCTTTAGTCTTTTTTCTCTTCAAACAAAACTCCCAATTAATGAACTCTACAAAATGAGAATATAAAAAGTTCAACTCTTACAAAAAAAGAGTAACAGTTTTGTTCAACATGTTAACTGGCCCATGCAACATAGGATCAACGCAAGTAAACATGCCTAAAACCTTGCCACTAAGACCACCCCAGTCGCAGCTGTCCGTCTAACAGCACCGACGTCGACACTTTCATCTCACTATATTATGGGTAGAAAGAGGAGCGGTGGTTAAATGGTGGAGGCATGGGGTGGGGAACATTCTGGGCAGGAGTATGGAGATGTCTGTCCTCCCCTATCAACAGGCACAGGGAGGACAAATCTGGACAGCAATGTCTCCCAAAACAGCGGTCGCCTGTGATGTTTTAAAAAAACCAAACCAATCTGACTTATGACAGGCAAGGTAAGTGGTCTTAATAGACAAGGTCTTCTCGCTTTTTTTTGTGCGTCTCATTTTCTCAAAACGTGTTAAAACGTGTCTGGCTTACTTTGACGTAAGTAATGCTGTTGGACATACAACAGTTTGCTACGCAACCGTCCGGTTCAGGCTGTTACAAAAAATACAAACGTACAGCTAAAAATTCTGGTCCTCAACGCCTAGGCTCAAACAAAATTAACTGGATGGCGTACCTAACATCCTACAAGTACAACACAAGACACGACAAGACGCACGCACACACACACATCAAACACCAGGCATAAACAAAAGTTATTGTACAGTGACGGTCACCAACGCCCATTATAGCTTTAGTGACGTAGAGAAATGTTCATGATGAGATCATGTGTCATGCCAATGCAGTAACTGCTCTTGAATCATTAGAACTCCCTGAAAAGGAAAAATGAAAGAAAAAGATGGAGATGAGGAAGAAGGTAGATAGGACAGGAGGAAAGAAGAAGAAGAAGAAGAAGAAGAAGAAGAAGAAGAAGAAGAAGAAGAAGAAGAAGAAGAAGCAGTATAGTACAGAAAGAAATGAGAAGCAGACAGGGCTAGAATCAAACAGACAGCCTACTGACCTCAACCCCTTTGCTGCGAGTGACCTGCCCGTCGCGAGTCTTGTGATAGAACTCCAGGCGGTTGGGGTACAGCTTGAGATGCTTCTTCTGCCAGGTCTGCAGGAAAGGACCGCCCAGCTTCAGCACCTCCCCCTCCACGATGCAGTCAGTTGGCCCAGCTGCCAGGGAAAAAAACCATACAGCTTAAATTATCTTTGCAAATTCCACCCCTCTCGTCAGCTTTCAACATCTGAGGTTAAAAAACCAGAAAAACTTGCATTTTTTTTTCTCTCTGTCATCAGCGGCATGCAAAGTCACAATCATTTACGGTTTTCCCCAAATTAATTTCCATTCCTTAAAACCCCTTCCTTGGGACTTCCCATTTCCAGAACAGTCTGACGAAACCATATAATGACAGTTCGTGATAAAACAATGGCATGTTTTCTTAGTGGATAAAATAGCGAAGAATTCTATTTGCAATTGATATGAAACGTGTCTTGAACAGTGCATACACAATTGTGTATTCCTGAACTGAAATGAGCAAACCCTCCTGCCATACTTTTTCGGCAGTTAGGGACTAAATTTTAAAAACCAAAAAGCCTACTTGGCCTACAGCAGTCACAAGGAAGAGGTTCAAAATGTCCTGATCACCAGGTAAGCAAGCTGTTTTCATATTCCCTTTCTCACGCCACAAACAAAAAATCTTTTCAATTCATCAATGGATTGGTCGATAGCTTGGCATTCTATTTTCCATTTCAATATGGTGCCTCAGGTCCATTTCTCAGTTCTCTGAACACAACACAAAATCACTAAAACTCCACCGAAATCTATTTTTTTTTAAAAGTCAGTAAAATTCAGTTGACAAAAAAGTCAAGGCAACAAACATGTCCTCTCTTTAAAAAAAATTTTTTTTTTTAAATGACAACTATCCTCTGGGTTAACATTAAATTGTATCCACGGAACGTTCTTGCTTACCTAGCAGTCAAGAAAACAGGACTTGGGGAATCCCTGAGCCATGCAATAAACACACAGTTAGGACCATGCAACTTTCAAAACACTTTGCCCAAAAAATAAGCTTTCTCGTTTCTCCAAAAAACCAAAAAGGACTCAGGAACAGTTAGTCCAAACCAAAAGGACTCGGGAACAGTTAGTCCAAACTGTTGCCTTGGCAAGGAAAGGAACGTTTGTCACTGAACGAAACGTGGTGACCATGTGTGAGAAACAAAACAATTGCCCTCTCAGAATTTCAGACCTTTCTTTCTTTCAAGTCTTGAACAGACTTCCTTTTGGATCAATACTTATTAGTAAACATCTTTTTTTCCATTTTTTCCCCCGTTTGTTGCATCATAAAACTCCAGAAAACATTTTTGCGCAAAGAATAAAGATTTGGTGAAGGCAAATATCAAACGGCACGACCCGTTTCCTACATCAAAACGTTATCCACAAAAAGATCGCTCACAGTGGAAACCAATCAGCTTACACTTCTTCTAGGCTTGGAACAACAGTATAAAATTTTAAAAAAAGAAAACGGGGCAAAAATTTTGAAAGGACAATCGGTGTTAAGTGTCTGAAAAAATTAAAATTCAAATAATAATTTAGATTCTGTGTGTGAGATTTCAGACGTTGGGTACTCACACTGTATTCGGACGCTGCATGGTCACCAACTGCTCATTTATTTTGCAAAAACAATTGTGACTGGGGAAATAATAAATTTGCCATTACATCTGTTGAAGGCAAACATACAATCAAAAGAAAATAAGTGCAAACAGCTAGCGTCTACAAAGCAAACACTTCATATCGGCGCAAAAGGGCTAGATACATCTCCAGGCTAGGCACATTGTAAGCATCTCCAGGCTAGGCACATTGTAAGCATCTCCAGGCTAGGCACATTGCAAGCAAACACGTTATATAGCGCGGAGAAAAAGTCTAGCAGCATATCCACCAGTGGGTTTCCATGTCAAAGCCAAAAAAGGCTAGCCAAATCTCCGGCTGATTTTCTCCACAGCGAGCAACACCCTAGGATGGCAAAGCAATCAACTAACTGTTCAACATCTTACCTCCCCACCCTCCAATTTGTGTAGCCCCTCCCTTTCCATTGCAATATCAGTGATCACATAAACACTCCCCCCCCCCCCCCCCCCCCCCCATCAGGGCTCTTTGACTCATCCCACCATAGCGAGAGAAAACCTAGCAAAAGCATCGACTCCAAAGTGATGACTTGTAATAATGCCCACCAAAAGTGTTGGTTCCTTCCCATGTAATCTTGGAATCACTACACTATTTCCCGTGTCTCTCTTTGTCCATAGAAAATTACATCATAGAAAAATTCTGTCATTTCTGTATATGTATTTTTGAAAATCACACATACACATAATTCAAAACTAGCTAACTTTTTTGTTTCAAGGGTGTGTGGGTAGAGGGCTCAATGGTATAGAATTGTGATAAGAAAGAGGTCTGCAGCCATCACATAGTTACCAACATTAGATAACAATATTTAAAAAAAACAACTGACAAATCTCCCTATTCTGATAAACCATCATTATGTTTCAGCTGCTTGACATCCTAGGGTAAGGTCTCACTGTTCATATTCAACCATTGTTTGTTACAGTGTAGAAATGCACACCAAAGCAAACAACCATGAAGTTACTGCTACAGGTATCACGCTTTATGGGACACACACAAACACAAAATACAGGGTGGAGAACAACTGAATCAAGAAATCTCTGAAATCCGGCCGGGGCCCAGGGGCCAAGCCCCGGTATTCGCCCCATGGAAGAAAATGAATTTATGCAAATTTGAAAGTAATTTAGGGCCTCTCCTGAAAGCAAAAAGTAAAAAGTAAACATGAATAGAAACAAAAAAAAAAGAATGTTTTATGCACATGTCTTTCAAAAACGTTAAGAATCTTGATTTGTAGGCCTAACAAAGTTTGAGGTCCCCCACTGTTGCACACAAACTCCACATTTCCAATTTTACTGGGCACACGTTTGTCTATTTTTTAGCTGTAAACAGGCAAGAATTTTTTTTATAATTTTAGAGATATTTAGGGGTACGTTAGTTGGTTAGTAAAAACACCACATCTTAGGTATTAGTGACTAGTGTATAGATTTAAATGAAATAAAATGCAAAATGAACAGAAATAAATTCTATTTTGATTATCTACCTTTTTATACTTCTCTTGTCATGTCTTGTTTTTTATTACTCCATGTGTATACAAAAAAAAGTTTTAAAAAGTCCAAACAAGCCCTCTCTTCTTCACTTTCATGCCAGTCTGAAAGATCGTATGCATGCACACTACTGACACTAATTGTCTAATCACTGAGTCTAATGTCAGTACCGATCTCTTCCTCCGACTCCAAGTCCATTTCTCTCACTTTAATGTCTGATAAATGGAAGCCTGTAAACTCCCCTTCATCAGTCGAAGAATCCAAACCATCCCTTTTAGGCACACACACAAAAAAATTTGAAAAAAAATCGAAAAAACGAACGCATCACAGAGAAAACTTGTGGAAATGCAGTCGAATGTTTTCACAACATAATAAACCGGAAGTCAATTGCCGGAAGTCTCGCAATCTTTCAAACAACGCGAGAATATAACCACATGGTTGATACGGACGCTTTTGGACGTTTTGCCTGTTTAGACCTTCGGCCGCTTTTGGCCGCTATGCCCAGTAAAGTGTAGCCCCCTCAGCTTCTCACACTCGGAACTCAATATTTTTTTCTCGGAAATGCAAATGCCTTCCGCGGAAATCCGCGGAAAATTCTCCACCCTGAAAATAGCGTGCAGTCTCAACTTTCTTTTACTTTCTTGCATAGTTTCCCTGCGTGTGTGTGTTCTTACTTGCATTAACAGCCAACCACACAAAACAATTCTTTAAGGGTTAGTACACAAAAACTCATTTCCATTAGAAGTGAAAATGACAACACACACACAAAAAGAAACAAGTTCATTTAATATTTTGTGCACATTTCAGTCCTGATCATTACAAAATACACTCAATATTAAAAACATGTAGTAGGCATGCACACTCACAAATTTCATACAAAACTGATCAAGCATGCATGCACACACACACACACAATTTCATCCACAAATTATCAGGTATACTCAAATTGTTCGTTCACATACAAACCAGTGACTACTGTTCCGTCATTTCAAAGGCCTCTTTTATCAAGTACTCGGGAAGTAAATTCTCCGTAACGAGGACCCGTCGACTTATTCTCTAGCAAATTCCGGCCTCAAACTCGCCTCTAGGTAGCCTCTGCAGCTTCAGCGAGGTGACTGTTCTAGACATCGCCAGTGGCAACAGACACCTCGGGGATGGTGAGCTTGGAGACGTTAGTAGGGGACCTGGGGGGCCGGGAACAAAAGCAAGAGAGACAGTTGGTCGTACCCAAATCCAGATCGTCAATCTTGCTGGGTTTGGATTTGCGTTTCTGTTCCAGCTTGTCCGTGTCCTGGTTGATGGCATCAAACACAGTCTCGGCCACCTCCTGCTGCCAGCGCTCAGACACCACCAGGGGGAAGTTGCGGTACAACTCCTGGTCTGCATCCGTCAACTGCAACACACACACACACAGGCCAAATGGAAAATAAAGTGATGGGCGAGTGCAGCGCAATGAAGACTGGGTAACATGTACTCTGCTGATATTCACATGCAACTGTGGTGGGGATCTTCTTTCCACTACCACTTTTGAAAATAATAATACGATTTATTTAAGGCACATATCTCATGGTACGTGCTAATTCATGGCATTATTTTCGTCAAATATCATTAAGTTTTAAACTGTGGAGCAGATAAAGCTTATCTTTTAATTTTAAAATTTTTTTTTTATTTCTAAGATTGGATACATTAAAATAAATCCTGCATCTTGGGCTGCTTGAAATACCCACCCGCATTCTGTAAACGCAAACTGTAACAATAATGGTCGGATGGAAATTTTCAAAATCTGTCAATTTATCAGCAGGCATGGAGAAAAATCACAGTGGTTGAGTAATCAAGAAGAAGAAGAAGAGAAAGTAGAAAAAGAAGTGGAAAAAGCAGGAGAAGTAGAAAAAGAAGAGAAAGAAGAAGAAGTAGTTGTAGAAGTAGTAGAAAAAGATGTGGAAGGTGGTGATGAGATAAGAAGAAGATGATGGTTGACAACAGAAGAAGATGATGGTGGACAACAGAAGAAGATGATGGTGGACAACAGAAGAAGATGATGGTGGACAACAGAAGAAGATGATGGTGGACAACAGAAGATGATGGTGGACAACAGAAGAAGATGATGGTGGACAACAGAAGAAGATGATGGTGGACAACAGAAGAAGATGATGGTGGACAACAGAAGAAGAAGATGGTGGACAACAGAAAAAGATGATGGTGGACAACAGAAGAAGATGATGGTGGACAAGGGAAGAAGATGATGGTGGACAACAGAAGAAGATGATGGTGGACAACAGAAGAAGAAGATGGTGGACAACAGAAGAAGATGATGGTGGACAACAGAAGAAGATGATGGTGGACAACAGAAGAAGAAGATGGTGGACAACAGAAAAAGATGATGGTGGACAAGGGAAGAAGATGATGGTGGACAAGGGAAGAAGAAGATAAAGAAGCAGAAAAAGAAGAAGCAGAAGAAGAAGAAGAAGATAGTGGACAAGAGAAGAAGATAGCGGACAAGAGAAGAAGTAGCAGAAGAACAGAAAGAAGCAACAGAGAAAGCAGAAAAAGATGGTTATGATGATGATGATGATGATGATAACCATGGCGATGACAACGACAAGTCAAGAAAAAAAAAAGAAGCCATTCTCAACTTCGTTGCACCCCACTACTCTGGTTGCACAATCAAGACAGCGTGACCCATACACCCCACTACTCTGGTTGCACAATCAAGACAGCGTGACCCATACACCCTAGCACCAAAGAGGGCACAAAGTGTGAGCACGAAAAAGGCCTCTCGCTATGCACCACTTGCCTTGATGCCCTTGGTGTCCTCCTCATCAAAGGAGCCGATGTCAAAGGCATCGGCAGCGTTGACCTCGCCCTTGGGAGGGATGAGCGGAGGAGGGTATTTCTGTAGGTACACCTGAGTCCAGTCAATACCCTTGAAGAAAGGATGTTCCTTCACTTCCTGGGCCCTGCAAACATTAACACACCTCAACCAACCTTGTACCTCACCTCACCAAAGGAGTACGCAAGTTAAAATCATCCCATGGGGACACCAGCTAAACAGTTCAAACCTCGAAAGCACTTAGCGACAAGGAACTGATTTTTTTTTTTTTTTAACAAACTCATATTTCTTCAAATGAATGGAACGACATTGTTTGTTTTTTGTTTTTTTTTAACAAATTATTATTTTTCTTTGTCAACATACGGGAGGATATTTGTGCAGCCCTTTCCCCAAAATATGTAATGACTCAAAAACGAAGATACAAAGCTGCTGATACGCAGAGATGCTTGTTTTCTCGACACTCTTCTGTATTTTTAAATTCATGTCAAAGGAAAAGACTTTCTCAAAACTGACAAAACCACAACTACAAAAACAAGATATTACATGGTAGTTAGCCTATCACCATGACATGGTAGCCTGTCACATGGTAGCCCATCACATGATAGCCTATCACCATGACATGATAGCCTGTCACATGGTAGCCCATCTCATGATAGCCTATCACCATGACATGGTAGCCTGTCACATGGTAGCCCATCTCATGATAGCCTATCACCATGACATGGTAGCCTGTCACATGGTAGCCCATCACATGATAGCCTATCACCATGACATGGTAGCCTGTCACATGGTAGCCCATCACATGATAGCCTATCACCATGACATGGTAGCCTGTCACATGGTAGCCAATCACATGATAGCCTATCACCATGACATGGTAGCCTGTCACATGGTAGCCCATCACATGATAGCCTATCACCATGACATGGTAGCCTGTCACATGGTAGCCCATCATATGATAGCCTATCACCATGACATGGTAGCCTGTCACATGGTAGCCTATCATATGATAGCCTATCACCATGACATGGTAGCCTGTCACATGGTAGCCCATCACATGATAGCCTATCACATTGTGGTGTAAAAAAAAAGTTATTATTTGGCACACAAAGTACAACCCAGGAGCAGAATTTTAACTTATTTAATTATTTAACTGTTGTTTTATTGGATTGGTTTAAATAAACCCTACAAACTGAAACTGATAAACCTGAATAGCCAAATTAAATATATTTAAAATGTAAAAAAAAAAAATACAAAAAAAAAATTAAAAAAATTAAAATTCAATTTTAAAAAGAAGAAAATACACTCTTAAAAAAAAAAAAACATGACATCAAGTGAAGTAAAATATGACTTGGCATATTTCTTCATTTAGAATTTCACATTTATTTCCTCCATGTAAAAGGTCTTGGCACATTTTCTCAAAATGGTCTTTCGCTTTGAAAGGCACAAGACTGCAGCAACAAGTATACATAACATTTGCCCACAATGCCAGGAGAGGATCCAGCAGCCCGGCACGCTAGCCTTGTGCAGTGCCAATGTACACCACAAAGACTTCAGGCTGGTCTTACCCTCTCCCTCGACATCCCAGCCTCTCTTCCACGTCTCGCTTGAGCAGTCCTTCCAGCAGACCCTTCATCTCCGATGACATGGAGTCCGGCAGCTCAATGTTTTGGGTCTGTGCAAATACCACAAAACAGCAACTTCACAACTCATACAGTATCTCTCTCTCTCTCTCTTCATCATCAATTATTAGATGCCTATCTTTCCGAGAATGGACTGGTTTGACAATGAGCGAAACAATCGGGGTTGCTGAGGACAGGGAAAGATGGAGTACACTGGTTAAATGATCATCTGTGGTGCCCCTACGACCTCCGAGTTACGGGATAGAATAGGATAGGATCTTTCCACAACCTGACACTGCTCCAAAACCATTGTAAAAGTTTTTAAACACTGATAGCAGGTAGCATCACCTGATAGCAGGTAGCATCACTGCAGCCTCCGATTCAGATTTAGGCCCGAAACCTTCCCCAACTATTTAAATCTTTTCATAAATGTACTGAGAAAAAGATGCACAGTTCAGCATCTTCTTCCACATAATAATATAATCAAAGTGGTCTGGTTGTTGTCAACATTTGTAACCTAGTGAAAAAGTGTCTCCAAAATAGTTTGTTGAATATTTTGCAAGCCAAACAATATTGAAAGGGTTTGGTCCTTGTCAAAATATGTAACCGTGTGAAAAACTGTCCCCCACCCTCAACCTACATTTATCCCCATGTCTCCAGTAAAGCATCCAAAAGGTATTGTTCAACATTCTCA
Organism: Oncomelania hupensis; assembly: GCA_036898135.1. Taxonomy (NCBI): domain Eukaryota; kingdom Metazoa; phylum Mollusca; class Gastropoda; order Littorinimorpha; family Pomatiopsidae; genus Oncomelania; species Oncomelania hupensis. The sequence goes on from CM072521.1 coordinate 56,823,716, forward strand.
AATCAATATTGAAACTGACAAAACCAAACAGCAACAAATGCAATCGCAACAAAGTACTTGATATAGATTTTCTTTTAACACCCACACCGTTTAAAAAGGTTAAAAAAAATTTAAAACACAAAACATCTTGACTTACAAGAACTAATGGCCAAATAATGCCAACATACCATAGTCATGGTCATGCGGTCGATTTCATGCTTGTCCTTAGTTTTGTGCTGTCGGAAGGGACTGTGCCTGCACACACACAAATCGTCTATCCAAAATGTCAAAGCCCCCCCCCTTACGGTCCTTCGTTTCTCTTACCATAAAGGGGAACTCTGAGCAGTGTATGCAACCATACGTGAACAACGGATGAATAGATAGAGACAAGTATTACGTTGGCAAAATAAAACAACAATTTATTCACATGAACATAACATGGAGTCGTAAATGAATAACTAAAATTTATAAAGGTGATAAAATCAAACGACAGAATGAAATGTTCTTTGTTTTAAATAAATTAAATGGTTCTACACAGTATTCTCGTTCAGTCTCTTTGTTTTCCTTATCTACTGTTCACTCATTGTTCGCACACAACCTATGCACTGTTTACAAATTTGTTGCTACTACTGTTATAACGATTTCAGTTCACAAGTCCCGTTTTACAAATACATATCACACTCCTGCGATCAAACCTTTGCAATACGAAATTGCATAATAACAAAAAACGTCCCGAAGACACTAGAGCACGAACTCGCTCAACGCAGGAGTGAAATGTATATATGCCCTGGGAACACAGTAGGCAAATAAACTAAAAATTGTCAATGCACTAGATGTAATCGATAAGTGCATACACCTCGAATGTCACTGGGACTGTAGCTGCTACGATTAGATGCATCCGCCGTGGTCATCCAATATTTCAAAGTCTGTGGTGAAGAAGCGAAGGCAAAAAGTTCACTGGCAAAAAGTCTATTATAATACAATCGGTGAAAAGTGATGGTAAAACCAAAAACAAAGTCGAAGTTAAAGTTGAAGTTGAAGGTAAAATCGAAGTTGAAGATGAAACCAAAGGCAAAAAGCGAAAGGTACACTGCAACATAACCCATACAAAATCTTCTAAGAATTTGAGTAACAATTTATACATGCTTCCTGATGCAATTGAAAACTCAACCATTTTCCTTAATAATAATAATCGCTAACTCTTGTATTGTAACAATCACAAATGTAAATCTAACGCATGTATGAATGAATGACTGCAACCTTGAATGTTTTGTATGCTTGGAAGAATAATGATTGTAATAAATATGGTATCACTTATTCGAGTATAATACTTCCCCATAATATTTTAGCCCCACAACATAATGATAACCAACAATGACACGACAAAATACGGACCACAGAAATAAATGACAACAAAGAGACACCCGACTAGCCAGTGAAAACACCCAAGTCCACACTTACTCAACTACCCGTGGATTCGGTGATGCGGCTAAGGTCGGATACGTCTCTTCATCCGCAGCATTCCTTTTGGTACAGGTAGGTCAACGGTCAGGTCTACTAGTCGTCTCGATCTTCATTGACTAAAACAAACAGTCGAACTTGCACCAGTTTCAAGGTCGAACTCTTTCTCCCTCATCGTTCTCAAACGACTTCTGGTGAAAACTCAAGTTCTTGTCGTAGGGCACCGCTACGTGAGGATATCACGTACGTATTTCCTTAAGCGTACAGTTGACGGATAAAGGATTAGCAGGGACGAAAAACGATTCAACACACTGCTCCTAGATTCACTGTTCCTGGTACCTCCATGTAACGACCAAATACCTGTCTTCTTTCTCTTTCGTCATTTCCTCTTTTCTACGACAATAAGTTACGTCACACTTTTCATTTACTTTTGTCCCGGCTTATCCAAAGGCACACAAAACGATGATTCATAGGCACTTGCGAGAAGACCACCTATCTACAAACAACAATATAAAGTTCAAACTGAGTGTGGGTCGTGACATACCCCCCCCTCAAGACAAAACCTTGGTTTTGTTCAAACTCAAAGTTCACGACTTACACGTTTCTGCTCAAAAAGTCTGCAGTGACGTTTTCCTTTCCAGGAATACTTTCAATAACCAGTGGAAACGACTGCATCAACAGCGCCCATCTCATCAACCTGCTGCTGGTAGTTTTCGATTTCTGAAGGTATTTCAGCGGTTGGTGATCAGTTTGTACGATGACTGTCCGATCGTACACATATTGCTGAAATCGTTGAAGTCCCCAAATCAACGCTAAACATTCCTTCTCAATCGTTGAGTAGTTCTTTTCTGCGGCAACTAACTTCCGGCTGACACAAGCCACTGGTTGGAGTCCGTGACCCTGATCTTGGCATAGTACTGCTCCAATACCTGTGTCTGACGCGTCTGTTTGCAAAACAAACGGTTTTTCGCCATCTGGCAGACAACATACAGGACTAGAGCACAGCCTTTCTTTCAAAGTGTTGAAAGCTCTTTCGCATGCTTCCGTCCATGCGACTGGTCCTGTTTTTCCTCCCTTCGTCAGATCGGATAGAGGTGCGGCTATGGCTGCAAAGTTTGGTACAAACCTCCTGTAGTAGCTCGCTAACCCCAAAAACGACCTCACTTGTTTCTTTGTAGTTGGTTGTGACGTTTCTCCGATGCGATCCATTTTCTGACGGTCTGGTTGAATCTTACCTCGCCCTACCATGTGTCCCAGATACTCCAAACTCTGAAATCCTAGGAAACATTTTGACGGTCTTGCAGCTAACTGCACTTCGCGGAGTCTCTGACACAACGCTCTTAGACATTCCAAATGCCTTTCTTTTGTTTGTGTAGCTATCATCAAATCATCCATGAAGTTGTCTATTTCAGTCATGTGAAGGGGTGCCAATAACTTCCGCATCATTCGGGAAAATATAGCTCCGGCAGTCTTCAATCCAAAAGGCATCACGCACCACTGGAACTGACCTTCAGGAGTGGTGAACGCTGTCTTTTCTTTGTCCTCTTTTTTCTTCACTAGCACAATCGGTGAGCTATACGGTGACGTTGCTCTCTCAATGACCCGTAATTTCATCATCGTTTCTACTTCATCCTTCACCACCTGCATTTGCGAATGAGGTAAAGGGTATTGTCTTGTACGGACTGGCTCTTCATTGATCATCTTTATCTCGCACGTATCCAAGGTGCATCGTAAAGGGAAATCAGTGAAAATGTCTGCATAGTCTGACACTATGTTTAGGATGTCCTCATGAATTTCTGGACATTCTGGGTCAACGTGTACATCTTTCGGACCCTCGGTCGCCACTAACGGACACGTTGGAATGTCGTTGCCCACTTGTTCTTCTTTCCATTGATCGTCTTCTGTCACTACTGCATCGACTGTCACTCTTTCTCTGCATTCTTTCAGCAGATTGACGTGGAAGAGTTTAGTTTTCCGTCCTACTGATATGCGATAATCGCATTCGCCAACTTTTTCTATGACTTCATAGGGTCCTTGCCAAGCCATTTGGAGTTTATTATGTTTAGTGGGTAGCAACAGCAACACTCTGTCGCCTGCTTTGAAGACCCTGGGTTTCGCTTTTCGGTCAAAGTAGTGTTTCTGGCGCTCTGCAACACCTTTCATATGTTCTTTTGCTATCTGGCACGTCTCCTCGATGCGATTGCGTAGATCGACTACGTATTCACTGCTTACTTTCACTTCTTCAGCAGCAATCTCCTTCGACCATAGCTCTCTCAACACGGCCATCGGTCCTCTGACTGTTTTTCCGTATAATAGCTCAAACGGTGAAAATCCAGTAGCCTCTTGAGGTACCTCTCGGTAGGCGAAAAGAAGAGCTGGTATGTACCGGTCCCACATCCGTGGCTGTTCTGTAGTCAGTTTTCTCAGCATGGTCATCAGAGTGCCGTTAAACCGCTCAACCAGCCCGTTACACTGAGGGTGGTAGGGTGTGGTGGCTTTTCCATGGATGGCCAACAATCTGTTCATTTCATCCATGACTGCTGACATGAACTGCGTCCCCCTGTCGGTTAGTATTTCACGAGGGATGCCTACCCTCGACCATATGGTCCACAGAGCCTCTGCTACTTTTTCAGTGTCAATTCTTTTCAACGGAACTGCTTCTGGGTATCGTGTAGCGTAGTCGACAACTACCAAAATGTATTGGTTACCTTGTTCCGACTTTGGTGCAATCGGACCTACAATGTCGATAGCCACTCTTTGGAATGGTTCGTCCATCAAAGGCATCTTTTGTAGGGGTACCTTGCTGACTCGACTCCTTGGTGTCACTCTCTGGCATTCAATGCATGATGCACAGTACCTGCGAACGTCTGCGCACATACCTGGCCAGAAAAACGTATTCCATATACGTTCGCGAGTTCGTTTTCCTCCTAGGTGTCCTGCCATGGGAGGATCATGAGCTAGCCTCATGACTTCTTTTCGTAGTTTCTTGGGAACTACTAGCTGCGATGTCTCCACTCCTCGCAACTGATGCAACCTGTATAGTAACCCTTTCTTTCGCGTGAATTTTACTGTAGCATTTCCTGACTTCAGTTCGCTCTGGGCATCAGCCAACGCTCGAACTTTTTTAAGACTATCGTCTTCTTCTTGCAATGCAGCCAACTCTGTCGGTGTGACTTCCACTCCTAGAGTTTTCGATACCTGCAAAGGTACTGTCGCTCGTTTTTCACGTTCTATTTGTCGTCTTGTTTCGACTGCTGCTGCCACGGCACATTCACTACCATCAATGGTAACTGGGCTTCGGTAACCAGATGAAAATGTAATCCAGTTACCCAGAAGAATGTCAGGTCCCATGTGGTCAAGGACGAACAGTTCAACAGTCCCTGTCACAAAGCCTGATTCAAGTTTCACCCATGCTGTAGGGTACTTTCCTGTTTTTGTCTGGTCTGCTAAGTACACTTCAACACTCCTCCCTGTGTAATCTTCAGGTTTGACCCATTTTGAAGCAACTGCTCCCATCTCTGCTCCAGTATCACGCATGATGCGTACTGTATTTTCGTTGATCCGACCCTCACTCCACGGGTTATAGGGTTTAATAGATCGGACGTCTATTGGCGGAGTATAGATCGGTAGGGTGTCGGTCGCAATTGTAACCTGACTGACTGCATGCGTTTTCATGCATTGCCTGGCGAAGTGCCCCTTACCCCCACACTTATAGCACTCGTCTGAATTCCTCCTGTCTCTTTCATCTCTACCGACAACTGGTCTCCTAATAGGTTCCCTCAATCTCGTTTGTGACTCGTTCGGTCTACGCTCGGGTTGACTGCTCGGTGTTCTTGGACTCGCTCTTTGGAAAACAGGTCCTCGGGATACGGCTCGTTTTACGTCCAAATGCAGTTGAGCATATTCGGCTGCTTGTGCGGCGTCTGTCGGCAATCGTTCACGCACGAACATCTCGAGCTCAGGATTCATTACTGAGTATATCTGTTCAGCCAAAAACATGTCTAACACAGACTTCGCGTCATCGATGTCTTTGTCTGCCAAGGAAAACCATCTTTCTACAGATGTCTGCAACCGGATGAGAAATTGCGGAAAAGTTTCATTTTGTTCTTTCTTGGTCTCTCGGAACTGTCGGCGATACCATTCCGCATCGCGGCGAAAACGACGTAACAGCGCGTTGCGTACTTCTTCAAAATCTTGAGCCTGTTCGGGTGTCAGACGCAAATACGTATCGCGCGCTTCTCCTGACAATAGTGGAGACAACCTTGCTGCCCAGCAATCTCTATTCCATCCTTGTGATTCAGCTATGAGTTCAAAATGACGCAGATAAGCTTCGATGTCTTCTCTACCATCGAAAGGGTGAATTTTCAGTCGGTAACCATCATGATGTTCTCTACGAGTTGAACGGTCAGCGAAAACTTCGCGTTCTTCTCTGATCACCTCCATCTGCATTTTCATCCGTTCTTTCTCTGCCTCCATTCTGATTTCTAATGATCTTCGTTCTTCTTCTTTGTCTTCCTCGCGTCGGCGACGTTCTTCTTCTTTGTCTTCCTCTCGTCGGCGACGTTCTTCTTCCATTTTCCTCTCCATCAGACGTCTGTCTTCTTCTTTTTCCTCTTCTCGTCGGCGACGTTCTTCTTCCATTTTTCTCTCCATTAGACGTCTGTCTTCCTTTTCTTCTTCTCGTCGGCGACGTTCTTCTTCTTTTTCTTCTTCGCGTCGGCGACGTTCTTCTTCTTTTTCCTCTTCGCGTCGGCGACGTTCTTCTTCTTTTTCCTTTCGCTCTTCTTCCATTTTCCTCTCCATTAGACGTCTGTCTTCTTCTATTTTTCTTTCCATTAGCCGTCTGTCTTCTTCGCGCTCTCTTCGCTCTTCTTCGCGCTCTCTTCGCTCTTCTTCTATTTTTCTTCGCTCTTCTTCCATTTTCCTCTCCACTAAACGTCTGTCTTCTTCTCGCTCTCTTCGTTCTTCTTCCTTTTGGATGCCATCCACGACAAATCTCGCTAGCGCCTCTTCTCGCAGGCCTAGGCTCATACCTAATTCTCTATACTTCACGGATACGTCAATCATTTCGGACGTCTCTTGGTTCCTTGACGGTTCTACGGCTACCGCCATGCGAGGGAAACCTAAGACAGACGTACTCAGAGTCTCTTCTCTCGTCAAACTGGACATGGTCGCTTCTCCCGATGCTCCCAGTACAATATCGGCTGAGTCGCTGCTAGGGGTGATCGATGTCCCTTCCCCACCAATCGTTTTCTTGGCTCCAGCACGTTTTGTACCTTTCCGGGTGGCGGACATTTTGCTAGCCGACCACCTTTTCTTGTATAATTGGTAAACAACAAATCTATTTACCAACTATATATCTCAGAGTTCAAATAACTCAACAGTTATACCACGGTTTGGCTCAGATGACACTAAGTTGTATTATAGTAAAGTGTGGGCTTGGTTGTTTACCTTATTACTGTCGGGTGCTCTAAGTGCGCCCACGCGATTCAAAACGCTCCAGCACCCGCCAACCACCCACGTCACTTACTCTGATTGTATGGTATAACACAACAATGTCAACGTAATTCTATCTCCTCCATTCATCCGTTCGATCCCACCGCTGCCACCAAATATGTCAAAGCCCCCCCCCTTACGGTCCTTCGTTTCTCTTACCATAAAGGGGAACTCTGAGCAGTGTATGCAACCATACGTGAACAACGGATGAATAGATAGAGACAAGTATTACGTTGGCAAAATAAAACAACAATTTATTCACATGAACATAACATGGAGTCGTAAATGAATAACTAAAATTTATAAAGGTGATAAAATCAAACGACAGAATGAAATGTTCTTTGTTTTAAATAAATTAAATGGTTCTACACAGTATTCTCGTTCAGTCTCTTTGTTTTCCTTATCTACTGTTCACTCATTGTTCGCACACAACCTATGCACTGTTTACAAATTTGTTGCTACTACTGTTATAACGATTTCAGTTCACAAGTCCCGTTTTACAAATACATATCACACTCCTGCGATCAAACCTTTGCAATACGAAATTGCATAATAACAAAAAACGTCCCGAAGACACTAGAGCACGAACTCGCTCAACGCAGGAGTGAAATGTATATATGCCCTGGGAACACAATAGGCAAATAAACTAAAAATTGTCAATGCACTAGATGTAATCGATAAGTGCATACACCTCGAATGTCACTGGGACTGTAGCTGCTACGATTAGATGCATCCGCCGTGGTCATCCAATATTTCAAAGTCTGTGGTGAAGAAGCGAAGGCAAAAAGTTCACTGGCAAAAAGTCTATTATAATACAATCGGTGAAAAGTGATGGTAAAACCAAAAACAAAGTCGAAGTTAAAGTTGAAGTTGAAGGTAAAATCGAAGTTGAAGATGAAACCAAAGGCAAAAAGCGAAAGGTACACTGCAACATAACCCATACAAAATCTTCTAAGAATTTGAGTAACAATTTATACATGCTTCCTGATGCAATTGAAAACTCAACCATTTTCCTTAATAATAATAATCGCTAACTCTTGTATTGTAACAATCACAAATGTAAATCTAACGCATGTATGAATGAATGACTGCAACCTTGAATGTTTTGTATGCTTGGAAGAATAATGATTGTAATAAATATGGTATCACTTATTCGAGTATAATACTTCCCCATAATATTTTAGCCCCACAACATAATGATAACCAACAATGACACGACAAAATACGGACCACAGAAATAAATGACAACAAAGAGACACCCGACTAGCCAGTGAAAACACCCAAGTCCACACTTACTCAACTACCCGTGGATTCGGTGATGCGGCTAAGGTCGGATACGTCTCTTCATCCGCAGCATTCCTTTTGGTACAGGTAGGTCAACGGTCAGGTCTACTAGTCGTCTCGATCTTCATTGACTAAAACAAACAGTCGAACTTGCACCAGTTTCAAGGTCGAACTCTTTCTCCCTCATCGTTCTCAAACGACTTCTGGTGAAAACTCAAGTTCTTGTCGTAGGGCACCGCTACGTGAGGATATCACGTACGTATTTCCTTAAGCGTACAGTTGACGGATAAAGGATTAGCAGGGACGAAAAACGATTCAACACACTGCTCCTAGATTCACTGTTCCTGGTACCTCCATGTAACGACCAAATACCTGTCTTCTTTCTCTTTCGTCATTTCCTCTTTTCTACGACAATAAGTTACGTCACACTTTTCATTTACTTTTGTCCCGGCTTATCCAAAGGCACACAAAACGATGATTCATAGGCACTTGCGAGAAGACCACCTATCTACAAACAACAATATAAAGTTCAAACTGAGTGTGGGTCGTGACACAAAATCTCCAGTCAATATTTCACAGAAACTGTCACAATTCATACCAAATAATCGATAAATATTTAATCTCCAAAGTAGGCTCACACCGAAAAACATCCTAAATCTTGAAAACATCCAACATTTCACAAATATTATGTGGGGAAAAACTCACATTGCTGCACGCTCACGAGTCAAAAATGTGCAATGCAAAAGTCTCAAAATGTTCACACTCTTACTACAATTCAATCTATTTCCAGAATGTACAGTACAGCATCACCCCACACTGCCCATTTAGGGATCAATGTTTTGCAAATTTATAGAAACTAGCAAAGTTTTGCTCAAACCTTTCAAATCCTGTCTTGTAAAACATGGATCAATATTCTCTCTATATAAATAAACTAGTCACACACACAAAAAGTTTTGATCCGTCTCAAACTTTGAAAACCTGATTTGCAAACGATCAAGTGAAAATGTCTGGTTGTATCGAGTGTAAATGTCTGGTTGTATTTAAGTAAAAAATGTCTGGTAAAAGAAATGCTTTTCTAGAACAGACCTGCCACATGTCATTAAAACATTTGATCCTGCATGAAGATAAAATGTCAGAACTAATATGATGCAAGGACATGGTTCTGCAGCAAAAGGTAGTTCACAGATTCAGTACCGGAGAAGGAAATCCAGGACCTGGAAGAGGAGTGGGGAGGGAGAGAAGGGAGAAGAGAGGAGGGTATGTGCAGAAGAGAAGGAGGGGAAAGAGGATTTGTGAGGATGGAGACCAAAAGTTGGCCTAGCAGGTGTCTGGCCTCAAGAGAGGGGACTGGGCTTTAGAAGAACAAAGGGAGTGGATTAGGGCTGTCTCAGCTTAAAGAGAGAGGACTGCGCTTTAGAAGAACAAAGGGAGTGGATTAGGGCTGTCAGCCTAAAGAGAGAGGACTGGGCTTTAGAAGAACAAAGGGAGTGGATTAGGGCTGTCTCAGCCTCAAGAGAGGGGACTGGGCTTTAGAAGAACAAAGGGAGTGGATTAGGGCTGTCTCAGCCTCAAGAGAGGGGACTGGGCTTTAGAAGAACAAAGGGAGTGGATTAGGGCTGTCTCAGCCTAAATAGAGGGGACTGGGCTTTAGAAGAACAAAGGGAGTGGATTAGGGCTGTCTCAGCCTCAAGAGAGGGGACTGGGCTTTAGAAGAACAAAGGGAGTGGATTAGGGCTGTCAGCCTAAAGAGAGAGGACTGGGCTTTAGAAGAACAAAGGGAGTGGATTAGGGCTGTCTCAGCCTAAAGAGAGAGGACTGGGCTTTAGAAGAACAAAGGGAGTGGATTAGGGCTGTCTCAGCCTCAAGAGAGGGGACTGGGCTTTAGAAGAACAAAGGGAGTGGATTAGGGCTGTCAGCCTAAAGAGAGAGGACTGGGCTTTAGAAGAACAAAGGGAGTGGATTAGGGCTGTCTCAGCCTCAAGAGAGGGGACTGGGCTTTAGAAGAACAAAGGGAGTGGATTAGGGCTGTCTCAGCCTAAAGAGAGAGGACTGGGCTTTAGAAGAACAAAGGGAGTGGATTAGGGCTGTCTCAGCCTCAAGAGAGGGGACTGGGCTTTAGAAGAACAAAGGGAGTGGATTAGGGCTGTCAGCCTTAAGAGAGAGGACTGGGCTTTAGAAGAACAAAGGGAGTGGATTAGGGCTGTCTCAGCCTAAATAGAGGGGACTGGGCTTTAGAAGAACAAAGGGAGTGGATTAGGGCTGTCTCAGCCTAAAGAGAGGGGACTGGGCTTTAGAAGAACAAAGGGAGTGGATTAGGGCTGTCTCAGCCTAAAGGAAACTACAGTGCACTCAGACCTGCCTACCTACAATTCTTTAAATCAGTAGCAAAAGGTCCAGTTTTCAGTAGCAAAGCCAGGTTTTCAGTAGCATGCACAACCGTCGATGTAGGACGCCACGACAAGTTAAGGCAAGAAGTCTTATAATTTTAGAGATATTTCGGAGTACGTTAGTAAAAACACCACATCTTAGGTATTAGTGCATTAGATTTAAATGAAATAAAATGCAAAATGAACAGAAATAAATTCTCTTTTGGTTATATACCTTTTTATTCTTCTCTTGTCATGTCTTGTTTGTTATCACTCCATGTGTTTACAAAAATTTAAAAAAAAAAGTTTTAAAAAGTCCAAACAAGCCTCCTCCTCTTCTTCACTTCCCTGCCCATCTGAAAGACCTAATGCATGCATGTTACTGACACTAATGTCAGTACCGATCTCTTCCTCCGACTCAAAGTCCATTTCTCTCACTTCAATGTCTAATAAATGGAAGCCTGTAAACTCTCCTTCATCAGTCGAAGAATCCAAACCATCCATTCTAGACACTTGCACACACAAAATTGGAAAAAAAAAATCGAAAAAACAAACGCATCAAAGAGAAAACTTGTGGAAATGCAGTCGATTGTTTTCACAACAGAATAAACCGGAAGTCAATTGCCGGAAGTCTCGCAATCTTTCAAACAACGCGAGAATATAACAGTGGTTGATACGGACGCTTTTGGGCGTTTTGCCTGTTTAGACCTTCGGCCGCTACGCCCGGTAAAGGGTGAAAAAAAAAAAAAAGTAGGATTTCTTTTTTTTCCCCGTAGCAATTTTATGTTTGCCATAGCATCGTAGCAGAGCTTTATTTTTCATAGCTGCTACGGCAAAATCGTAGCAGTAGGCAGGTCTGGTGCACTTACCCTTTGAGAAGTTTGTACAGCATGCAGCCAAAGGAAAACCAGTCTGCGCTGGAGTCATAGGCCTGACCCTTCATCAGCACCTCGGGGGCCATGTAGCCATGTGTGCCGCTGAAACACAGTTCAGAGTTCCACATATATTAATCTGGTCATATATAAATAAATACATCGATACAAATTAGATTTCTCACGACCCCTTTAAAATTAAAATAAAACTTGTGAAAGCAAATTCTGTTTTTACCCTGTCCTGACAATTTGCGCAAACAAAGTATTTTTTCAGGGTATATTATCCACAGAAGTTTTCATACGTCTACTATTTTTGCAGTGTTTTACATAGCAGAGGATGTTTTAACAAAAAAATCAGTAAAGTCCATTAGCCACCATATATTTACAATTATGAGCGGTAACACAATTTCATTTTTCTATAATGTATCCCCGTTTTCAAAAACCATAATAAGAGAACAATTCTACTATACTGAAAGGCCTATTATCATATTATTATGTGAGATAATTCGCATGATTTGAAAAGGCAATTATCACACTATCACAAAAGCTCATTTGCACTAAGTAAATAAAAGAGTTATTTTCCACTGTTACATGAGATCATTATACCAGCCATTCTTGACTGACCAATCACATTCACTTTTGTGTGTGGCCACAACGATCCCAGCACCACTATCATTAACAATGAAACACAAATAGTTTTAAGTACTGTTTAGTAGGCTGATAGCCTCGACTAGTGGTCCTGTACCAAATGTCTACCAGAAAAAAAAATCAATAGCCGGCCATTAGTGATTGCATCAAAGATTCATAAAGCCAGCCTGGGAGAACTGCATCACTGTTGTGGGTAGCCTAATCTCTTTATGCTACAATACCCTGATACACACCCCAACCGCAGCTTCAAAATATAGCCAGGAGCGGCGGTGATTAGTATCAGAACAGAGCAACAACATTCCAACAGGAAAATCCCAAGACTCCAGCGTTTCAATTGTTTTATCCTTCACTCCCCACCCACCTCCCCCCACCCCCAGCCTTTTTACTCTTCCCCTCTCACCAACACTCCCATTTCTGGCTCAAAGAAACTACCTCCTCCCCCCTCCCCACCTTCACTACCCCACATCATCTCCAAATGATCCCAGGATGAGCAAAAAGTAGTTTTGCCCCAAGTCAGGACCAAGCCTATGGCGTCACCGTAGCCCCAATCTAGACGCAAGTTTGGGCACTGCAAAACACCCTGGACCATCGAAGCGGCAGTAATACAGCGATGCGAACTTGTAGAAACTTCTTTTCTCCAGATGGATCGGTCATCTGTTTGAAAGTGCTACTTACACACTGGCATGGGGCTTCTTCTTGGAGAAGTCGCAGGCCAACCCCAGATCTGATATCCTCACGTGCCCATTCTCGTCCAGCAATATGTTGGCAGGCTGCAACAAAATACAACAAAATGAGTGATAATACTTTATAGGTGCTAGCTTCTTCAAAACATCCATTATATCCAATACATTATATATATAGATGCTAATTTCTTCAAAATGTCTACCAAGCCAATACTTTGTTTATAGGGTGCTATTTTCTTCAAAATGTCTACCAAGACAATACTTTGTTTATAGGGTGCTATTTTCTTCAAAATGTCTACCAAGCCAATACTTTGTTTATAGGGTGCTATTTTCTTCAGAAAGTCTACCAAGCCAATACTTTGTTTATAGGGTGCTATTTTCTTCAGAAAGTCTACCAAGCTAATACTTTGTTTATAGGGTGCTATTTTCTTCAGAAAGTCTACCAAGCCAATGCATTACATGTGCTTGTTTCTTCAAAAAGTCTAGCACAGGCGTCTTCAAAAAGTCTACCACCACCTGTGCTAATGTCTTCAAAAAGTCTACCAAAGACTGTGCTAGATTGTTCAAAAGTCTACAACAGCCTGTGCTAGGTTCTTCCAAAGTTGAGCACAGCCTCTGTCCCATCCCTGACCTTGAGATCTCTGTAGACAACAAAGCGACTGTGCATGTGCTCCAGGCCCAGCATCACCTCGGCGGCGTAGAATCGAACCTCCTTCTCTGTGAAGACGCCGTGCTGGGAGAGGTGGTAGTGCAGGTCCCCACCGTTCATCAGGTCCAGGATGAAGCACAGCTTCTCCGGCGTTTGGAAGGCATACGTCATGCATACGATAAACGGGCTACCTTCCTGTGGACAGCCAACAACGCACAATGTTTCACCTCTATAACGGCGGCATCACTTTTTGTTTCTCTAAATCACCAGCTAACTGTTAGCAATGCAACATGAAGCAAATCCAACTTCAGCCATTCTGCCCAGCTTGTAGGAACAAAGGCTGAAGTTTAATGTCCACATCCACTATTGGCTATATGGCAGACAGCTTGAAAGTTTGATCTGTGGAACAAGCTGGAACTGCTGGCTCATGGCCCTCAGCACAATAGATGCATCCTCTCCCACTCTCTCATTCATCCACTAAATGTTTCTCATCATACAAGGTAAAAAAAAAAAAGTACAACACGTGAGATCCGTGCATTCATTCTCATATATACCTATAAAGCACAATTGAGTGAGTCAGGGTGACATCTGCCAATATAAACAGTCCTATGATGAAAGTTTCTATAGGTTAAACCACGGAAAGCATAGTGCACAATTAAACTGTAGGTGAAGCAGCTGCGTACTTACCCCTGTGCTAACTAGTGACAGCATGATGCGTTCGTTCAGGGCTAGCGTCTCTCCTCCCTTCATCTTGATTCGCTTCTTGTCCAGGCATTTCATTGCATACCTGTGGAAAAAGGGAGAACAAAATATAATTCTGCGCAGCAAAAAATCATTTCCGTAATCATTACCTGTTCCCAAGATTTGGAATACCTGCAGAAAACAAAACACATTTTGAAAGCAAATCATTTTTGAAATCATTAGCCTGTTGCACAGTTTTGAAAGACTTTCTAAGGAATACATGGTAGGTTATGTTTAAAACATGTAGTTATAAAATAAAAGGACATTTTAAAAAAAAACAAAAAAAAAAAACATTAATATTTTGCACAGATGGACATAACAGACAGTGTTGTTATTATTAGTTGTAGTAGTATTGTTATTATTATTGTTATCATTGTTACCATATATTATTTGTCTGTTGCAGTGTTGGTACTGCTGTTGTATTATTTTAAGTAGTTGTATTGTTCGTCGATTTCTGAATATAATTATTAGGCCTGTATTGTTTGTTTTATACATAAATAAAATGTATAAACTATATCTATTCTAATTAATAATGTTTAGGCCTATACTTTATAATATTCGAATCTTTAAATTTCCGGAAAAAAACAAGAAAGCTAGACGATTTTTTTTTTCATAACTCGAGATAAGAGTTAAATTAATAGTTAGTTAGTTATTCATTGCTTACAGGGTCCAGCGGACTAGTCCTGCATGCAATTAAAGCCGAATCAGGACCACAAAATCAAGACCACAACTTCGCTAGTAGAAGTAGTAGTAGTAGTAGTAGTAGTAGTTGATTATGATTATTAGTATTATGATTATTTTTATTATTACTCTTATTATTATTATTATTATTATTATTATTATTATTATTATTATTATTATTATTATTATTATTATTATGATCTAGGATCGGTCTAAGGCATGGAAGAATGGGTGAGTGTGAGTAGTTTTGTGTATTATGGAATAATTACTGTGTGTTAAATGTGTATGCATGGGTATGTGACTGGATATCTGTTTATGCATGTGTGCTAGTGTTGATAGATTTGTATTTCAGTATGGAAGTGGTGTATGATAGTGTATCAAATGTATTAATATTGTATGTATATGTTTTGCACTGCAAAACAAATTTCCATGCCATGTGTTTGGACAATAAAGAATCTTGAATCTTGAAGACAAATAAGTGGACAGATAAATATCTGTTAAATATAATTTTTGGGTTATTTAGCATTCGTCTTGTGCAGAATCTGCAAAAATCTTAACAAAAAACATAAGATATTTGAGTCACTACATAGACAGGCCTCACTGCTGGATGAATGGGAGTTAAAAACCCATCTCTGCCTTCTTCGTCCCTGCCTGATACACATACCCCTCTTTGTCTCCTATTCATGTCCACCTTTGTCTGGTCCTTAGACATAACACGCTATTACGATTGAGACACTCAAAGTTACCAACATTTTTTGGGCAGAGCGTGCAACAATAGCGTCTATTGGAATTATTTGTTTATTATCGATCAAATTTTTGAGATCTATCTCACGATAGCTAGCTAATCTTGTAAATTGTGGATCATTCTATGACGGAAGACAGTGAGTAATTCCGGTGATAAGTTTCATTTCGATTGGGTGATGATTGCATCATTCTGGAATGTTCTGAATTTTTCTACATTGTTGAGAGCCTATACAGTGGAACCTCTGGTATCCGTCTCTCTTGGATACGACTCTCTCGGTTATGTGACCTCAAAATTTCTGACAGATTCACTTCCAATAATAAATTACCTCTGGTATGCGACAACCTCGTTTATGCGACCAGCGACCGTGTCTTAAGCCCTTTATACGACCGTCTTAGGCAATTTAAAAGAGATATCAGTTAATTTATTGACTGGACCTTTTGTTTTTCTCTCATGTTAGTGTACGCCTGCTGTTGTCTGCTATTTCCGGTTCGGAAGTAAGGGACATTACTCACCCAAGTAAAGGACATTACTCGTCTACACTGGCTTGTCAAAATGGCTTCGCGCAAGAGGAAAGTTTTGAGTTTGGCAGAGAGAATGAAAGTGATTGAAAGAAGTGAAAAGGGGGAAGAGTTGTTAGTTTATTGCTAGAAAATTAGACGTTGGGAAGACCCAAATTCAGCTTATCATAAAGGATAAAAAAAATAATGACTACATACCCCTCCGACCCTATTTCCGGTATAAGACCACCTCTATTATAAGACCGTTTTTTTTTCTCAGATTTTGGCCAATCTTATACCGGAGGTTCCACTGTATAAGTAAATGCACCGTCTGCTGGCGGTGTATGCTTTTTAAAAGCAATTTTGTGAGCAGTTGTTGATGTTTGCTGAATAAAGTTGGAAAACTGTACACGACGATTCCTGCCTTGTTACTGCTGAGTGAACGGGCTGCGTGGATAATGAATTCAAGTTAACCAAGATTCAAGCATCAGGTCTGAATCAACCATTGATTGGGTCACACACACGCTAACCACTCTGCTACCTGTCAATCTTCGTTACACACTGCTACAATCCGTCTTTGTCTACAAGTCAACCATCTTCTTCACACACCCATCAACTTTGTCTACACTACGCTTGTCTTCGTTACACACTGCTCTTTGTTTACTACGCGCACATCTTCTTCACACACCCACCATCTTTGTCTACACTACGCCTGTCTTTGTTACACACTGCTCTTTGTTTACTACGCACCCATCTTTGTTACATACCCCCCATCTTTGTCTCAACTACGTCTGTCTTTGTTACACACTGCTCTTTGTTTTCTAAGCACCCATCTTTGTTACACACCCACCGTCTTTGTCTATGTACACCCCCGTCTTTGTTTGCTACACCCACCTATGTCTATTTCACGCTCCTCTTTGTTACACATTTTTTTGCCAATCCCTTGCCCATCATCTTTGTTATTTACACATGCCCATCTCCTGTCTGCTAGGGCCTTTGTCCATATCTAAAGACCACCATCCACCATTACAGGGTTTGACAAGGCCAGGGTCATCCATACCTAAAGACCAGCATCCACCATTACAGGGCTTGACAAGGCCAGGGTCATCCATACCTAAAGACCAGCATCCACTATTACAGGGTTTGACAAGGCCAGGGTCATCCATATCTAAAGACCAGCATCCACTATTACAGGGCTTGACAAGGCCAGAGTCATCCATACCTAAAGACCAGCATCCACCATTACAGGGCTTGACAAGGCCAGAGTCATCCATACCTAAAGACCAGCATCCACTATTACAGGGCTTGACAAGGCCAGGGTCATCCATACCTAAAGACCAGCATCCACCATTACAGGGCTTGACAAGGCCAGGGTCATCCATACCTAAAGACCAGCATCCACCATTACAGGGCTTGACAAGGCCAGGGTCATCCATACCTAAAGACCAGCATCCACCATTACAGGGCTTGACAAGGCCAGGGTCATCCATACCTAAAGACCAGCATCCACTATTACTATAATTACAGGGCTTGACAAGGCCAGGGTCATCCATATCTAAAGACCAGCATCCACCATTACAGGGCTTGGCAAGGCCAAGGTCATCCATACCTAAAGACCAGCATCCACCATTACAGGGTTTGGCAAGGCCAGGGTCATCCACACCTAAAGACCAGTATCCACCATTACAGGGCTTTGCAAGGCCAGGGTCATCCATACCTAAAGACCAGCATCCACCATTACAGGGCTTGGCAAGGCCAGGGTCATCCATACCTAAAGACCAGCCTCCACCATTACAGGGCTTGGCAAGGCCAGGGTCATCCATACCTAAAGACCAGCATCCACCATTACAGGGCTTGACAAGGCCAGGGTCATCCATATCTAAAGACCAGCATCCACCATTACAGGGCTTGACAAGGCCAGAGTCATCCATACCTAAAGACCAGCATCCACCATTACAGGGCTTGGCAAGGCCAGGGTCATCCATACCTAAAGACCAGCCTCCACCATTACAGGGCTTGGCAAGGCCAGGACCTTAGCTATAGATAGTTGTGCAGGTTACATTCAGTCACGCGACAGGCTTTGTAGACATGCACCCCACTTTACTCTTTCTGCAGTGCCATAGGTTCACAGTTAGTGTAACATTGTGTGTGTGTGTATGTGACTAGGCGTGTGAGACTGTGTATGTCTTCCTTGGTATATATACAATTATTTTTTTTTAAAAATATGTGTGTATATTTGTGCATGTCGCGAAAGTGTTGGTATGCGCCTAGATTATTTTTGTATAGATTTGGCAGGACATAAATGTTCACATTATAATTATTTGTGAGTGTGTGTATGTTTGAGTTACAGCGTGCGCGTATACATGCATTGTACACAAAGAATGTAGCACTTTAAAGGTGCTGGCTCCATACTCAATACATCGGGAAACAAACTAGAGTGGGCGATTTCCTGTTGCGCAGAGGGTGAATGGTTTAAATTATATATAACAAACAGAGACAACATATATGCAGTGACAGAAAGCACATTTTCATGGCCCTCAATCAAAACGTACAACTGGGCCACTCTAATGCCATAAAGGTATAATGAACCGTCCTTCAAGTTATGTAGCATCCTTCAACATTGCAGAACCACTCCTTGTACCACCCTCCAAGGCAGACAAGTTGTTGTCATTAACTGTACTATCGACTAGGTCGGGGCAGATCTCAAGCAGTAAATTGAGCAGTGTGGTGGCAGACTAAGTCTACTTCATCCACTTCACCGTGATAATGAACGCCATCAACAGCATGGCATGCCTCACAATGGCACTTTTCCTCTCCACAGACAATCACTACAGCCCTTCTATTATTAGATCAATAAAGCCAATAACACGCCCTAGACCCATTTTCTTACCAAGGATACAGACTTCTTACAAGTGTTCTGATGAGCCTCCTTACAAGTAGAACGCCTACAGCCTTCTTTCTCCTTGACAAGTATGCAGCGGTATAGCAAGTCTATACAACTTTCTCACCCCAATACTGCCTTCTCACAAGTACAGCCTTCTCACAAGTACAGCCTTCTTACAAGTACAGCCTTCTCACAAGTACAGCCTTCTTACAAGTCTACAGCCTTCCAAGAAGGTGGGTGGATCAGTCTAGCTGTTGTTGATGTTTCTCACTATTTGAGAATGTTCAATGTTGGCGGACTTCTGTTCATTTATTTGATTACCCTGCAACTGTGCAGTAACAGCAACTAGGTTCACACAGCATGTTAGGTTTTATTAGAAAGTTGGACTACCAGCACATTGCTGGTTGATTTCTTAGTGAGTTAGTGAGAAAGAGAGAGAGAGAGAGAGAGAGAGAGAGAGAGAGAGAGAGAGAGAGAGAGAGAGAGAGAGAAAGAGAGAGAGAGAAAGAGGGAGAGAGAGAGAGAGAGAGAGAGAGAGAGAGAGAGAAAGAGAGAGATAGAGAGAGAGAGAGAAAGAGAGAGAGAGAGAGAAAGAGAGAGAGAGAGAAAGAGAGAGAGATACAGAGGCAGACAGATAGACAGACAGACAGACAGACAGATAGATAGATAGATATAGATTTATAGACAGATATCTATCTATCTATCTATCTGAATTCTGATAGATACATAGATCTATACATACATACAGAGACAGACACACACACAGACAGTAAACAGAATGAGTGAGTACTCACTTGTACATTGTGTCTCAAAACTATTTTCACCTCTCTCTCTCTCTCTCTCTCTCTCACTCCCTTACAAGTTAATGTATTTTATAATTATATAGAACCAGTGCACTTGAATGTTTTTTTTTTTTTTTGGTTACAAAACTTTGTTTTCTCTGTACTCTCCCTCTCCCCTCCCCTCCCCTCCTATCCCTAACCCTTCCTCCCCCACTTTTTCTTTAACTTGAATGACGGCAAGGACAAATTCTAAAATTAGGTTTATACTATTCCCATATCTCCGGGCTGGCTGTAAATAAAAATGGCTAATCTGAGTGGGGAATCTCTCGCCTTCTCCCTCCTAAAGTGAAACCCCAGGTTGCATTTTTGGAGGTCTTAAATTAACCCAACTCGCAAGAATGTACGTAAATAAAAACCAAGTCCCCATCTCTGTGTGAGATTAGATTAAAATAGATTACATAATCAATGCTCATAGGGTCCAGCGGGCTACCAAGAGCCAAACCAGGACCACACAAACCGTATCTTTGTGCGAGAACGCTCCTCGACTTAGGATCCAGTTTGAGTTATCCCACACGATGGCGCTCGCTACATTAACGTGCAACGTTGACAGGGTCATCTCCCGACCAAAATTCCCTTGATATTGGCTGACTGAGCTGCAGTTACGTCTCTTCACCCTTTTTCAACAATCTGTGCGCGTCGAAAGGTGAAAAAACAGACGAAGACAGGACTTTTCTTTTTTTTAATCACAAGAACAAGATGGCAAACCACTGAAATGAAATTAGAGACACTTGCACACTCGCACACACACACACACACACACGCAGAAAGCATTTTCAAAGGTGTTGATTTTGTTGGCGGCGTTGTGAGTGGGCTTTATTCTAGCTCTCAGCCAAAGGAAAGCCTGGAATGATAGACCTCTATCTGAACTATCTCTCTGCAAGCAACAGCAGCAACAACAACAAAAAACAACACAACCTGCTCAGCCAGTTTTTAGATACAGCGCAAAAGGTGTTTAGAAAATGGTGACACAAAATGACCTTGACCTTTGGGAAAGTACAAAAAAGCTGCCCAAGGATTTCACTCAAGCTGTCCGAAGTGCCCACTTGCTGCCTCAGGAGCATCATTGGACTCCCCAAACTAAGCACACTCCTGGGCAAAGCAGGGATGGAGTTTAAGGGACATAGTGCATGCAGGGTGTATTTAAGTAGCTGGCCCTCACTACTATATTAGTGGCCACGTTTGGCTTGCCTTTTACGGCTTATGTTTTGGGCCGGAGGTAGTGGAGCCCTGTTTATCCACGGCCCCGTTCGGATTTATAATTGATTGATTGTTGCTTTAGGTCCAGCGGACTCTTCCGAGCCAAATCAGGACCGGACAACCCCCAATCCGCATAAAAGATCTGCTGAAACAACCCTAGTGGGAAAATTGAATGCCCTCCACCGGCCAGTCACTTTACAATAAAGACATCCCACGCAGGGGACGGCTGAGGCTTTACCCCAACTACTCGAACCCCCGGTTACAAAAAGAAAATAGAATACAAACATCATTATAAATCATCAACAAAACACATACATATAAAATGCCTATAGTGCTAAATAATATCATAGGAAGCCCTAGTGACCACCCGGCAGAAAGCGTCCAACACTCCCAAGCTGATCCAACAGACCTCATACACAAACAAGGAGTCTTGTCCAGGAAGAGTTTTCAAGAAAAAAGGTAGGTCATTGATCTAGCGAAGAAGAAGATAGTATAGCAGAGTGATAGGACAGATCAGGAATGGGAAAGAACAAATGAGGAAGACAGCGACAGTGGGAATTTAAAGCACTAAATTTCCAGAAAGTGGGGATACTATTTATACTGAAACCCTAGCTGGGTAATTTCCCTATAACAAGGCACTTTTTCATGATGATGTGATGTACTCTTTCACGATTTTACTATAATATGAAACAACCTTACTACGATCGACACGCAACAAGTGAATTCAACTGCCTTTAAGCTTGCCAAGTTGTGTGTAGCAGACAACTTTGGTTGCGTGCAATCATGCGTGTATGAGGGCTTCAGGTTGACCTCTAAACTCGTGACGTCGCACTCTCACATCTGATTGGTCGTCGTAAGCCCGGCTTATGTATTTTTGCAGAAGAAATGAAACATGGGCTATCCTTGTGAAATTTCACATTAGCCAGTACACAAAGGAAGCACATAAGGAATTCATAACCGTAACAAAAGTGTGGCTGGGTCTTAAGACATGAGCGTCAGGATCTTTAATGAAAGTCCAGGTAACAGAATGCTTACATGCACAGACTAGACCTCAGTGTATACTCTTATTCTGAGAGTATTTTAACACACACAACTGGCATAAATATACACATAAGCAAATTGTTGCTGAAACTGCTCCCTCTTGTGCCAGTGACATCAAATATTGATTTCTTTTGCAACCGCCAGCGCCCATTCTTCTTAAGATATGACCGGCACAAAGGAGAGGAGAGCGACTCGGCTGGACCCTTTTCTACCACGGAAACATTAAAAAATAAAAATAAACGTTGAATGGAGGTGGCCCTAGAAAGAAGAGGATATCAGCGTTGGATGGGTCAAACATGGGTACTAGCTACGTATCCTGTATGCGTCATTGTTATAGACAGTGATAGTCTATATATCTATATATCTATATATATATATATATATATATCTATATATATATATATATATATATATATATATATATATATATATATATATATATCTATATATATATATATATATATAATATCTATATACACACACACCTAGACTTGCATCACTGCCACATAGTGCACTCCTAAGCCCAAAGAGCTGCTGTTCTTTTGGCCTTAAAAATCTGGATCCAACCCACATTACTCACTGTTAAGTAGATTATGGAATCAAAAGACGATCTGGGTGGGTTTGTCTTTTTTTTCCCCTTCTTTTTTTTTAAACATTACAGGCCCAGAATGAGGTGACTTAAAAACAACAACAACAAAAAACCAAACCGTTCTTGCACAACACACATACAAACCAAAAACTAGCTGTCTGGTGCCGACGACTACATAAACAATTGAGACAGGCATTCAAGATGGTTTTGCAAACTAGCAGGGAGGAAGAGGAGCCATCAGAACATGGTGATTGTGAATGCTGGTGTGCTGCGGTAGAAAACCATCCACTTTACATTACAGCTGGTCTGCCACAAACCTTATTTTAGATATGGGATCCATGGGGCGACATTTAAACACCCGTCATTCTCTTTTTACATTTTCACACAATCGGGGTCCTGGTGTGATTCAAAGGCATTAACGAACGGCAAACAATTTGTGTGCGGGTGTGAGTTTGCGTGTGTGTGTATTTCCAGTATACACTATATGATCAACATATAAATGTTGACTTGCACAATCTCTTAACAGTTAGAGTGCTCTCATGTTGGAGTTTGCACAGAAATGTCATAGCAGCTTAAACAACGATCTCGGTCAGATTTTTTTTTAAACAGTATATTATATAGCAAGAATGATGAGTTCCCTTATAAGTATCTAATCTTCTTCAGATAAATATGGATGTCACTCGCTTCTGCAGACAATTTGGTGAAGTCCTACGCGTAGATCATTGGTAAGTTTGCATATTATTTGTTTTTGATAAATATTTTAAAGTGTGTCAAAGGTCGATATCAAAAGTGACAGAATTTAAAAAAGTCTAATTCTAACATTTTTGGGGGGACAATACTGTTGGCCTTGCAACCTTCGACTGCAGACAACTGCGCACAATCCTGGGCGACCAGGGATGGGGAAGAAAGGACCTAGTGCAGTGATGTCGTTTTCGTCGGCAAATCGGCCATTCACCCAGAACATTCCAAAATGTCAGAAAGAGTCATGTTCTGATCGACCCGCTGTCCTAAGGTTTTACGCCTCAATCGGCCACCCTTTGTCCGTTTTTTGTTTGCTTGTCTCGTGTCTGTTTTGTTGTTATTGCTTCTGGCCATATTAATTTCCTATTGGATAAATAAAGGTGTTTGAGTTATTGTCGAAAATCACGTATCGGAGCGCCAAGCAGATGACAAATACAATGCATCAGCAGAGAGAGTTAGAGTAACTCATCTTGTTGCGAACGGCGTGCTTCTGGCAATAAAACTTTTCGTTTTCGAAATGCAGGCGAAAAAGAAATCGAAACTTATCAGTGGCCTCTCGTTTGGTGTTGGAAAGTCAAAATGATGGCCGAAAGATTTTCAAAATGTCCTAAAGATTGGTGACTGAATCGGCCAAATAGCCTATGCTGAAAATTTCTAGCAACATCACTGCTAGTGCGTGCTGGGGGTATTTGTGTAGCCGACTAGGATATGAGCGTCAGGATCCATGCAATGGAATGTGCGTGCGCATATACTAGACCTTGGTTTATACTCTCATCCAAATAAAATTTCTACTTCTAACAATGTCTGACAAATATTGTTGGCTAACCAAACTTCAAAGCAACGACAGCAACAGTAGTGTATTATCTATATGGAGTTGACACAACACTACAGACCTATTGTCGCTGGCACAAGACAAAAGACATAGCCAGCACCATAACATATAAATATATATGCAATCACTCAATACTCCCATGTCATGGGTAGTGGGGGTTAAAAATAGACAGACGCGTGTGTTGGGGTTAAATAAATGTGGGTACAGATGAGAAAAGCCACCCAGCCACTGACCATACCAGGTAAATACAAGGCTAATCAGGATCTATTTGCTGACCACAGAGGGCCAGACACAAGGCAATAAAGGCAGCTTGAGCATAACAGAACTGTTAAGGAGTGTGTTTTTAACTGCCTTCTCTTTCCCCTCTCAGCAAACACACACATACACACTCACACCCACACACACCCACACACGCACTGACACACTACCACCACATTCACCCCTTTCACTCAAACTATGCATGCCATGCCTAGCATGCCATTTCATTTTTGTGTAGTGTATTTTAACTTTGTTACATAACTGTTTTCCAGCTCCAGATCTGCTGAAGGCGCTGGCTGATACACAATCTCACTCCAGCCACTCCAGGTGCCCACTTGCTGCCGTCCAACGCAACAGGCAAACTGAGCACAGGCCACCATGGAATGAGGGGGAGGGGAGGGACCTAGTGTTTGCTGGCTATGTTGGTGCCACTGGCACTCGCTCATGTAGGACATGAGGGTCAGGAGTTTTAAAGTCCGTGCAATGGAACGTCATATACAATATCAATGCTCCTCTCTCTCAAACTCACCCTAACTACAACATTTATTAAAAGCAAACTAGACTCGCACCACACAACTGACATCCACATTTTTCAAGTCTTACGTGTCACAGCAAAACTAGTCAACGGCGCATACATGACATAATCCTTTTAAATACCGTCAAATCTTCATAACTTCATTTGTAGTCTTCAACAACCAACCAAAAGATTCAACAATGAAAACAAAACCTGTAACACCACCACATAGATTTTGGGGTGGCCTATTAGCTCCGTTGATAGAGAGCTGGTTCCCTAGGCCGAAGGTCACAGGTTCGAACCCCACAGGGGACGAACTTATGTGACTTAGCTACAAGACTATTCAGGTCAGTGAGGTTGTTCTCCGGTAACTCCACCCTCCCTTCAACAAAGGTGTTGGATGCAGTCTGTCTAAATTTTTAAAATAAAAATTAATTTGATTTTCTTTCCGTCTTCTAATAGCGCCTTGCCTTTACACCACCTGTTTGAGTGATGAATGTGGGTTTGTTGTGTATGCAGGAGTGTCTGTAACATGAGAGCGTTTATGTTGAATACCAATTGCTGTAGTTTGTGGCCGATGTAGGAATAAGGTATGTTTAGCATCCATTATTATTATTATTATTAGTAGTAGTATTACTATTTAATTTATTGTTGTTTAAAATGTGTACACATAATGCAGAACAAGAAATAACAACAACAAACATGTAACCACACCACACAAAACACCTATATATTTTTTAACAAACATACATAGTAAAGTATATACCTATAACAACAACAACAAAAATAATAATAATAATAATAATAATAATAATAATAATAATAATAATAATAATAATAATTATACATCTCAACAGATAATTGATGAGAAATTAACAAAACAAAACAAACCACCAACAATACCACAGCATTTCACAGGGAAGTAGTTTAACAACTTCAGACAGAACAGGACCTAAGAGCAGCTTCAAAAAGATGAACGTACCGCTTGCATAGAATTAACTGTGCAGGATCTCACTGTCACACAACAGTATGGGAAAATAGAAATAGTGCTGGTCTCAAGATTTTATGTAAAAAGAGGTAAAAAACACAACAAATAAACTTTAAACAGGACTAAAACTTGTACCCTAAAAAGGTTTTGCTGTGGTAAAACAGTTTGAACAAAGAAGAGAACACCTGGACTTTAGAGAAAACTTCTCCAGTGGGTAAAAAGAGCTTAAAATGTTTGCTAGCTTTAAACCATTGGACTGGCTTGAATGTGTTTTAAGCAGAATTTGGAAAGAGTCAAATGGAACCTTGTCGAGTTGAATATAAGCACAATTGGAAGGAATCAAATATGGTTTTTGTAGGGTTGACGATAAGTAGTATTGGAATGAGTCAAATCTGACGTTTGCAGGTAAAAGAAAAAGTTCTTGTAGAAGCTAAAACAGCGTAAAATTTCGAAGGCATTTCAAATCAAAGCATAGGAATGAAGGCAGATTTGACCCATATCAAACATTCATGTTCAACCTACAAAGAAATGTTCCACTTCTTGTGGGAAAATATTAATGGATCTAACGTAATAAAAGTTACATTCATTAAGTCAGTCATTATTAGGAAAGAAAAGCAAAAAGACAACTTACATTTTGCCTGTGTCTGCTTTCCGGCAACCATACACCTCACCAAAACCTCCTCTGCCGATAATCCTATGTACACTGAAGTCATTCATCGTTAACTGCCAAGAAAAAAAAAAAAAAAAAAAATCAAACATAAATACGATTATAACGACATGACACAAACTGTTGTTAAAACAGCACACTTGCAAGCTCACAGAACTTCCCATTCCACCCCCCACCCCCCAATCCTCCCTCATTATCGCCAGCTTAAAAGGTGCTCAAGGTGCTGACCCCAAAACAGGACCCAACTCAAAAGCTGCCCCGGAAATCTAAACTTGCTGCATCAAGAGCACTGTCAAATGCCCCAGACAACTGAGCAAGACCCTGTAGCACCTGGACGCACCTTTATCTTGAGCCCCCTCACCTGCCCTTCTGACAAAATGACTGGATTCTGGAACATGCCGCTGCAAGTTTTAAAAAGGGAGAGGTGAAACAAGTTGATAAAAGAGTCATTACATCAAAAGGAAGTCAACTTTCACGAGAAAAATATTTCTGTGTCATTATCGAGATGGTGAACTAGGGTCTCCCCCCCCCCCCCCCCTCCTGCAAAAGCCAGTTCAAGCACACTCTCCCATGGCTCTTCGCTTGCTAATATTAGAGGAATTTTCTTCACAGAAATGCAAAGGCCGAGGTGAAATGGAGGCGACTTCCGCATCATGAAATCATCAAAACCTGATTTGCAGCTGAAAACGCAATAATCGAAACAAATCAAACTGGGAATCCTTTCAGGAGGAATATTCAATATTTGTCTTTCTTTTTTTTTAAACTTAAACTACTGCATATTAATTCCTCATTAGGGGTTGCTGCTGCTGATCATTATTAATAAAACTTACTATTGTGGTTTTCCCCTTCCTCCTCCTCATCATCATCATCCTCATCATCATCAAATAATCAATCATCAGAACCTTTCATCATTCTTCAAAATACTTACGTTAATGTTTAGTTCTAGGTTTTTCCATTGGCAAAATCGTGTGTACTTTTCACTGCAAAAGGAGAACACAGAACGTATATCTTTTGAGAGAATCTGTCGCAATCTGCATACTAATATTACTATTATTTTTATTATTGCGACACAAACTCCACAACCTCCACAGAAAACACAAGTTTGGCAATTAGCTTTTTATACAGCACAACAACGAACGAACAAAGAAAACTTTTTCAAAAATTCTCCCCCCTCTTATCCTTCCCTGACTCCTCCAACCCCCCCTCCCCCTACCTCACCATCCTTCTTCCATTCCCTCCAAGAAATGCCCACTAAAACAACCACACTCCCACACAATAAGGCATTACATCGCAGCACAAACATTTCATAAAATTCCAGCCACCCTCTCTCCCCCGACCCCTCTCAATCATAACAGTTTGACACTCTAAGCAAAGCCGGTGTGCACAATCACCATTGTTTGCTAACTACACTACCCCCTCACACAACATCAACAAACAGAGAAATCAGCCATACTGAACCCTTCTCTCCTCCTTCTTTCCTGCCGTCCCACTCCTAAACAGACAGTTGGGGCACAATCAGCATTTGTTTTCTCACAACATCAACATAGGACATTGGTCAAGCGGAACCCTTCGTTCCTTCTTTCTTCTTCTGTTTTCCTTCCATCAATCCCCCTCCCTCACCTCTCATACAACCATATCCCAACACTCCTCCCTATCAATATTCAACGGGAGACTGGAGAAAGGTATTAACCACATAAAAACAACACATTTGCCCGTAAAAACAACACATTTGCCCGACATAAATCCCCATTTTGCATCTTTGAATTCCCATCCCTCGGCAAAACAAACGCATGCTTCATATTCAAATGATAATAAAACTTCACTCCCAAGGCCTTGGCCTGATAATAGCTAAAACAAATGCGAACAACAAACAATGAGAAAGGAAACCATGCCGTACCTTTCTATAAACTTATCAAATATATGCCCTCGTAATGAATTGCAGATCTCTTCGATGTATGGCTGAAAGAAAAAGAAAAGGAAGAAAAAAAATTTTTTTTAGTACATCATGAAAACAGATCTGAATGCTGACGAAGAGAACTAAAGGCAAACTTAATTTACATCAGCACAGGCAAAAACAATACCTCTGAAACAAAAGGCATGCCATTAAGAATCTTTAATGCAGAATACCTGGCCCCGAGCAACAATAAAGTTGTGTGTGCAACAAGTCAACATCATCATCTCAACAAGAGCTTGTGATATATTATACAAAAACCTGACAAAGCTACTTTTTTTTCAAAAACATAAATTGTCTTTGTAATAAATTGTAGGACCATTTACATTCAGCGCATCAGTTTTTCCAAAGTTTAATACTTCACTGAAAGACTGCTACATGAAAACTTGAAACGTTATAAAATTCATTAGAAACAAATGTCCACTGCTGATCAATTGTTAACATGGAAAATGCTAAATTTTCCTAAAACATTTTAGGAATTTATAAATGGGGAAATTGAATTTGAAGGAGAAAAAAACCCGTAGAGGAAGGAAAGGACATTGAAGGAAGAAGACGAAGAGGAGGTGATTGAGGAAAATACAGATGTACTCACCTCAAAGATGTCTGCTGATAATGTTCTTGTTTTTTGTGCGTTTGTGAGAGCTTCTTGCACATGCTCCACCGCTTCTTTGGAGTATGTCTGCGCACAGACAAAAGACGTAACACATTTATCAAACACAGGGCAGGCAGGAGGGTTAGCGAGGGGCATAGGAAGGATTTAGACACCGGGATTGAAAGAAAGCAATTATTGCTCAAAACAATCACCACGTATTTCTCAACAGCTGACCTGAGAAAAATTAAACAAAAGGACAAGACAGGCACCACAATATTTTTGTAAAAATATTTATCACAAAAACAAGTTATGGGAGTACTTTGCCTGAGTGACATGAAAGCAAATAATGAGTGTGGCCAAGCTGACTGGCCCTGGTACATAATTGTGAACCAGTCTTGCCATAGGCATCTCTGATCAGTGACAACCTGATACCATGTACCAAACAGGAGTGCTGATAGCCAAGAATTGCCATAGGCCCACCGGGCTAGTGACTCAGGCATCGTTCCTCACCAGCGCAGTATTTCTCAACAAATCCGTTAACAGTTTCATGCCAAAATGAACATTAAACGGTTTGCATTTTGAGTAAAATTTGAAGAATCAAAATGGGTGGAATGACCAGACCACAGTTTAAAATTTTAAAAATCACAATTTGGACGAGTGAGCTACAAGGTCTAGATCGCCCGAGAGGATGTTTATCGTATTTGGCCACTGGCTGAGTGCATTCTGTTCGCAACCCCCCTGCTAAGCGTTCCTCCTACCATTACCTGGAGTTGAAATACTTCCAAAATTTGGGGATGATATGACTATATGAATTCTTTGGCTGTGGACAGACAATTTTTCAGGATGGAAGATGCAATTTTCCACAAAACCCCGCATTTAGTGATGCCAAACTGAAAGGGCTTAGCGAGTCACCCTCAAACCTACTACCAATAGTAACAACAACCCAGTGGTGACGATGATGATGAAGACAATGAAGACGACAACGATGACGATAATCACTTACGTGAGACTGAGACAAAAGTTCCCTCATGATGAACTGGTCATACGTGGCCTTACCATCCCGTATCCGCTCCTCATCTGTTTCCAGTTTCTCAAATTTTCTGATCTGCAATGCACACACAAAACGAAACATCCAGTTTTAGTCATGTGAATAAAACAAGTCAAATCAACTAGGAAACACTTCAAACTACAGTGGAACCTCCGGTATCCGTCTCTCTGGTATACGACTCCCTCCATTATGTGACCTGAAAAACTTCTGACGGATTCACTTCCAATAAAAAATTACCTCTGGTATGCGACAACCTCGTTTATGTGACCAGCGACCGTGTCTTAAGCCCTTTATACGACCGTCTTAGGCAATTTAAAAGAGATATCAGTTAATTTATTGTCTGTACCTTTCGTTTTTTACTTTCATGTTAGTATACGCCTGCTGTTGTCTGCTATTTCCGGTTCGCAAGTAAGGGACATTACTCGACTACTCTGGCTTGTCAAAATGGCGTTGCGCAAGAGGAAAGTTTTGAGTTTGGTAGAGAGAAAGTTTTTCTCTGTTCAAAATGTCTGAAGACACGACTGTTTTCTATTTTTGAAGTTGTGAATAAAAGACAAAGCTAAAAATGAAACATGTTTTACAGTTTTCTTTGTCAGAGAATACATGCTGGTGAGTGTGAAAATTATGACTACATACCCCTCCGAGCCTGGCCCTCCCCTCCCACCCCCACCCCCACCCCTTGTTTCCAGTATAAGACCACCTCTATTATAAGACCATTTTTTCTCAAAATTTTGGACGGTCGTATACCGGAGGTTCCACTGTATTCATTACATTACATGATTATTGCTTTAGGTCCATCGGACTCTTCTGAGCCAAATCAGGACCGGACAACCCCCGATCCGCATTACATTACATTACATGATTATTGCTTTAGGTCCAGCGGACTCTTCTGAGCCAAATCAGGACCAGACAACCCCTGATCCGCATAAAAGATCTGCTGAAACAACCCTAGTGGTAAAACTGAAAGCTCTCCACCAGCCAGTGACTTTACAATAAAGACATCCCATGCAGGGGACGCTGAGGCTGTACTCTAATTTATCGAACCCCCGTTTACAAAAACAAAATAGAATACAAACATCATTATATATCATCAACAAAACACAATACATATAAAATGCCTACATTGCTAAATAATAACATCATAGGAAGCCCTAGGGACCACCTGGCAGAAAGCGTCCAATATTCCCAAGCTGATCTAACAGACCCCATACACAAATAAGGAGTCTTGTCCCGGAAGAGTTTTCAAGAAAAAAGGTAGGTGACTGATCAAGCGAAGAAGAAGATAGTATAGTAGATTGATAGAACAGAGCAGGAATGAGAAAGAGCAAATGAGAAAGCAGCGACAGTGGGAATTTAAAGCACTAAATTTCCAGAAAGTGGGGATACTATTTATACTGAAACCCCCGGCACCCCAACTGGGATGATCCACATAAAAGATCTGCTGAAACAACCCTATTGATAAAACTGAAAGTTCTCCACCAGCCAGTCACTTTACAATAAAGACATCCCAAGCAGGGGACAGCTGAGGCTGTACTCTAAATTATCGAACCTCCGTTTACAAAAACAAAATAGAATACAAACATCATTATAAATTATCAACAAAACACATACATATAAAATGCCTACATTGCTAAATAATAACATCATAGGAAGCCCTAGTAACCACCTGGCAGAAAGTGTCCAATATTCCCAAGCTGATCCAACAGACCTCACACACAAATAAGGAGTCTTGTCCCGGAAGAGTTTTCAAGAAAAAAGGTAGATGACTGGTCTAGCGAAGAAGAAGATAATATAGCAGATTGATAGAACAGAGCAGGAATGAGAAAGAACAAATGAGAAAGACAGCGACAGTGGGAATTTAAAGCACTAAATTTCCAGAAAGTGGGGATACTATTTATACTGAAACCCCCAGCACCCTAACGGGGGACTTCAAACTATTCAACCCAATTGAAAATAAACACAGCACTTCAAGAAAAAAAAACTTTTTTTGGTCCCTTCAAATCCAATTTAATGACCACTTGTACGCCGCACAACTCCATGCAACAAGAAATGCTCGGGGCATAATTGATAAGAATTAGAACAATTTCTGATCAGAAGGACGATTTATAAGAATTTATATTGTATATAGACATTGCTAATACTAATAGTTTGAGAGGATTAACTGCAAGTAGCTGACGACAATAAAAGTGTTCTCTTGCATAATCTTTGAGATGTAGAGAACTTTTCTCATTTTAGAGCCAGGTTTATGATGCTAGTACACAAATCCTTCTTTTCGATCAGCACAGGTGTATGCGAAGCGCTAAATGTATACAACATGTCAAGTGTGGCCATCTTACTGCAGCAAAGCCAACAGTATGCGTTTACAGACATTGTAATATTTTGCACAATACCATACAATACCATATAATACAATGCGGTGGTGTCATTTGGCTGAATACATTCTGTATTCTGTCTTCAGTTACTAGCCAATGAAATAAAAAGGACAAGGTTGTTGTTGTTGTATCAGTTTTTATTCATCAGATTAACATAAGTTGTACTGATAAAGGATGATGATGATGAGCTAAGGACAAGGAAATACAATACAATACAACACAATTGTAACAATACAATGGTATCTCAAATTGAGCCATTACATTGGCCATAAGCTGAACAGATGTCCCAACTTTCAACCTTCCCTTGATGTCATTTCGAACTTTGACCCAGAATATTCCCATAGCAGAATGCAATTGTATCAGACAATGGGTCCCGACAGGAAGTCCTCTCCAGGATCGCACAAACAACTGCTGCCCTGACAAGGTTGAAGCCCATTTGGAAAGACAGGACCATCAGTCTACATTCCAAAGTAAGACTGCTGCGCTCCCTTGTCCTCTCCATCTTCCTATATGCTTCCGAAGCATGGACCCTCACAGCAAATCTACAACGAAGAATACAAAGCATGGAGATGAGGTGCTACAGAAGACTTCTGGGCATTTCCTATACCCAACACATCACCAACGACGAAGTCCGACAAACCATCACACAAGCCATTGGACAACACGATGACATGCTCACAGTGGTGAAGAAACAGAAACTCCGATGGTATGGCCACGTCACCAGATCATCAGGCCTTGCAAAGACTATTCTGCAAGGCACAGTGCAAGGAGGTAGAAGAAGAGGGAGACCGAAAAAGAGGTGGGATGACAACATTTGAGAATGGAATGGTTTGACACTGAGCGAAGCCATCAGGGCTGCTGAGGACAGAGAAAGATGGAGTATGCTGGTTAAACGATCATCTGTGGTGCCCCTAAGACCTCCGGGTTACGGGACAGGATAGGATAGGATAGGATAGAATGCAACAACAACAACAAAAACAAATGCATTGTAAAAATTGTAGGAGAATCTGTAGCCTATAACTACTTGTCTGCAGCCATTGAAAAACAATTGTGTGATAATTCTACTTTGGATCATGAAAAAAGATAATGGTGGAGCTGAGGTGATGGTGTGGGTCAGTGCAACAGAGAGAGAGAGAGAGAGAGAGAGAGAGAGAGGGGGGGGGGGGTGCGGGGGAATCCCAATGTTTACTTCCATTTTGCCCAGAAAATGCTAATAGCTAGTTTTACTTGAGCCTAATGCTATGCTAATGTGGTAAAGGTGTCTCCGTAACCTTACGGTCATCGGGGAGGCAAGCCTCGGGGACTTCCCTTTTCTCTAGACCAGCTTAATGAGGGTGGTGCCTATTGACTTTTCAGCGGTTGTAAACAGATCCAGGTAGGCACACATTGGCGGCAGGGTGGACTGGGGATATGTCTTGTGTCGACCTTTCCAAGGATGCCATCCAACAATGGCCACCCATCCAAGTACAAACCCTTCCCTACTCTGCTTACCATAAAACGCTGTTGGCATGTGCCCAAACCACTATACTGCTGCGCCACCCGAGTCTGGATCAACACTTGAAATAGACGTAAAGCAAGGCCTTCAACAATACACATTAATAACAAAAATGACTTACCCTTCCCCCCCCCCCCCCCTCTTCCCACGCCAAAAAAAAAAAAAAAAAAAAAAAGGATGTATAATTGTATAATAGTATGTATAATAGATATATTATAGAAAAACTTCGCAGCAGACAGCAAGCAGATGGAAATTATATTGATCTTCAATTCACAATCTGTTTTTGCTTTTCAAGGAGAGGTTGCTACATACCACTGCTGACTAGAAATTAAGGCATGGCGAAAGAGAAAATTTCAATGCCACAGAATCAATAGCAGTTGACACGTTTGTTGTTATCGCGGTGGGTGCTTCAGCTAAGCAGAAGTGGCGAAGAGGCCTTTAGGCGCAAGCATTAGGCATTACACTTTATGATGAATCGCCACAACAGCTGCTTCTAGTTTATGCTGAATCATTACAATGCTACACAATGCTTTACTGTACACAACAGAACAATCAATAACTAAAACACACAGTCTCTCTCTTTCTCTCCAGACAACAAATCAGTTCATAATAAAAGGGCTAAAGAAAAAAAGTCATAAAAACTTTCGAATAACAGGAGATATTAATGAGGTATCAGAGACAATCTGTGTACCAGTGCATGCCAAGAAAAACAAAGTAGAAAAGAGGTTTCCCGAAGTAAACAGAGCCAAACAATAATGGGTCTGTAGGTGAGAAGAAAAAATCATGATCATTGTTCGACTAGGACTAGTGCGTAAACCATGTACCTGTGCGAATGATAATGGTAACCCATGATAATGATTGAACGATTGGGGCTATACAAAGAAAAAAAAACTACGGCATACATCATGTGCCTGTCTGAATGACAAACCATAAACATTGAGCGATAGGGACTATATAATACATAAATCAGGGCCAGCACTCTGAGCTAACTGAAATACAAAGGAATAGCACTGGCAAACTAAAATACAAAGGACTCTCATAAGCAAAGAAATACAGAGCACTTTCATAGGCAAACTGAAAGACAAAGGAATATCATAGGGAAACTGAAATACAGAGGACTATTGATAGGCAAACTAAAATACAGAGGGTGAGGCCTATCATAGGCAAGATGTACAAAGGAAGTCAGCACCGATTCATTCCAAAAGCAAAAGTACAATCCAAAACCGCCAAGCACCTGTGCGTCTATCTTGGGAATGAAGAAGGCAAACAAAAAGAAAAAAGAAAAAAAAAAGTGCCGCTGGGATAAAGTAATCCATCACGCGCCTGTGATTGCAGACAGGCGGGATAATGAAGATTAACTGGGCGCAGAAGATGGCCAGGGCTATGACAACCTAATCAGGGCTTTGGGCTTCTCATCTGTCTACTTGACACAGCCCCATCCTCCTCATCAAGGTCCTGAGACAAACTCTCCTGTCAGCCTTGTACAATGAAAGTGCAGTGCCTGGCAACTCCACCCGCACCACCACCACCAAAAGACTGTGACACTGCACTACAGGCCATAGCGGCTGGATGTAAATGTTGTTTAGATGTTTTCCTACTGCAGGCTCACAACAATTCCACCAGTCAATGGTATTTCGGTCAATGTACAAGCCAGTCGTCACTCACAGCTATAGCTAACTACCCAATTACTAACCACATAGAAAAACAAAGTAATTAATTTCATTACACAACAACCTAAAAGGACAACAAAATCAACCAATCATATCATCATCACCACCATCATCCTTAACCCCAACTACACTGATAACAGTTAGAAAACTGCACCTCTGATGCTAGTGTATTATAAGAAACTGTACTTTGTCTAATCCATGCAGGGCTACCTAAACACACACAAAAATGTCACCATCAGCAATTTTTGATTTTCTCTGTTATTTGGTGTAATTATTCTCCTATCAACAAAGTGTCGGGCCACTTCTAACCCCCCCTCCCACACTCACCCTCCTCACCAAGACCATTCCACTCATCCTCCACTCACTTCCCCAAACTGTATTCTCTACAAGCTCCTGTCATCAAAAGTGAGGTCAACATTTTCAAAGGGCGAATAGAATAGGGGAAAACGTCTCACCCCCTCCCCTCCCCAACCCCAAGGCAATTTCCAAGAAAGCAATTTTTTAAATGCTGCAGGATATCTACACTGTAATAAAACAATTAGAAACCCCATCTTGTGCCAAAGATTAAGCTGAGCAGGGTTAGAGGTAAACTCACAAAGGCATACACTTTCAAAGGGCTGTTGTGCGAGCAAAGCCTGGGGAGGTGGGGAGAGGTGGGGGGAGGGGAGGCAAATCTGAGACACTGCGCTCCTACTCTTTTGGATGAGAGTATAAACCTGTGCACGCACGCATTCCATCGCATGGACTTTAAAGATCCTGACGCTCATGTCCTAGACGGGTGGGTGCCGGCTAAACACATACACCCAGCATACACTAGGTCTCTTCTCCCCATCTCCGGTCGCCCAGGATTGTGCCCAGTTATCAACAGTTATTAGTTATGCAAGTGGAGAGACACTGTGGTCTAATGGTAGTGCTTCGGCTTGCGGATCTGAAGGTCCTGGGTTCGAGCCCTGGCCGGGCCATTGTGTTGTGTCCCTGGGAAAGACACTTTACTCCTGTTTTTCTACTCCTTCGGATGAGAGTATAAACCGAGGTCTAGTCTGTGTCGCATACATTCCATCATAACGGACTTTAAAGATCCTGACGCTCATGTCCTAGACGGGTGAGTGCCGGGGACAAGAACACACCCAGCATGCATCTAGGTCCTTCTCCCCATCCCTGGCTGCCCAGGATTGTGCTTAGTTGTCCGGGCGTCAGACCATGCGCCCAAAGGCTGCGGGTGGGCGTCTCGGGCGGCTTGAGTTAGATCCTGTATCAGCTAGCGCCTTGAGCAGCTCTTGAGCTGGAAAATCACTATATCAGAACGATTAAATAAATAAATTAAATAAGTGGGTGCTTCTGGTGGCCGGAGTTAGATCCTGTATTGGCCAGCGCCTTGAGCAGCTCTTGGGCTGGTAAAGCGCTATATAAAAGTGATTAAATACATATATAAAATTACAATTTTAGCAGGCAGGAAATATTTTCATCCGACAACGGTACTTGGTCAACAGTCCAGAAAAAAACACACTTGGATAGATTATCTTTCTTTTGTGTTAGCTCGTAAGCCATGTGTCTTCTTATGCATTTGTGAGAGTCAGGTCACTTTATCAGAAAGTAACTTTATCAGAAACTCGAGACTTTTTTTTTCTTTCTCACGGCAGTTACAATTTACTTTTCCTGTTAAAACACCTATGCTGACACTAGGGTATGGCAGTTGTGTTAACTGTGCCCTGAGCATGTGAATATTTCATGGAGTTCTGCACTATGCAAAGTGGACCCTGAGTGGATTGGACTGGGTTTTAGTCCAGATTTGTTTAAAATCCTTGTTGAAATAGCGCTTTTGCAGCTCTAGGCCCTTGTTGAAATAGCGCTTTTGCAGCTCAAGGCAGTGGCCTATACATGATCTAACACAAGTCACCCCTTGCTGCCCCGGGCACAACCTTTTCAATAACTAAGCACTTTCCCTCTATCTTCCCTCTCTTTCCCTCCCTCCCCCCCCCCTCTCTCTCTCTCCCCTGTGTCTTTGAAATTAAAATAATAGTTCTGAGCTCGCTCTCTGTCTCTGTGTGTGTGTCCGTCTCTCTCTCTCTCTCTCTCAACACTTTCACGTATGGGGTACCCAGTGTGTGTTTTCGTGTGTATATTTAGTCATCATGTGCAGCTGACAGTCTCTCTCTCTCTCTCTCTCTCTCTCTCTCTCTCTCTCTCTCTCTCTCTCTCTCTCTCCTTCTCTCTCTCGTAAGCAAGTTAGCTGAAACAAGACAACCATGACGTTCCAGAAGCATCAAACATTATTCTTAGGCAAAGATGACCAGCAACAGGCCGCCACTACTGCCCTTACATTATCTAGGTCAACAATACATGGCCTAGGTTTAGTCCTCAACATGATAAACTAATATATTCCAGTCCTGTCCAACTACAGTAGCATTTGTACAGCAAGAAAAACAAAACAAGCAGAAAGCAAAGAGGAGCTGTACATGGATGCTGCATGTGTCTCTCTATTTTTAGTCAACAGAACATGGCCTGGGTTTAATCCACGACATAACAATTGATATTTTCCAGTGGGGTGTAGCATAATTATGTAGAGCAAGAGCAAAGGGTGGGGGCGGGAAGGTGCGACCATCAAAGAGGACCCGTTGACTGTTGTGGCATG
This sequence comes from Oncomelania hupensis, assembly GCA_036898135.1. Classification (NCBI taxonomy): domain Eukaryota; kingdom Metazoa; phylum Mollusca; class Gastropoda; order Littorinimorpha; family Pomatiopsidae; genus Oncomelania; species Oncomelania hupensis. The sequence goes on from CM072521.1 coordinate 56,862,131, forward strand.
TGTATGGCATTGTGTATCTATCATTCATCAACATTACACGGCCTGGTCTGGTCACTCCCCTCTTCAGCAGGCATTCATTACCTTCTCCAATCATTTTTTTTTTTAATGGCTGCAGCGCTAAATCATATTTTACAGATCTGATGTTGCCTGACTCCACACCACCCCACCCATTGTTCGTCCTTCTCGGCTCCTAGCTCCTGTCCCCAGGGGCGAGGTCGGGTCGGGGCTCAGAATCAAAGAATGACGAGATCTGCAGTGATGGCGCGTGCGTGTGTGTGTGTATGTGTGTGTGTGCGTGCGTGTGCGTGTTGGGCGAAGAAGGGACTACCCAAAACCCTTCAGGCACGGAACACCTCTAGCACGACGCAGGCTCATCCCTTCCAGCACAGCAAGTTGCACGCTAAACCCCTTCCCTTCCGGCATTGTATAATCTGTGACACGTCTAGCACAGGATGACCCTCTGTGAGGGCGTGACGGTGAGGAGTCTTTTTTCTCTGCAGTTTGTCAACCAACCTTCATGGTGGACTTGGGTGTGAAAGGCTGTTATGTCGCCACAAAGTCTACGATCAAGCCATTCTGCCACATCACAGCCTTTTCAAGGTATTGTTTAATTAAGTCTACGATCTCCGAAACGCAGCCAACTCAGGTCTAGGATTTTACGAACACCGCAATCGCCACTTAGATTATATTATACTAGTAGCAGTGACATGTCAGCTGTGAGCTCTTTACATGCAGCAGGCAAGTTTAACGTATGATCTTACCAACACGGCAGGTTTTAGTCTATGATCTCCAGTGCCACTGGCGCTTGAAGTAGCATGCAATGACGTCTTAACCAACGGAAAGATTGTTTGCTTACAAAGATTGTTTGCTTACAATCTCCTATTTTCAGAACTTGAATGAAGTTTACCGTTCACACCCACTATTGGCAATACTGCAGAGGAACCAAAACTTGTCCCACAGCTGTAGCTCAGCAGTAGAGCATCTGCCTGGCACACCGATGACCCAGATTTGAGTCCCACGGTGGGCAAAATAAAACCATTTTTCACTGTCCATCTTATCTTCAGCAGTAGGATTGCTCTAGTGGTTCAGTGTTGATTTAGGTCCCTAAACCCCTTCTTTCCTGGGATGGTTACCCTCATCTGCCGTATCTCCCCATGGCTGGTGTAGACATTAAACTTCAACGTTCGCTCATTTCAGAACGACCCCATTCCATCGTCCATGCAATATAGAATCTATCCAAGCTGATTGCAAATGCCCACTCCTCTACTGTAACTCTGAGAAAGCGTTGGCACTTGTTCTCTGCTGCAGAAAGCAGTTTGAATGTCTGGGCAATTACAACACCTGCAGTTTGAAACCTGCTTTGCCGGCATAGGAGTCTCTCCCTCTACGGGAGTTGTATTTTAATGTTCCGTGCAATTGGACAGATGGTTTTAGAGTTAACGTTCAGCATTCAGCACAAACAAACCATCTGTTTCTTTTCTTCTTCTTCTTTTAACCTGTTTTTGGGAGTACTTCTTAAAAGAACAACAAAGCCTAGGGTTTGAGTGAGGGTGGGAGGTGGTTTGGCAGAAAGCTGAAAATACAGTGATTAAATAATAGGCGAGAAAGAGGGCGACTCTTTTTCTCCTTTCAATTGAGAGCCTGAAATCATCTTGTCCTATATTCTGGATTTGTAACACTTGGATTGTTCATTGTAGTGCTGAAGTGTGTTGTATTGCTAATTGGGGTGGGGATGTGAAGATGGGGGACTTTGGACACTCTCTCCCTGCCCCCTCCCCCCCACCCTGAGCATGTCTTCATGGTAGGGATTTGTGCTCTGTGCGCTGTACAAGCGGGCACTGGGATTGAACTGCATGAAAACTAGCAAATCATGTTCTACATTGCCTTTTTCTTTTTAAAGTTGAGGAATATACAAACTAGGACTGTGCAACTCTGATTATTACTTGCTGGAAAACAACAAAGGTCTGAGGCTTCCAGTTTTATACAGTGTATTATAAGGCTTCAATTTTATACAGCGTTGTATCTCAATCATCGTAGTATCCCAATCATCGTAGTATCCCAATCATCGTAGTATCTCAATCATCGTAGTATCTCAATCATCGTAGTATCTCAATCATCGTAGTATCCCAATCATCGTAGTATCTCAATCATCCTAGTATCTCAATCATCGTAGTATCTCAATCATCGTAGTATCTCAGTACCTCAACCATCTCCCGCGCGCTGGCTGCTCTCCCCCAAGGCTGGTGCATAGCTAAACTAAACTAAAACCTCAAACTGTAAAGACCACAGGCACAAAGCCAAAGGGTCAGCGCTCCAGTTTGAACTGACAGCCAGTTTATTATTTTCTCATTAGCCAGGCAAACTGAGCCACGCGGCCTGTTGGATACAAAAAAGCCTGGCAGCAGCAGCAGGCAGCAGTAGTGGTGCGCTGAATGCCAGTGTGAGACGATCGCGTAGTCCTCAGAGTAGCGATGCTGGAATGAGAGAGTGAGACAGAGAGCGGGGCATGCAGGCTGGCTATTGATCTGCCGTTTGATTTTGGGGCGTTGGCGCTGCCACAGCAGTGGTGGAGTGCAAAAACGCCAGGGTACAAAAGTGAGTGAAGGAGGTAGTAGTAGTGACAGGCTACAGGCTGCCAAGTATGTTTACATGTTCATCCCTAACAGAGCAGCACTGATCCCCCGAGTGCTAATCCGGCCCCTGACAGACCACAAGCGCTGTTTACACCAAGCTTGTCTGCGCGGTTAGACCTCTCTCTGCTCTCGCTCTCTCTCTCTCTCTGTCTGTCTTTCTCTCTCTGTCACTGTGTCACCGTCTTTGTCTCTCTCTCTCTCTCTCTCTCTCTCTCTCTCTCTCTCTCTCTCTCTCTCTCTCTCTCTCTCTCTCTCTTCTTTCTCCTTCTCACCCCACCCGCCTTCAAACCTCGAATCGCTACCATTTTATTTTGGAACTAGACCACAAAAGCAGAACAGTACGCTAGCTCCGCATCCACCAAAACCCGACAATCTAAATTGTAAAACAACAACAACAACAACTCTAAAACTAAAACTTTGATTTCCTTTCCTGTCTCTTGTCTTTATACCACATGTTTTGAGGGATGAATGTTTGCGTTATGTTATGTCGGACAGTGTGACATGTGAGCGAACGTGTACTTGGTTACGGATCACCGCTCTTTGAGTCTGAAGTAGGATTAAGGCGCATATAATATAGCCTCCAGTAGTAACATCATCATCATCATCATCATCATCATCATCATCATCATCATCATCATCATCATCATCATCATCATCAAGGATGGTTTGCATGCATGGTTAGAACTCTTAGAACTCCTCCCCATCCACATTGAAACAATGGCCATGACCACTACAGGCTCTTGTAGTTGGCTTTTTGTGCATGTGAACTAAAAACTAAATAATGTGGTGGGAGGTTTTATGTAATACTATAATGTGCCAGTAATATAACATTTCAGTTATGGCGGAGAATTGAAGCGTTAAGTCTACTAACTCCGGCTGCTGTTTTAGGTATAACATAAAGGATATCACTTTGCTGTAACAGATTGGCGAGGGAAGAAAAACTGGAGGAGCTTGGAAGCCGTAAGACAAAGTTGTTTTTCGTCTGGTTTTGTTACCTTCAATGTCATCTCTCTTTTTGTCGGTGCTGTTGTTGTCTAGAATCACACTGTTGTGAACCGACGTCAAATTAAGCGGGCAGCTGGCCTATGGGGAATATGGGTTAAAGTACTGAATTGAACCACTACCACTCTCTTGGACCTACCTACAAGTACAAAAGACCGTTACAGAAACTTACAGGGGCAGCTGTGGGGCCGGGGAGCTCAGTTGGTAGAGCGTCTTACTAGTAACCGAAAGGTACCTGGTTCGAATCCCGGATTGGCCAACGTATGACCATATTATTATCCCCTTACCATCAACTGGTTCGCTGGTGTCAGAATGTGACCAGTAGTCGCCTATACGCTCCGGTGTCGTGTGACTATAATCTACAGTTACATTTTTACAGGGGCTAGTCTGCGTTGCGAGTTCTCTTGCAGCATAACCAGCATTGGCTCCGGCAATGTATACACTAAGGTAAAGAAGCAAGATCTCTATCTCACCCACGTTCAAACATCTGATCGCTACCACTTTTCTTGGACTACCCACAAATGCCGTTACAGAAGGTTACATGGCGAGTCTGCGTTGTGAGTTCTATTTTTGCAGTATAACCAGCGTTGGCCCCAACAATGTAAATACTGTATTTATAAGATCAAGAACAAGATCTCTATCTCACTCACATTCCAACACCTAATCGCCAGCAGTTTATTGGGCGTACCTACCCACAAGAGCAGAAAGCCGCACAGCACTACTTCCATCCACAATAACAGGCAGGCAGACATGTAGATTAACGTCCCCGGACACCATGGCGTATAGGGGACAGAACAACACTAGCCTGAGACATCTTTTACACTTTCTTCCCCATCCACAGTTCTAACATCTGATCACCGCTGAATCTCGGCAGCCATTGGTATCATTGTAGTGGATCTACAGCAGAACACTCTCCTCCCCCTTCACCATTTCTACATCTCCCCTCCCCAAGACTACAAAATCTTTACTACTACGAGAGGGGGTGGGGGGGGGGGGAGAGGAGGAGTATAGTTTACAGAAAAGGAAAAAAGACTGCCAGAAAGGACTACCCACATCCCAGAACTGAACTACATCCATAAGCCAGGAAAGAAGTTGCATCGCACGATCCTATCCCTATCCACAAATACTACTGAAACGTCTCGATCGCCGCCACTAAGGGGAACTACCAGGACCATTCTTTCCCACTTAGGTTCGCGCACAAAAGCAGTTCCCATAGCTTAGTAGCTAGCCGCACTGCTCACAACCCTTTCTACATATCCCTCCCTCTCTCCCGACTCCAATCCACGCCCAGGACACCTTCCATTTTCAGCCCATCACCAACCCTTTACAGAAAAGTTCTACCAGTTTTGCAATTACATGCATAGAAAATGCAGCCGGTAGGCGCAGGTAGACTTATATATACATATTTATTACACAAACTACCCCAGGTCGTTATTTATTATTACTGTCACTTGATCATACTGCCAACGACCACAGTCATTCTTTATTATTTCTGTAACTTGATTAACTTGCAAGGCGACTGGAATGCCAAGGTTGGCCAAGATGAGCACCACAACTGGGGAGACACATGTGGACCCCACTGCAACAACGAGACAAATGACAGGGGTCTGAGACTCTTGGAGTTTGCCAGAAACAACAATCTGGTACTGGCAAACACTCTTGGTCTCCACAAAATCTCCAGACGATGGACATGGCACAGTCCCGGCGGGGAGCATCATAACCAGATCGACTACATCATGGTCAAGAAACGCTTCAGATCAAGCATCAACATTGGCAGGACATGCACTTTTCCAGGAGCAGACATCGGAAGTGACCACGATCTCGTGATGATGTCTTTCCGGCTCCACTTGAAGAGAGTAAATACAGCAAAGTGCACTAGATTGAAGTTCGACCTGGACAAACTGCAAGATCCGTAGGTGGCAGAACTATTTCAGGCCACAATTGGAGGGACATTTGCACCACTGCTCATTTTGGGAGCTGGTGAAGTAGATGTCAACACCATGACCACCACCTTCAACTCAGCTGTGAAAGATGCTGCCACTGAGATCCTTGGCAGCCAAAGAAGAAGCCGTGGATCACACCTGAACTTTTGGATCTGTTTGATAAACGGAGATTTTAAAAAAAACAAAAAGAACACCTCACAGGGAGCTGATGTCTACCAAAAAATCAACAATGACATCCGAAAAGGCATGCGCACAGCAAAGGAGAACTGGATAGAAGATCAATGCCAGGAAATAGAGAACAGTCTGAGCAAGAAGGCTTACCAGACTGTGAAGCAGCTGACAAGTGTTAAACAGCCCAAAGTCTCCACGATCCAAAGCAAGTCTGGCATATGCCTTACAGAAGAACAAGAAGTCTTGGACAGATAAACAGAGTACTGCTCTGACCTTTACAACCATACACCAAATGGAGACCCATCAGTTCTAGCATGTCCCGAGAACAGAGAAGAAGAAGAAATCCTCCCAATTCTCCAGGAAGAAGTTGAGGCAGCAGTGCAATCGATGAAGAAAGGGAAGTCAGCGGGAATGGACAACATACCCGCGGAACTGCTACAAGCAGGAGGAGAAGCGATGATTGATGCCCTCACCATTATCTGTAACAAGATCTGGCAGAGTGGGGAGTGGCCTACACCATGGACCCAGTCGCTTGTCATCACTCTTCCCAAAAAAGGTAACCTTCAGGAGTGTGAAAATTACCGCACCATCAGCCTCATCAGCTATCCCAGCAAGGTCCTTCTGAAAATAATACTCAACAGGTTGAAACCCCAAGCTGAACAAATCATAGCTGAAGAACAAGCAGGATTCAGGACAGGGCTAAGTACCGCTGAACAGATTTTCAACCTCAGAATAATCTGTGAGAAATACCTACAGCACCAACAACATCTATATCATGTGTTCATAAACTTCAAGAAGGCGTTTGACCGAGTCTGGCATGCAGCTCTATGGGCAACAATGAAAGTGTACAACATAAGCCCTAAAATTATTGAAGTCAACAAAAGCCTGTATGACAAGGCTACCAGTGCAGTCCACCATAACAGCGTCATCGGGGAACTGGTTCAGAACAACAATCGGTTTGCGTCAAGGATGCCTACTCTCTCCAACACTCTTCAACATCTTCCTAGAGCGCATCATGTCAGATGCTCTTGCAGATCACGAAGGCACAGTCAGCATAGGGGGTAGAGCAATCTCCAATCTTCGTTTTGCGGGATGACATTGATGGATTGGCTGGAGAGGAACAAGAACTAACAGCTGGTACAGAGGCTTGACACCACCTCAAGAGCTTATGGAAATGAATGGAAATAAGTGCAGAGAAGACCAAACTGATGACCAACAACACCAATGGCATCAACACGGACATCAAATCCAAGGCCAATCCCTCAACACAGTGCATAGCTTCAAATATTTTGGAGCCATTGTATCAGACAATGGGTCCCGACAGGAAGTCCTCTCCAGGATCGCACAAACAACTGCTGCCCTGACAAGGTTGAAGCCCATTTGGAAAGACAGGACCATCAGTCTACATTCCAAAGTAAGACTGCTGCGTCATCTCCATCTTCCTATATGCTTGCGAAGCATGGACTCTCACAGCAGATCTCTAACGAAGAATACAAAGCATGGAGATGAGGTGCTACAGAAGACTTCTGGGCATTTCCTATACCCAACACATCACCAACGACGAAGTCCGACAGACCATCACACAAGCCATTGGACGACACGATGACCTGCTCAAAGTGGTGAAGAAACGAAAACTCTGATGGTATGGCCACGTCACCAGATCATAAGGCCTTGCAAAGACCATTCTGCAAGGCACAATGCAAGGAGGTAGAAGTAGAGGGAGACCGAAAAAGAGGTGGGATGACAACATTCGAGAATGGACTGGTTTGACACTGAGCGAAGCCATCAGGGTTGCTGAGGACAGAGAAAGATGGAGTATGCTGGTTAAACGATCATCTGTGGTGCCCCTACGACCTCCGGGTTACGGGATAGGATAGGATAGGAACTTGATTAATTTGCACATAAACTATGCACGTCAGTCATTTTACAATTTGCCCACTACATACACACGCACACACACACATAGCCCATTCCACTAATCTGTCTGCACGGTTAGACCGCATAACAGTCGAGTAATTACACTCCTAATCGCACAGTGTAATTGAGACTGGCCGAGAACTGTACCGCCCTCTCTCTCACATAGGGGAGAGAGGAAAGTAAGCCTGGGCTAGTAGGTCTGAGCAACGCTGTGTGATTTCTACCCCCACCATCACTGAAACCCGAGCACCCCCACTTTATATTATTACATCACACTACCCACACGATCATTGCACAGCTACAACAAGCAGCCTGTACATTTTGGTTTCCCCCCGCTTATGCGCCTACTACTACCCCTGTCCTCACAGTCATAACGTTTAACAAAAAACCTCCCCAGCAGCATTGTGCCATCCTCAACGCAGCTGCAAATAATAAATACAGACTTTCGGCCCAGCCATCCTTCAAACCCTATTACTAGACCCACCATCCAAGCTGAGGCCATTGCTAAACCACCACTTTACTGCGCATAAACAATCCCATCATTAATGTACACAAGCAGCGATGGCAGGGTTTGTGCAACAACACACGCATGCACGCACACACACACATACGCGCGCGCGCAAACGCACACAAGGCAGTGCCAATAGCTTTCCTGCACTGTTATCCTCTTGTCCCCCAACCCTCTTACCCCTAATGCAATCCCAAACACATTTGACAGCCACCACTTAACAATAATAGTTTACATTAACTACCTCATCATACAAGATACAAGATACCAGGCAACTTTATCTCGCTCGCTCTCTGTGGAATTAAGATTATTGTGCAATTCCATCAACACAAGCAGCTACCACAACAGCAGCCTTTCTGCAACAAACAGCGGTTCGAAGTAACCTTTAGGCACTGCTATTCCACACACGCACCCGTCTAAATCTTACACACACACACACACAAACACACACCAATCCCCCAACCATTACCCTCCACCCTCAAAACAAACAAAAAAAAACCCACAAAATACCATTGAAATCTCGGACAGCCACCACTTCATTTCAAGAAACTACGCAACACCTTAACATGTATGCCCACAACTCTAGTCTCTGGGCACTGTGGGGGGAAAAAAAAACTTCCATCCACCACCACCATCCCCTGCCCCCTGTCTCTTCTTCCACCTACACCTCCTTCTCCACCCCATCCCACAATAAAAAAACCATCTCATCACTCCACTGTCAGACCTCCCACTTCCCACTCCCAGTCAAACGATCAGGTCACAATGACGGCGTTCGCCCAATACCCTCTATCCCGCATTCAAGCCTCTGGCACGACAAATACTCTGTTTTGTTGTTTTAAAAAAATATATATATAGATCTCTCTCTCTCTCTCTCTCTCTCTCTCTCTCTCTCTCTCTTGAGCCTGGGACTCTCTCACCGACAGTTAAGACTGTCTGACAGCCTGACATGAACCCCCTAGCCCTCCACTATTCCGATGGCGTTTAGATCCACACACCATGTGATTTCTCTTGTAGACTACTGCCTCCATCACAAGCCAACATTCCGATTTTTTTAAAAAAAATCTCCTCTCTTCCTTCCTCCCCTCCAATCAAACATAAATACTTCTTAATATTCTACAAATTGCTACCATCATCATGGTGAAGATTGAGCGCACTGGGCATAAACACTTCTCAATACCAGCGCTATACAAATTGTTATCTTACAAAAGAGAAGCTAGGGTTTATAATGCTGGTATATGCTGTTCCAGGCAATCTTGAACTTGACACTATACAGTTGTTGTGCCCAAAACCACTACATTTATTGTTAAAGGTTAGAACCTATCGGGTGACATTTAAACACACGCTTGTTCTCGATCTCCTTTCACACTTTATTCCTATCATCATCATCATAGCGAAAAAAAAAAACGAAAAAAAAAATAAAAAAATAAAGCCCCGTTTTGTCGAAATATCTGCCGTATTGCAATATATACCTCTCAGTATGAACCTAGCAGAATAGAGATAATAAATTAATTAAAAGCTCAGCTGTTACAAAAATACACACACATTTTAATGCGTTATTCTAGACCCTGACGTTGATAAAAGCTCCCATCAAATATCAAGTCTAAACACGAGTACAGAAGAAATGTGTGTGAGTATGTAAGCGTAACTTCCTCGGTAGCGTCCGCTCTACTTAGTCCAGTCCCAGTAATGAAATAAATAGCCAAATAAGCAACTAATTCCTATAAAAATGCTATGCAGTAAAAAATATTCTTTAAGCAATGAGGAAATACCTATAAAAAGTCCCAGTAAAAAAAGGGGGTCTGAAACATGATTTTTGGTGCTTATGGTTTTTCACACTTCAAAACGTCAAAGGGAGGTTACTTGAAATAAACATTTAATTCAAAACCATATCATGTTGCATGTCAAATGAAAGCTCTTAACATAAACAGTCCGAAAATCTGTTTCAACGCTTTCTGTGTCAGTTTTAGTTCTGACTGTGGATTAAAATTTAATTAACATAGGGGTATAAATGCGAAATTCCGATGATCTTAAAAATATTGATCTCGATTGTAAAAGTCGACTTCTATTTAATTCACAAGAGAAAAAAGATTAGTCAAAAAGAAGACACGAAATAAAGAAAAACAGAAAACCCCAGGAAATTGATTAGTTTTCCAGTAGAATATAGAAGTGGTCTACCTTAGTCGCTCTCAGAATCCGACTCGTCATCCAGCTACCACAGAGTTTGTGCAGCTGACTCCACGGCATTCTCCACAAGCTATGGTGCACGTAAGTCCGTGCTTTCTGCATCTGCATCTGCATCTACCAGTTGAGCAGTCTTTCTAGCAGCAGCAGCGGATAACATTCAAAATACCCTATGGAGAAGCTGGCTTATTAGTTATGATTGGAAGTAGCCCATCCTCCTGTAACTTCCATTCCCAATCCATTGGTGATAGACCATGGTCTCTGTCTAGACTCAGCTACTCCTGGACTTGGTAGAATGTTCTGTAGGCATGGAATTCAGCTGCTGCTGCTGTTGGGGGAGCACTTTAGCTTGGATTTGTGTATGGCTTGCAGACACCTTTTGCTCATATTTGACAAACTACAGTTTGGTCAAGGTATCAGAACGTTTTTCATTGTACAGGTGAACAAATACCCTCTCACCAGCCGCTGCAACAGCATCATGACTTGACATCTTATCATTGAATACTCTAGCCTCATCCAGGAGCTCTCCTGAATCAAGCTTCTTGACTGTGAGTGATTTTGAGATGTTAAAGGGATGAGATGTCGTGTCGTATCCACAGAATGCATGGGCAAAAAGAATGTTATTACAGACTGTTGTTCCGGTTTGTTTTCGCAGTTGGCCAAGAATATTTCCTTCGTCTCGCAGAGGATCATGTTAGGATGAAAGGCTACATGTCTCCCAACCATGCCTTTGCTTCTTCGAAGATGGGCAACATCTTTGGTACTTGGGCCATCAACATAGCCATCGAAAATGATTGTAGCTAGGGTATGTTTCCTATCAACAAAGCTGACATACATCTCTGCTAGATCTTTTAGGACGACCCTCTGGGCCATGGAAGGCGATGCAAAAGGGATCCACCATCGAGAATGTATTTCACATTTTCTCTTGGCAAGGATGCAGTTTTATTGACAGCAGACCAGAGAAATCCTGCAAGAGTATGTTTGTTGGCTTTTCTGGGGAATCCTGTGGCATCAAACAAGGAGGCAGGTAAATTGGCCAGTCCATAGTAAAACATTTCTTCGAGCCTGTTGGTATCATTCCCAGCGACTTGCACCAACCTTTGAAACAATAACTGCGGATCCACTTGCACCATTTCCTGGCCAATAGTCACTCCAGTTTTTGTCGCCATTGTGACTGCTTGATTGCTTTTCTTGAACGTCACGTCAGCTGGAGGTTGACCCGTCATCCCTTGGAGAATGCGCTGACCAATTTCAACAGCTTGGTCAGCATTGACAGATGAGTCAGCTGCTTGGCCAGTAGCAATAGACCTAAGACTCATGTCAGCGCAAAACGGATTTTTTGATGAAACATAGTTGATGACTGTCAAATTTTCTTTGTGGTCTTTCTCTTGCCTTACTTCAGAAGAATCTTTGTGCTGTTCACTTGTTGTGAACTCTGTTTGCGTCAAGGATTGCATCCATTGGTTTGCTGTTGCACAAGCAGGCATAGAGAGAAGCCAAACAAGCCTTTGTCGTTCGCTCATTCCGCGCCCTTTAGTTAGGCCACCATTTGACGCCAGCGTCCTCATCAAAGTTTGCTCAATCACCAGATCACACGACAGACCAGCCCTATAGCGATCGCTTCTCCTTTTCACGTGATGGCCTGCCATGAAATCGTGATATACTTCTGGGTAGGTTTTGTTCAACTCCATCATTTGCTGTAAGTACAGCCTGGCCGACTTGGTGTAGAGGTTGTGCCCTGAAGCAGCAAAATAGGGCAACATTTTGGCAACAGCAGATAGATGGAGCTTGAAGTCTCCAGTTCTCTCAGCCTATATTGCTGTGTGAAGGAGGTGTACCATTTCTTGAATCCATAGCTTGCTCGTTCTACTTGAACATTGTCGTTTGAAATCTTCCAACGTTGCTTTAATGCGTCCTAATACAGGATGTATTGCAGCATCTCTTGCTGTTGTTTTGCCCTGCATCAGTGATTCAAAAAGAGCCTAATCAAAGTCATCATTGCCAACAGACTGTTATGTCAAGATCTGCAGGATTATGTAGAAGTGACTCTTCTGCTTGACAATCACCGTTTTCGTTCCTAGGATTGTAATCATTGGACAAAGTGTCAGGATGGAGCAACAGCCATGACATGTTGAAGGAAGTGCTTACAAATATTGCACTCAATGCTGCTTCGACAAGAAAATGTGCTCTAATTGCCCTAGAATAAGCCTTTCCAGCAATGATGTGAACTGCAGAATTTGATGCACAAACTGCCTCTATTGCCTTGTCTTGTCTTGCCGTATATGCCCACAGTCAATCGTGTTGATCATTATGGCACTTTTTTTTTTTTTACCAAGGTGCATGCTGGGTGTGTTCTTGTTACCGGCGCTCACCCGTCTAGGACATGAGCGTCAGGATCTTTCAAGTCCGTTATGATGTAATGTATGCGACACAGACTAGACCTCGGTTTATACTCTCATCCGAAGGAGTAGGAAACGAGAGTAAAGTGTCTTTCCCTGGGACACAACACAATGCCCGGCCTGGGTTCAAACCCGGGACCTTCCGATCCGCAAGCCAACGCTCTAACCATTCGGCCACCATGCCTCCTGCAAGCCTGCATCAGCCATAAAGATGACCAATACTACATGCATTTATCAACCACAGGCTCTGAAGTCTTTTCTTTCCCCTCCTACATACGTACGTGGTATAGTATGTATAGTATGTAATTGAGGCCTACGACAGACGAGACTTCCAAGCCTGTTATCAACAATGCCATTGACATTGTCACCTACGCACATTTCATCACTTGGCTGTAGATTCCTGACGTCATGCGGAACAATATCTGGGCGGTAAAAATGGGGGTTCCCCAATGCATTCGCATCAAAAAATAGTTCGCTTTAAAAAGTTAAAATAAACATATTCATACCCCTTCGATTCCGTGGGACTTTTCTTCAGTTGTAAACACAACTGTAAAGAGTAAATTAGAATATATATCATTTTTATAGGATTTACTTACTTTCAAAAAGCCTGTTGGATTGGACTAACTGCAAACTACACCAGCTTGTATCAAGCAGAAAGAGATCGTGAGCGGCTCAGCTGCTTCTCAATCCGCTTGCTAATGACATTTATTTTGCAAACTGCTGGCACGCATTCCTAAGGTTGTCCACACACACCGTTATTCAGGAGTAAGTCTCTCAGTTCTGCAATCTGTGCTCAACGCTGACTGGACCGATTTTATTTATTTATGTATTTTTGTATCTCTAGACTATGTGGATCCTATCCTATCCTATCCCGTAACTCGGACGTCGTAGGGGCACCACAGATGATCGTTTAACCAGCATACTCCATCTTTCCCTGCCCTCAGCAACCCTGATTGTTTCGCTCAGTGTCAAACCAGTCTATTCTCGAATGTTGTCATTCCACCTCCTTTTTTTTTTGGTCTCCCTCTTCTTCTACCACCTTGCACTGTGCCTTGCAGGATGGTCTTTGCAAGACCTGATGATCTGGTGACGTGGCCATACCATCGGAGTTTCCGTTTCTTCACCACTGTGAGCAGGTCATCGTGTTGTCCAATGGCTTGTGTGATGGTTTTTCGGACTTCATCGTTGGTGATGTGTTGGGTATAGGAAATTGCCAGAGGTCTTCTGTAGCACCTCATCTCCATGCTTTGTATTCTTCGTTGTAGATCTGCTGTGAGGGTCCATGTTTCGCAAGCATATAGGAAGATGGAGATGACAAGGGAGCGCAGCAGTCTTACCTAGACTAGACTATGTGGAAATACTGTGAAATAGATGGGGACTGGGCAAAGAGAAAGGAAGGGATGGAGGAGGGAGATCAGGACGAGATCAATGTCCTATGTCAGCCATACTTTAACAACCACTGAACCCATTTTGACCAACCTCATAGGAACACTACTTATCAACTTTCCCGACCACTTTGCTCCCCAAACGACAACCTCAAACTCAACACTGCTGAAGGGTTGAGTAAGACTGGAACCTCTCGTGGGTTTTGGGTGTGTAGAGTGGCAGGTGAGGTGAGGAAGGATGGAGGAGAAGGTGAAAGAAAACCACAGGACAACGCAATGTCAATGTGTTGCAATGGTTCATTATTGATTTAACCTAATCCTTCAAATAAGAAACCTCTGAAACAATCAAATAATACAATGGTATTAGCTAAATGAAATTAATTAAAACAATCGAATAGTTACAATTCTTACTACAATTGCATATATGCAAACGAAACATGTTATCATCATTAAAAACTAACAAAAGACTATCAACCTAACTCATACAAAACTTAAAACTACAGGCCAACGCTCCTTTTTCTTTTCAAGTCCCCACCAACTGGAATTCCCTACCTCTCCCCCTCCATCAACAACAGTCTTTAGAAGCATTTAAATCTGGCCTCAAGACTTTTCTTTTCCCTAAATAATCCTCAGACTACAGTGCCCCGCTACACCACCTCCCCCCTTTCTCTCCAACCCACCTCACCCGCAAGCCTAAATCACAGCAGTTGTAAATAGTCATGCACATAATCATTATTTGAAACTTTCTCACGCTTATTTTTGAGTGCCGTGTCTCTGTGCTGTTGCCTTGTCATCCATGCAATTTATGCGCAAGTTAGTTAGTTAGTTATTCATTGCTTACAAGGTCCAGAGGACTGCAAAGAGCCAAATCAGGACCACAAAATCAAGACCACAACATGGCTGAAAGATGACTCACCCCTGATCCGTACGAAAGATCTGCTGAAACAACCCTAGTGGTACACTGAAGGCACCCCACCAGCCGGTCACTTTACAATAAAGGTATCCCATGCAGGGGTTACAAAAAAAAAGAGAAAAGAATAGAAACATTATTATAAAATATCAACAAAACACATACATATAAAATGCTTACTTTGCTAAATAATAATACCATAGGAAACCCTTGTGACCACTGGGCAGAATGTGTCCAATATTCCCAAGCTGATCCAACAGACCTCACACACAAATGAGGAGTTTTGTCCCGGATGAGTTTTCAAGAAAAAAGGTAGGCGACTGGTTTAGCGAAGAAGATAGCATAGTAGATTGATAGAATAAAGTTTCGAATAATTAAGAACAAGGGAGAAAGACAGCGACAGTGAGAATTTAAAGCACTAAATTTCCTGAAAGTGGGGATACTATTTATACAGAAACCCCTCGGCACCCCAACGGGGGAATTATGCGCAAATGTATATCTGTGTGCTGGAATTGTTAATGCAAAAGAATGTATAAGACTATGAGCGCACCTTGAGACACCTTGTGGAGAGATATGTGTGCGTTATAATTTCTTGTATTATTATTATTATTATTATTTAGGTAGTTGCCTGCCTTTCATGCCATCAAATTTACTCTACCTCAAAGATCAAAGTCACACGAGTCATACGTGGGCGTGTCTGGAATGGCATGCCATCTTGTTCAATATTAATAATAATAATAATACAGTAATAATAATAATTATTATTTTTATTATTATTATTATTATTATTATTATTATTATTATTATTATTATTATTATTAATAATAATCCATTTAGTATGCTCATCCTGTTACCCAAGGATTTTTTTTAATTGGAGATGAACCTCACTCATCAGCAAAATACAAACTTGGGTTCAATTCTCAGTGAAAGCACAGCATGGCAGCCGCAGACAAGTGCCACCCAAGAAAAAAGAATTGAACATGTCATTTGCAAGGTGTTTTTGTATGGTTCACCCACACACCCAGCTTCAGAAGAAGCGTCAGGATCTTTAAAGTTTATGTGATGGAAGGTATGCTTGCACAGACGAGACTTTGGTTTATACTCTGGAATTAGGGTCTCGATCTTCACTGCCAGAGAGCATCAGTGTCAAGTCATTGGTACGGCAGCAGTTGAGCAATCACACATCCAACTGCTAACTGCTGTCGACGCTGCTTCTTAACCGCCAGAGGAGGAAAATGGTCATTTTCACTGCTTCGACAACAGCGGGATTCCAGATTTGCAAACAATATCCTATAGTTACTCATGCTAGCATTCTTGCTAAAAGGCATGCATGGATGAGTTAATAATTTGGAAGTGGATCCTAGGAATTGCATTGCCTTGAGCTGACACGAAATTGCCAGAGCGTGACCATAAAATTGTCCACGCACTACCAACATAACCTGAGATAGCTTTGGCACCCATGTGATTTGAAATGATTGGATGCACAGTGACCAACTATAATTATGCTGCAGATGCCGACACCATTTCTTGCGATATCATACTAGGCTACTAGGCCACCCCATCAACCCTCTACTGACATGAGCAATAACATCTTCCAGCTTCTCTGATCCTGACTGGATCAACAACAGTGGTCTGACTGCATTTCTCTCTCTCTCTCTCTCTCTCTCTCTCTCTCTCTCTCTCTCCATTATATTTACCAAGTCTTAAAAAAGAGTAATTAACATTAATCACTTGACTTAACTTTTTATCCGACGCTTCAAGGTCAACCTCAAGATTCTTTTTCTCTTTTGTAAATGCAGACTCCCATGAATGGAATATGCAAACCCCAAGTGTCCTTCGTAGCCTGAACGTAATACAACTCCAAAGGGCGAAGGTGTTGCCTTACTCATCCCAGTTTACTTCATAGAGCGGCGTCCCATTTTATTTTAGTATTTTGTCTCCCTTCCCATATATATTTCTATCTTGTAGTTGTATCTATTTTGATCTGACAAAACATTACACTTATAGCAATTGGAAGTGAAGTATGCCAGCCATACAATCAGGCAACATGTGACTTTTTTATTTCCAGATTTATCAGATTTATCTAGAAATACTTTGAAACAGTCAAGGAGTGGTGGGGCGAGGGTTGGGGCTGGGATTAGAATGAACCAAATGTTGGTCAGTCTGTCTGTCGATCTGTTGGACTCCATATCTCAAGAACCACTCAACCAAATTTTAAAGGAACATTACCTAGGTTAGTGGTCTGCCTCCCCCGTCCTCTCATATTGGCTCTACTGCAAATGTCAAGGCCACTGAGCAAATCACTTTTTTTTTTTTGTGCATACAGATAGTTCAAATACTGAGATAGTGACTGACCATTCCATGCTTTCCTTTTGCTTCATTAAGATAAAAGCGGAGTCCAGTCAAGAAAACGAACACGTTTGAAAATGCTTATTTTTCTGTTATGTGTGCCAGTGTCTGGAAAATCATTTAAATGTCTCACCATCTTGTTTATTATTGGAAAGTACTGATAAAGTAAACCATGCACAAGCGGATAAAAACTCTTCCTCCATTAATTTTTTGTTTTGTTTTGTTTCAGGGAGTGTGATGTGCTGGTATTATTGATATCTTTATAAGCTTTATACAGTACACATCACAGCCAACATCATAGCGCACAGAGAGATGTTGTAACCTCAGCATACCATCTTCGATGATGATGATGATGACAATGATGATGATGAATTATTATTATTATTTATTTATTTATAAGGCGCTTTCCCTCGCAGAGATCAAAGCGCACACAAAAACACACCCACACACCATGTGTACCGCAAAGACACATACACAAATAGCAGCAATTTTAAAAAAAAGAAAAAAGAAGAAGAAAAAAAAAAGCAAATTCCAAAACTGAGAGTGATTATTTTATTCCAAATGTCACAAAAGGAACATCTGAAACTACTTTTTTTTTCAATAAAAGAATACAATTACATTCTACCACACAAATCATCGTATAGCAAAACATAGATCTAACCAATAGCAAAACATAGATCTAACCAATCAATGAATAATTTGATCCATAAAACGTTGTTTCAAATGCTTTTGATTCCCATGGCTACTCCAAATCCTTCCACCTTCAACAGAATCCACGCTTTCAGTTTCAAAGCTATTTCTAGGAGTCTACATTGTCGCGGACAAATGGATTTCAACCACTGTGGATAAATAGCGGTAAGCTAGACTGTTGCTGGGTTGAATATTCGTATGATCGCAAAAAACGGCTCTATGTTGATTTTAGGTCCATATGTGTGAAAATAGCGATGATAAAATAATTTTCATACATTGCACGTGCGGGAAAAGTTTAATCGGCCAAGAGTTAGAATGAACTCCTATTATATTTAGCTAACCTAGCGGATTCTCAAAAGTTGGCATTCCTCTTCTGTTTCTCGACTTGTAACTAAGAATGGAAAAAAGTTTGGGTGTGAAGGCTTGTAGCAGAAGTTTGACCACACTTGGAGGAATGTGCCCTTGTGGGGATATCTTGACCTGAAGCAGCTGTATTGTAAGATGACTTTGGTAACTCGTAACCGGAGACGAGTCCTTGGGGTAAGAAAATATTTATTTCCGTGTTATCCTTTTTTTTTTTTTGGTAGTTAGTGTGTAACTGCCAGTAGAATCCATAGACTCATTTAATCGCAAGAGGAGGACCCGTATTGCCGACTTGCTGTGCTTTTGTACATGTGATAGTTTTGCCCGTAAATATCAATAACTATTTTATTCTTGAATTATGTTCGGAAGCTAGATAGTTTTGTTAAATATTTAAAGGCGCCATATGTTTTCTTTGAGTGAGAGATTTACTTTACTTTAATGTAAGGGAACGTTAATATTTGATACCAGTTTTACTAAGTGCCTATTGATTGTTGAATAGTGCAATTGTGAGTTTTCCTCTCCTTCAACGTGCGCGCTCAGTTGCAGAGATGCAGATTTGGACGGAAGGAGCTCACTGCGCTATTAGACTTTTTTGTACTACTCTTGGCCATGTAGACCTCCTTTTTCTGTCTATTTCCTGTCTGGAACTGAGAGGGATCCAGCCTAGAGAAGACCGACGTGACCCTTTTCAGCGGATGGGAAGGACGTCCCTCTGTCATGTTGGTATTAAGTACAATCATTCTGTCGAATAACAAGAATGTAACTCATGTGTACTGGAAACTTTGTTGGATTTTGTGCGAACCTGTACATATAAAAGCTGAGTAAACGGTTTCTAAGTTTTCTGGGAATATTAAGGGAGGCGAGACATTACTTTTGTGTTCATTGTGGGCTGTAACGTTTTGCTTAAAGGACAACCTGAGTTTTCTGGTGAAAGAAGGTTTCAGCGAGAACCTTCCTAAAGACACTAAAACTTTGGAAAAGAGTGGAGGAGTTGATTCATTTTGATTATCAGTTTAAAAAGTGGATGAATAATTAAAATCTTATAACTTGTTAAATCTACTCTGTGCATCATGCGCATTAGAGTGTGGCCAGTCAGTTTTGTTTAAAAGCTAACATGTGAGATAAGTAATCGATAAATCAAGAAGGAAAAAAAAGTTAAACAAGCTGATCTAGCATGATTCACAGTGCACAGACACGATTATGTCTAACATTATGGAATTTATGTGCAGGTCTGTATTTGAGGAAACCGAATGCATGACTCCTGTTAATAAAGAAGTAAAAATAATTATAATCTATATATCTATATATCTATATATCTATATATATATATATATATATATATATATATATATATATATATATATATATATATATATATGCTATCTAGACTGGTCTTGCACAATAGCTCGTGTCACCATCGTTGTGTTTGTCTCACAGTTGGAGAACTCCTACAATATCGAGTAAGTCTGCTGGCAAACACTTAATGTTTAAATATCAATAATTGGACCAACATCGTCGTTATTTATATAGATGCCATCCAGAAGTAACAAGCCTCTTTGACAACATTGCTGCATGCAGTGGTAGCATGTGCAGCATACCAGAGTTCCATGCAACGTCACACCGTGACATTGCAATTTGAGATCAAGGCTCCCAAAATGGAGAGAAAAAAAAGAAAACGGACAAAAACAAAAGTTGCTGATAACGTTTGTGCAAAAATGTCTGGAGAATGCTTAAAATAATGGAATAAGGCGAAAATTGCTAATAATGAGATTGTGCAGAACAGGGAGTGCTGCTTAAAAAAAATTGGATGCTCATTTTTAAAAAAAAAGGTGACACTGAATGGTACTTTTAGGAGTTATTCCAGTGCATGGTTCATCAGTGGTTGACTATTGTCACCAAAGAGAAGTGCATCCCAGCAGTGGAAATAATTTTTTTGTCCCTTAGGTCTACACTCGCAGCGGTCATAATGATGGTAAGCACTGGGTGTGGCAGTGTCAACTGTTTTCACCAAAGCGTTCCAGGTGGGAGGGGGGAAGAGACATTGGGGAAGAGAGCCCTGGTGCTACTAATGCTGTAGCCAGCCAGTGGGATGAGATGCGCAAGAAATCAAGCAGGGCCTACTATTGATCCTCTATTTTGCTGTGTGTCCCAACATTGCGCGCCCAGCCAAAAGGTCCCCTGCTATGGCTATTGATCAAACCGCCTCTCTTCAGGCACAAACCCGCCAATGATTGCCAGAGAAAAAGTTCAATTCATGCTAATAGTGCTTGGCTTGCATGCTGGTCTTTGATTCACTGAAAGAGGAGTGAAGAACCTCCAAGGGAGGAAAGCACTTCAAGACTTTAAAGAGGTGGAGAGAGGGTGGGGTAAGGAGAGGAGAAGACAAGGGTGGGTGGGGAAGGGGGAATGATGGGGGGGAGGAGTGAGAGGGAGGGGTTGGAACAGGGCAAGGAACATGAAAGCGCCATCCATTTTAAAGTGCTTATCCTCTTCCTTTCAAAAATTACTCCTTTTCCACTAAATAACTTTCCCAGATTTTTTTTCTCCTTCTTCAATTTAATGGGTAAAAACCAACCGATCGTCTGTGGTGGAATGGAGGATGAAGACAGGAAAGGGGGAGGAATCCTGTCAGAAATTCCAGGGCACTCCTGCCTTTAGAAGCACAGCAAAGCAACGATCAGTTACTGATCCTTGGATGACCGAAAGCCAAACTCGTAATTGCGCCAGGAATCACTTTGACACAAACCCACCACCCTTGTTGTGATTGGGCATCTGCAGCTTTCAGGAATCCCGAAGTACGTAAATCAGTGAGGAAGAGAAGAGACGGGCCCTACTCTCACAAAACTGGTGCTGTGAAAAGAGATGTCCACTGAATAACCATGAAATTATGAGAAAATCCTTCATCTTTTGTTGTTGTTGTTGCTCTACAAAGCAGTCAACATTCTTGGAAATGTTTTTTTTTCTTCTTTGTACACGCACACAGCCTTAGAAATGAAATACAAAGATTGCTACAATTATAATCATTTGGAAGAAATAAAAATTCAGCAATAATTATTTTTTTAATATAAAATGGTTGAAGTTAACACATTGTTTCGCATACAGCATTAATAATACCAATAACAGCAAGAGAAGGAAATAAATAACACACTACATGTACTTTACACAATAAATGCTAACAATTACAAACAAACAACAGCACAAAAAAACCTACCGCATGAAACGAGACAATTAATCGTTGAAGCAATCTTCAAAGCAATCATTCAAACAATCTTCAAAGCAATGACCATGGCAAGCAATGAAACCAAGCAATGTCCACACGAGTCTATTATCCATGGATAAAAACAATGAAAACATCTCTGAAGGCTAAAACCATGCAATAAAGAAAACTGCCCAGCTATAGCAGGACTCACCTCTTCATAGAACTTGAGCTGTGGAACCGGCTCATCGTACACATTTTCACAGAAATCCTTGAAAAGCAAGTAACCTGCAAACATAACAAAATAAAATGAAAAAATAAATCCGGGTCACGGTTAGTTATTCATTGTTTACAGGGTCCAGCGGACTGCTAAGAGCCAAATCAGGACCACAAAATCAAGACCCCAACTTGGCTGAAAGAGGACACACCCCTGATCCATATAAAAGATTTGCTGAAACAACCCTAGTGGCAACACTGAAGGCACTGCACTCCAACAGCCGTTCACTTTTACAATAAAGGCATCCCACGCAGGGGACGCTGATACTATACCCTTAATTTATCGAACCCCCGTTATAAAAACAAAATAGAATACAAACATTATAAATTATCAACAAAACACATACACATAAACTGCCTACATGGCTAAATAATAATATCCTAGGAAGTCCCAGTGACCATTTGGCAGAATGCGTCCAGTATTCCCAAGCTGATTCAACAGACCTCACACACAAATGAGGAGTTTTGTCCTGGAAAAGTTTTCAAGAAAAAAGGTAGGTGACTGGTCTAGCGAAGAAGAAGATAGTAGATTGATAGAATAAAGTAGGAATGAGAAAGAACAAAGGAGAAAGACAGCGACAGTGGGAATTTAAAGCACTAAATTTCCAGAAGGTGGGGATACTATTTATACACAAATCCCCGGCACCCCCATGGGGGAGAAGATCACAGAGACACCAATGGTTTTCTCCGGGTACTCCAGTTTCATCCCTCCTCTCACTAAAAGTATTGAATGCAGATAATCAAAAAATGTCAAAATAAAATGTTATTTCCTTTCTGATAATAGCCATCTTCATGCCTTTACACCACATGTATTAAAGGACAGATGTGCGTTTTTTATTTATACATGATGATGTGAACGTGTACTTAACATGTCATGTGAGCATGTATAATGAATGGTACAGATCGCTTTGAGCCTGATTCATGATTTTGGGGGAAAATTGCATAAATAGCATCCATTATCATTATTTATTATTATTATTATTATTATTATTATTATTATTACTACTGACAATGCATTAAAAGACTACAAAATCTTAATGTTACTCTCAATGCACTTGGTGATCTTAAATAGCCAATTGCCTGACCCTCAAGTGCTCTTTAAAAAAAAAAATTTAAAAAAAAAAAGAATGAAGCATCATGGTTGAGTTGTACATTGATGCACCAAAACCTACAACACTCCACTGTGTGACCTCTAAATAGCATGTCACTTGACCCTCTAGCGCTCCTTGAAAAACATCAAAGCAAGAATTTGAATGAATCAAGGTCAAGTGGTACTCTGATGCACCAAAAAACGACACCTGAATATGACCGCTGAGTATACACTTTTAGGTCACTTCAAAATGTGACACTACCAAAATGTCAGAGTAACTTGACGCTCAAAAATACTAAGAAATTAACATCGAGGTTGATTTGCACATTTATCGATGTACCAACACATTGTTACAAAATCTGCAAGTGACACCCAATACTGACCCTAAAATAATTCAAGAATCACATGACCTTGTGGAGCTCCTGGGACATTTGTAGATCATCTACATAGCTGACCTGTAATTCATTTTGAAACTCAAGAGCAAGACTCAGTGATAGCGTTCACTGCAAAGTTGAACTTTTTAAAATAAAATGGACAGTATGCAGAACAACAATGTATACAATTTAAAGCTGGACCTGCTGGGTGTGGGAATCATAGGTAACTCAACGATCAAAACATGTTTAGTTAGTTTAGTAGTTTGAACATTTTAGACTTTAGAGGCTTCATATGTCAGCCTTCGCAGCCTCAAAAAGCCTCTTACTGATTTCTTTCCAGTAAGGGTCATGCTAACGCAATTTAGAGTACAAGGGCAAAGTTCATATGACTCACATGCTCCCATATGAAAGAGCAATCTACTATCTCTGAAATACAAGTTTGGACTTTATATCTTTCATAGTTTAGGGTCAAGGTCACTTTAAAGTACCTATACAAATCGACTTTCCACAGCTCTAGTGACCTTGACCCTGGACCAAAGTTTACCAAATCTGCACAGTATATATATGTTTCTCATTGATATATATCATGCATCAAAAATCATAAGTTCAATATCAATAACTTCAGAAAAAAAAATTGTGAATAAATACCTTTTTTTTTTTTACTAACATTTGCTGACCAAGTGAGGTCATTCATTCACTAATTGTTTTGGAGGTCTCATGGGTAAACACTATCCTAGCAAGTTTGGTTGGAATAGATAAAATAGGTTCTGAGAAATTATACCACTTGCAAGTTTTGCACAGATGGCAGACAGTGAACTGTGGACAGACTGACGTATGGACATTTTGTTGTTGTCATAATTATCATTTTTGGACTATTTAGGACTCATCTTGCACAGATTTGCAAAAATCTGTTAAAAAATCTTTTTTGGGGGAGGTGAGTACATAGGCACTCGCATTGCTATGCATGTCAGTCAATAAAAATGACATTTAAAACAATCGTCATACTCTTTAAGCTTAACTTGAAATTTTGAATTGTCATCCAGAAGAAGGTTCTTAACAAGTAACTTCATAGCTGTCTCTTATTATTTTCCACATTTCAATGACAGAACAGCTAATGCAATCATGTTTTTGTTAACACTGACAGAACATTCATGTTTTACAGGCTGACACAACAACAGCTTTTCCATATATCGATACAATTACACTGCTTCTATTCTACACACGCACACACACACACAGAGTACAGGACCATTAAATCTACTGAAAGACGTAACACAAGTATAGGACTACTCCAGTATGAAGGATGTGTGTTTGCTTTTGGTGACCAAGTATGAGTTTACTTGGAAAACAGCATTGTTTTTACATGAAATGATGATACAACGGGTAATCCTTGCTCAAAATGACCACTAAGCTTGGAATTGTAAGCGCCTCTTCCTTGTGAAAACATAACTGGGCCTATTAACTCATTTCCTATGGGTGATTTTTTGAAAGCTAGAACTTTAGTTTCATCAAAAAAAATTGACATCTTTGTAGCAACCCCCCCCCCCCAAAAAAAAAAAAAATCACAGTTGAAAACTGCAATGGCAGTAGTTCATTGGGAAGCAAATGGCAGGGGAAGGAAATGAGAAAGGGACTGGAGAGAGACAAACGAGCCGCAACAAATTTGATAGGCTGCGCAATGGGTTTTTTGAACTAGCATTTGGCGAATGGAAAAGTGCTTTCAGCGCAGCTGTAGATCAAGCTACAGCAGAAATCAGCTGCTGAAAATAACTGGTTACAAGTAAACAGATCAGATGGGCACAAACAAACATGTGTCTTTTGCATACCTCATGTCAGATTTAGATCCGACCTAGCTATGTACATCATAAATCAATGTTCCAGTGAAAAAAAAAAACATAAAAAAATAATACAACAAAATATACATGTATATAATTTATAGACTTTGCATAAAGCACTTTCTAGGAACGTATCAAATTAATTTAGCAAGAAACTCAAGAGGGTGGTCGATCGTATAAGAACGATTAAATAAATTAATTCCTATCCTATCCTATCCCATAACTCGAAGGTCGTAGAGGCACCACAGATGATCGTTTAACCAGCGTAATCCATCTTTCCCTGTCCTCAGCAACCCTGATTGTTTCACTCAGTGTCAAACCAGTCCATTCTCGAATTAATTACATTTTTAAAATCATGTCATCCATAATAACTGCAGGATGGTTTTGAAGTGGTATGATGACCTACAGTGAAGCCCAGAAACTATACTTTAGTGCGATTAGACTGGGTCGGCTTGACATGTCTCTAGGCTCGCTCCTACATTTACTCAGAAAAATGGGCAACGCAATGCCAATGGGGGCCGAAGCAACACAAAAAGTCTAGCAGCACTACTGACTCCATGAAGCATCGATCAGAAGAAGCACAAATCAATGAAAACAAACATCGCAAAACAATACATTATATGCACATATATATCTGCTAATCAATACCAATTGTGAAATTATAAATTATGATTTATGCATTGATATGGAAACAAGATCCTTAAGCAGATGAATAATCACCTCTCCACAATCCGCTGCTGATACCTCAGGCGGTATAAATGAACAAAGCATGAAGTACTGCAGTAAGATGTAACTTGCAATGATGATTTAAAAAAGAACATAAAAATTCTTAGGAAGGTACAAAATACAGTCAAACAAGAACTTAAAATATATACAGTGATGTTATGCTTTTGTATGGGTTTATACCGTATATACAGTGATGTTATGCTTTTGTATAGGTTTGTATCGTAAACAGTGATGTTATGCTTTTGTATGGGTTTTGATCGTATACGGTGATGTTATGCTTTTGTATGGGTTTGTAACAGTACAGCTGTTTTACAGGCTATACACCTAATAATAGACTTTTACGTTGTAACTTAAAACAGCTGAACCAGTTTACAGCTTTCCACCCAATCTCTTCATCACTCAGTTCCATTTAACTGCAGTGGGGAAGAAGGGATATGAATCTGCGGAGTGCTAAAGCTGAATGATCTTTTCCCCAGAAGACGCACGCACGCACACACATACACATTTATGAAATAGAGTAAAATAAAACACTCACACACCCATGAAACTTGATGAGGCCAATCTGAAGTATTCAACATTTAACCGCTAGTACCAATATTATTATACTCCTACTCCTCCTCCTACTGCTGCTGCTACAAGTAATTACCCTGAATTCATCCTTGCTGGGCTGTTAAAGACTAATATTTGCTGCAAATGACAAATCAAATTGCTTGCAGCAGAGACTCAACTTACGAACAGCCTTGACACGAAACAACCCTCACCACACCAGTGATGTCGTTTTCGTCAGCAAATCGGCCATTCACAGAAAAAAAATCCAAAATGTCCGAAAGAGTCATGTTCTGATCGGCCCGCTGTCCTAAGGTTTTACGCCTCAATTGGCCACCCTTTGTCCGTCTTTTCTTTGCTTGTCTCATGTCTGTTTTGTTGTTACTGCTTCTGGCCATATTAATTTCCTATTGGATAAATAAAGGTGTTATGATTTATTGTCGAACATCAAGTATCGGAAGCGCCAAGCAGACGACACATGCATCAGCAGAGAGAGTTAGAGTAACGTCCTTTGTTGCGAACCGCGTGCTTCCGGCAATAAAAATTTTCGTTTTTGAAATGCCGCCGAAAAAGAAAACGAAACTTATCAGTGGCCTCTTGTTTGATGTTGGAAAGAAGTCAAAATGATGGCCGAAAGATTTACAAAATGTCCTAAAGGTTTGTGACTGAATCGGCCAAATGGCCTATGCTGAAAATTTCTAGCAACATCACTGCCACACATGATAAATTTCTCTCGATGAAGAAAAATGAAGACAAAAAAATGTGCAGTACAATAATTAACGGTGGCTTTGCAAAGCTGCGAACTGATGACAGCGCCTTCAATTGAACTTTACTTTATTGCAGCAGTTCTGGACAGCAGCCAAAGTTCTGCTCTGTCCAGGGTACAAGCTGAAAAAGCACACTGCGTCTGCCTGCCAGGGAGGGGGGAAAAAGTGGTCTTGCCAGCTATTATCTCCTCCAAAAGCCAGGGATGAAAAGACTGCGATAATGCTATAGGCAATAATGAATAAACTAAATCAAATAACCCCAATCCAAGGTTAGCTTCAGCTCTAAAGGAAAAAAACCACACAAGAAAACCAAACAAACACCAGCAGTCAAATGAAATGATATGCTTTCAGTCGAAAATTCAAAGCCATGATTTACCTTTAATGGAAATTCAAAGCATTAGTAGAAGTGGCAGCGCTATCACGGATCCATCAGTTTTTATGTTTAATGTTTTGAATTACCGCTGACTAAAAACACTACCAGTACTTAATGGGAAACTGAGTCTTTGTCCTCACTTTGTAATAACAAATCCTTCTGATTTTTATTCACTAGACCTCATGGGCATGATAATGTATAGTGCTGCAATTAAAATACAAATAAATAAATAAATAAATAAATAAATAAGTAACTGCATTGGAAAAAGTAATAAATAAATGTGTATACGCCATCTCCTAAAATTCTATTACTACTGTTACACACATTGTAAAGCAAAGAGTGCAGACTGATGGAAAGAAACTAAACTGAATAGGACTTTGCACAGTTGTTGCAGGCTACAGCCTAGAAAAAATATTCCAAGGACATTCCGTTGCAGACAAAATAACAAACAGCACAGACTCCCAACATTCGACTACACCTCCCCCACCCCCCACTTACCCCACCTCCCAAAGTTTTAACTTGCCATTGCTGACACACTGAACGATGATAAACTACATGGGAAGAGGCAATTCACCTACTGAGAGCGGGATGCACCTGTCTGACCTCTGCTCCTTTCTAATCCAATTAACCTTCAGCATCTTCTTCCTGTCCCACCAAATAAGCTTCCAAATGTGGCTAATTTGCTGGCACTTTGTGCCCACAATTCTCAATCCAGGAAGCTGAATAAGAACAGACAAAGAACTCCTAATATCCATTATAGAACAATCTGGGCAATACATGGGAAGGGGGGGGGGGAAGATGGGGGAAATGATGAGGGGGAGGGAGATGTCCAAGGATGGGGTAAGGAGGGTGGGGAAAGGCCTTTTTCCTGCTACAGGGAAATATTATTTTACTATTCCTTCGAATGAGAGCATAAATCAAGTATGTGCAGGTACGCACACAATCCATCCCATGGACTTTGAAGATCCTGATGCTCATGTCCTAGACGGATGAGTGCCAGCTATACAAATAAAGCCAGCAAGCGGTAAGTCCTTTTCCCCCATCTCCAGTTGTGCTCAGTCATCTGGGCGTCAGACTATATGCACCCAGACCCTAAAGGTTGCAAATGAGCGCCTCAGGCAGCTCAAGTTTGATCCTGCATTGGCCAGCACCTTGAGCAGCTCTTGAGCTGGAAAAGCGCTATATAAGAATCATAAAATAAGTAAAATAAAATATTGTGAAAGAAAAGCAAAGGCTTCCAAGCATAATAGACTTTTGAAGTAGAAAAAGAACTGTATTAATAGTATTAGTATAGTATAGTATAATATAGTATAGACTATAGTATAACAGTGATCGTCCTAGGGATTTCAATTTGCAAAACCGGTACGACGTCACAGTAAACAAACCCACTCGAACGCAAACCAGTAGGCCAGTCATGGAAACCGGTATGACCCATAGCAAAGCTTAAAAATGCGTCACTATTTTTGCAACCAAAAATCTGCCGACGAATGCAGTGATTAATTTATTGCTCACCGTAAAGCCTACTAACTATAACTGAAACGATGTTTGCCAAAAATAAAAGTGAAAAAAGAGATTTTTGCTTCTTCATTATTACTAGCCTATCTGCCACTGTCGCAATACATACTGACGAGCACGAGGAAAGAAAAAAATTGAAAAGTGCCCGAGTGTAATTTATCCGTATTCACGATAGCCTTGCACCGTCAATGTTATATCATTCTGTATTAATTACCTCAAAGAATACGGCAAGGCTACTGAACGCATTCGCAGGCCTCGTGTCTACACTCCCTAAACACATAATCAGCGTGGCTGGCTTGGCTGGCTGGATCTCTCTCTCTCTCTCTCTCTCTCTCTCTCTCTCTCTCTCTCTCTCTCTCTCTCTCTCTCTCTCTCTCTCTCTTTTCATTTCTCTTGTTTTTCTTTCTCTTTTCCTTTATTTTTGAAACCAGTCAAACAAAATAAAAACCGGTAGGCTCTACCGGCTACTGATTTTTCAACCGGTATTTTTATTCTCAAACCGGTAAAATACCGGTAATTTCCGGTTAATTCCATTCCTGTATAATATATTAGTATAGTTTAGTATAATATAGTATAGTATAGTATAATATAGTATAGTTTAGTATAATATAGTATAGTATAGCATAGAACAGTACAGAACAGTATCGTAGAGATGATATCTTTGCATTTCAGAAAGCATACCCTTTAACTATCCCCATAGTAATACAAACTTAATTGCAATAGTTGCTAACCCCCACAATCAAAGAAACAAACCATTTCATCACCACAGTTTCATTTTAAAAAAACAAACTACCAACACACAATTTCAGATAATTTCAGTAACTAAACTAGCCATCTTGGCCTTTCCTATATTGATCACAAAGTTTCACCAAGATAAACTGTCCTCCCTTCACCTACCTACACCCCTCTACAAAATATCTTGCTTGCAGGGCGCAATATTTAAAAAGCCCCAATTCAAAGACTTTGTTTACTTTTGGCGAAAACGGGTTTACCCTGAAATTCGCATTGTTACAATTAAGTAAGCCTGATGAAGTGGCGATTTCTGTTCGAACAAGAAAGTGATTTCCCCTGTTTTAATGGTATATCGATGCCATAGCCATGTGACATTTGACCCATATTTAACATTTAACCCTTATTCTGAGTGACCCACGCGGCTTGAAGAATGCAACTTTAGTGTCTGGGTTGGGGTAGAGTCTATTTTATCAACCTAAAACAATCTTACGAGCAATTGTTTTTACGGTTCTGTCTTGTATCTTGCTTGCCAAGGATCTCAGTGGCGGCATCTGTCACAGCTGAGTTGAAGATGGTGGTCATGGTGTTGACATCTATTTCACCAGCCCCCAAAATGAGCAGTGGTGCAAAATTCCCTCCAATTGTGGCCTGAAATAGTTCTGCCACCTCCGGGTCTTGCAGTTTGTCCAGGTCGAACTTCAGTCTAGTGCACTTTGCTGTATTTACTCTCTTCAAGTGGAGCCGGAAAGACATCATCACTAGATCGTGGTCACTACCGATGTCTGCTCCTGGAAAAGTGCGTGTCCTGCCAATGTTGATGCTTGATCTGAAGCGTTTCTTGACCATGATGTAGTCTATTTGGTTGTGATGCTTCCGCCGGGACTTTGCCATGTCCATCATCTGGAGTTTTTGTGGAGACCAAGCGTGTTTGCCAGTACCAGACTGTTGTATCTGGCAAACTCCAAGAGTCTCAGACCCCTGTCATTTGTCTCGTTGTTGCAGTGGGGTCCACATGTGTCTCCCCAGTTGTGGTGCGCATCTTGGCCAACCTTGGCATTCCAGTCGCCTTGCACTATGACTATGTCCTTCTTCGGCACTTGGTCAAGGACCGCCTGTAGATTTTCATAAAAATCCTCCACTTCGCTGTCGTCATAGTCTGATGTTGGGGCATAGGCCTGGATGATGGTGATGTTGAAAGGGGCTGCTCTCAGGCAGATGGTAACGAGTCTACTGGAGACTGGGCGGCAACCCATGACAGTGGCTAGAATGTTCTTGTGGACCAAGAATCCAAAGCCGTGTTCGTGCCTGTCATCTCTACCGCTGAAATAGAGCTTGTGGCATTTGTCAGTCGTTGTTTCACCTAGGCCTTTCCAGCGCAGTTCGCTGATGCCTAGAACGTTCCATCGATAGTGGTCCAACTTGTGGGTCAGTTCTTTTAATTTTCCTTCCGCAGTTAGGGTCCTGACATTCCAGGTTCCTATGACGATGTTGTTTCTCGTGCGGATCTTGCTAAATTGTCCATCAGTGCACCGACCAAAGAAGAAGCCGTGGATCACACCTGAACTTTTGGATCTGTGTGATAAACGCAGAGAGATAAAAAAGAAAAAGAACACCTCACAGGGAGCTGACGTCTACCAAAAAATCAACAATGACATCCGAAAAGGCATGCGCACAGCAAAGGAGAACTGGATAGAAGATCAATGCCAGGAAATAGAGAACAGTCTGAACAAGAACAACAGCAAGAAGGCCTACCAGACTGTGAAGCGGCTGACAAGTGTCAAACAGCCCAAAGTCTCCACGATCCAAAGCAAGTCTGGCATATGCCTTACAGAAGAACAAGAAGTCTTGGACAGATGGACAGAGTACTGCTCTGACCTTTACAACCATACACCAAATGGAGACCCATCAGTTCTAGCATGTCCCGAGAACAGAGAAGAAGAAGAAATCCTCCCAATTCTCCGGGAAGAAGTTGAGGCAGCAGTGCAATCGCTAAAGAAAGGGAAGTCAGCGGGAGTGGACAACATACCCGCGGAACTGCTATAAGCAGGAGGAGAGGCGATGATTGATGCCCTCACCATTATCTGCAACAAGATCTGGCAGAGTGGGGAGTGGCCTATACCATGGACCCAGTCGCTTGTCATCACTCTTCCCAAAAAAGGTAACCTTCAGGAGTGTGAAAATTACCGCACCATCAGCCTCATCAGCCATCCTAGCAAGGTCCTCCTGAAAATAATACTCAACAGGTTGAAACCCCAAGCTGAACAAATCATAGCTGAAGAACAAGCAGGATTCAGGGTAGGGCGAAGTACCACTGAGCAGATTTTCAACCTCAGAATAATCTGTGAGAAATACCTACAGCACCAACAACATCTATATCATGTGTTCATAGACTTCAAGAAGGCATTTGACCGAGTCTGGCATGCAGCTCTATGGGCAACAATGAAAGTGTACAACATCAGCCCTAAAATTATTGAAGTCATCAAAAGCCTGTATGACAAGGCTACCAGTGCAGTCCTCCACAACAGCGCCATCGGGAACTGGTTCAGAACAACAACCGGTGTGCGTTAAGGATGCCTACTCTTTCCAACACTCTTCAACATCTTCCTAGAGCGCATCATGTCAGATGCTCTTGCAGACCATGAAGGCACAGTCAGCATAGGGGGTAGAGCAATCTCCAATCTTCGTTTTGCAGATGACATTGATGGATTGGCTGGAGAGGAACAAGAACTTGAACAGCTGGTACAGAGGCTTGACACCACCTCCAGAGCTTATGGAATGGAATTTATAAGAGCAGAGAAGACCAAAATGATGACCAACAACACCAATGGCATCAACACGGACATCAAAGTCCAAGGCCAATCCCTCAACACAGTGCATAGCTTCAAATATTTAGGAGCCATTGTATCAGACAATGGGTCCCGACAGGAAGTCCTCTCCAGGATCGCACAAACAACTGCTGCCCTGACAAGGTTGAAGCCCATTTGGAAAGACAGGACCATCAGTCTACATTCCAAAGTAAGACTGCTGCGCTCCCTTGTCATCTCCATCTTCCTATATGCTTGCGAAGCATGGACCCTCACAGCAGATCTCCAACGAAGAATACAAAGCATGGAGATGAGGTGCTACAGAAGACTTCTGGGCATTTCCTATACCCAACACATCACCAACGACGAAGTCCGACAGACCATCACACAAGCCATTGGACAACACGATGACCTGCTCACAGTGGTGAAGAAACGGAAACTCCGATGGTATGGCCACGTCACCAGATCATCAGGCCTTGCAAAGATTATTCTGCAAGGCACAGTGCAAGGAGGTAGAAGAAGAGGGAGACCAAAAAAAGAGGTGGGATGACAACATTCGAGAATGGACTGGTTTGACACTGAGCGAAGCCATCAGGGCTGCTGAGGACAGAGAAAGATGGAGTATGCTGGTTAAACGATCATCTGTGGTGCCCCTACGACCTTCGGGTTACAGGACAGGATAGGATAGGATAGTCTTGTATCGCCTTTGGTAGCTGCTACTCTTAGCTTCAGAACGTTGGATGGCTAGCCCACAGCTGTTGCTATTCATTAGGCACAAAAAATACAGGATTTATGCATTACAATTTAACAATTACTTTCAAAGGAGTTTTTTTTTTGTTGTAAGCATATTTTTTTCAGTGAGGCAACATTCATTGTGAATGTTAAAAGGATCTGTCAAAGGGGCAACTTAGCTGAAGTGATATTTCTTCTCCCTTGTTTAACTACATTAGAATCCAACTTTCTTCCTATCCAAGAATCACTAATTACTGAGAATTAGCCACCTTTGCTGTCAGTTATACATTTCCATGAAGACGTCAATTCAAAAGAACGAAAAATTGCCAAAACAAATCAAACACAATACAAGATTCAAGACAGATATATTGTCCCCATAAATTACAAAGAAATCCGGTGTGTGCGGTGTGACGATTCTGTATACCAGCCCGGCAATAATACCACCAAGACCAATAGAAACATACAAGTTCTGCTACATATTACATTATTATCACTGAGCTAATAAAAATAAAGTTTTCCTCAACAGTAAAATCGTACAAACTTTTACTTCCACAAATATACCACGCTACATGCACTACACCATGCATAAGCAAGCTTCCAGGCAATCAGCAACAATCACGCCTACCCACTCGCAACCACTCCACCAAACAGCAGGGGTGAGATTTAACCCAGGAGACTAACTAGCCCGCCGGGCTAGCTAGGAAGTAAAGTGAGGTAGCCCGCATGGTTTTTAGGCAGCCCGACAATCGCGTATTTACGGCAATGTGTACAGTGCATTAGACCAACTTCTTTATCGAAAATGAGCCAAGATCGATCTTCGCCATCTGAACGTTTCAGCCATGCAGTCTGAAAATGTCTTTTTCTCTTCGATTCATACTCTTTGTGACGCTCTTTCTTCTCTGAACTAGAATTCGCCTTCTTTGGCTGGGGTTCGTTGACCCCAGAAATAAAGTTCCACATTTTCGGATCAACAACCGTCACCTTGACAATACACGTAATTTGTAGCAGTTTTTCAAAGCAGACAGCGCGCTTGGCGCAAAAGGGAAGTAGGCGAAGGGAAATAACCCTCGCGTATGTTTCATACTCGTAGCAGACGAACAGTGACCTAAAAACGCTCTCGCTTCGTACCGAGCTCCTAAAAGTCTGCAAGTAGTAGTATTTTTTTTAGGTCGCCAGTCGGGCTGGCTCAACTATAAAGTGAGGTCGCCCGAGCCGGTTTTAAGTCGCCTCGGGCGACCGGGCGACCGCTAAATCTCACCCCTGAAACAGAACGCACACTTTCAACATATAATACAACGCATATAGTGTGTAAAATGGTAATAAACATCTAAGTGTAATAACAGTGGTGAACATCTAAAGATTAACCATCATGCAATCTTATCTTATTTCACACTATCAAAAGGATGAGGGAAGGGAGAGGAAGGAGGGAGGAGGGGAGTGGGAAGGGGGAGGAAATCCTACCAACAGACAAGACATGACAATAACATGAACCTATTTTTTTCTGCAAGACCGAGATTTTAGTTATTAAATATATTTTCACAATGAGATGAGGGTAATACTGGTTAAGACTAGTATAATTTTACACACATGGTTGGGTGGTCGGTCAGGTAAGAGTAACTTTATACATTATTACTTATGAATATAATCGCTCACCAAGCAAAGGTAAAATGAGAGGAGTGACTCAAGTGACCTAATAACAATATCCCATAACCTAAAACAACCTCCACAACAACTGTATTTCAATGTATCTTTTGCTTTTTTCACATGATATATTACGTTTATTACAATCACATGTGAAATCTATTTCAACTGTTGTGGGAAGTTTAAAAGGGTGTCTTACAAAAAACAGATCCAAAGAACTGATGAAGGCGGTCGTGCAAAAACTACAATTTATTTATTTCCTATCCTATCCTATCCTGTCCCATAACCCAAAGGTCGTAGGGGCACCACAGATGATCGCTTAACCAGCATACTCCATCTTTCTCTGTCCTCAGCAGCCCTCATGGCTTCGCTCAGTGTCAAACCAGTCCATTCTCGAATGTTGTCCTCCCACCTCTTTTTCGGTCTCCCCCTTCTTCTACCTCCTTGCACTGTGCCTTGCAGAATGGTCTTTGCAAGGCCTGATGATCTGGTGACGTGGCCATACCATCGGAGTTTCCGTTTCTTCACCACTGTGAGCAGGTCATCGTGTTGACCAATGGCTTGTGTGATGGTCTGTCGGACTTCAACGTTGGTGATGTGTTGGGTATAGGAAATGCACAGAAGTCTTCTGTAGCACCTCATCTCCATGCTTTGTATTCTTCGTTGGAGATCTGCTGTGAGGGTCCATGCTTCGCAAGCATATAGGAAGATGGAGATGACCAGAGAGCGCAGCAGTCTTACTTTGGAATGTAGACTGATGGTTCTGTCTTTCCAAATGGGCTTCAACCTTGTCAGGGCAGCAGTTGTTTGTGCGATCCTGGAGAGGACTTCCTGTCGAGACCCATTGTCTGACACAATGGCTCCTAAATATTTGAAGCTGTGCACTGTGTTGAGGGATTGGCCTTGTACTTTGATGTCCGTGTTGATGCCATTGGTGTTGTTGGTCATCATTTTGGTCTTCTCTGCACTTATTTCCATTCCATAAGCTCTGGAGGTGGTGTCAAGCCTCTGTACAAGCTGTTCAAGTTCTTTATTTCATTGTTCTAATATAGCGCTTTTCCAGCACAAGAGGATACAGGATCAAACTCAAGCCATCTGAGGTGCCCATTTGCAGCCTTTTGGGAGCATAGTTTAGATGCCCAGATGACTGAGCACAATCCTGTGCACCTGGGGAGAGAATTGACCTAGTGCATGCTGTGTGAATTTGTGTAGCCAGCACTCACCCATCTAGGACATGAGAGTCATGATCTTTTAAAATTCATGTGATGAGATGGGTGTGTGCACAGACTAGACCTCTGTTTATACTCTTGTACAAAAGAGTAACGACACAGTGTCTCAGGGCAATTGTTAAATTTTAATTTTGTTAAATGTATGTTCATTTTATTTATTTAATTGATATATATTCTCCAGGCCGTCAATGGGCTTTTAACCACTGCCTGTACAGGCTGCAACGTTACCACCTGACATTCGAGTACACTGCGAACACCACCGAGCCAATTGCGCTCCCCAAAATCTACCAAAACAAGGGACAATAATTGACAAATTCATTTTTTATTCATGATGCACAGGACTGCATTCTTACTGGGGCTATCAAGTATCATTGGAAGATATTTCTTGTAACTAGAATAATGCATGCACTACACTAAATACTGGAGAGAAAAGAAAGGAAGAAGGGATGGAAGGGAGTAATGGAGAGAAAGAGGTGATGGGGTGGGTGGGTAGATGAATCAACACAGGAATTTTAATTAATAGGTAATTATATCAATATATAGTCCAAGCCAAATAGTTTACAAATACAATAACACCACATCAACATCCTGATCATTACCATGGTCGCTATGTACAGTCATCACCTTCCTTTATTGCTAACAGTAACAATCCATGTCGATATATATTCAGCGCAAATACTCCACGGGCATCAGAACGAACACTGAAGTCTAACGTCTACACCCATCCATGGTGATAAGGCAGGGAAGAGGGGTAGGGACCCAAGTCAGCACTAAACCACCAGAGCACTCATACTGCTAGGAAGGACTGTGAAAAAGAGCTTTATCTTGCCCACCACGCTATTCCAACCCAGGTCATCAGTGCGCCAGGAGAACGTTTTCAATCAATATCAATCAATGCCAAAAGAAGTAAAACTGGTCCAGTAACTGTAATTTAGCAATAAAACTCAAACGATTTCCTTTGAAAAAGTATCACAAATTTCTATTTTGAGTTTTCGCATGTAAGAGTAGCACAGCAAAATTAAACACTCCAGACTGAGACCACCCCTTCAGCGATGTGACAACCCCTTCTCCTGCAGTATGAGGAAAGTATGTTATTCACATTGTTCCAGGAGCTCCCGGACCGATTCATTATTATTAAAATTATTTATTATATGTACCAAACGCTAGAGCACATGTGTCGAACTCAAGGTCTCAGGCCACATCAGGTCTGGCATACAATTATATCAGGCCCAAAAGGTCTTTACCAGCATACAATAATTTCCTATCCGATAAAATTCACTTAATGGCCCTGCGAGATATATAAAGTGCAAATTAAGTTTCCTTACTAGCAGCCTTGCAGAACAATAGGCACCTCAGAGCGTTCTTGCTTCGATCACAATAAGCGAAAATAAAAGTTTTGTGAGTGGATGTTCGTCGTTACAGCAACCTAGCAACGTTAAGTTATTATTATTGAATGTTATTGAATGTTGCTTATTGAATGTTTATCCTGTTCGGCCCGCAACCTTACAATATGAGTTTTAACCCGCTGAGCGATAGCTTCTTATTAATAGTTTGATTTAGTGAACAAAGAACTGTCTACCAACAGAATACTTACTGATGGAAAAACCAACACAATACCCAGGAATTTTATGACATTTCTCCATTTAAAACAAAAATGCAAATAATATAAAATAAAAGTGCTAATGCTATGAATAATTGGTACACTGTTTTATTAACATTTTATTCCTTCACCTTTGACCCATACCAGCTCTAATTTCTAAACACTTCAGTTAATTTAATAAAGCACACTCACTTTAGGTGTCCCAGGAAATAAAACAACACCATTTAAGTAAAAGATGGGATATTTTGGCTAGCCATCCAGCCTTTCATAAGCTGGATGAATCAGAACTAGATGGGTCCTGTATTACCCTTATCCTGGGTAGTGCTACACTACATCTGCTGTGCTTTTAAAGAGAAAGCAACTCAAGAAATTTGATCCTCAAGATTGTAATTCCCCTGTATGAGGCAAATTATATTGTATCAAAAAAAAGAAAAAAAAAGGTTTAAATAATAATAATATTAATTAGTTTGGTCCTATTCCCCCTTATGCTTGGTAGCGCTGCACTGCAGTTGCTGTGCTTTCATCAAAAAGCAACCCAAAATTGTATCCTCATGGGTGATAAAAGACATTGTTTAAATCAAATTAGAACACTTAAGAGGATTAGAAGAAATTAGACCCCTATATCCTGAGTAGCTCTGGACTGCAATTGCTGTGCCTTCAACAAGAAGCAACTACTTGGAAGTTTTATCCTCAATGGTGATACAAAATTTGTTTACAGACTCAATAATAATTTTAAAAAATTTAAAATAATTAATAATAAAATAATTAAAATCACATTGTTTGTAGATTATAGTCACACGACACTTTCGCAATATATTGGTGACTACTGGACCGATTTATACTGACACCAGCGGGCCAGTTGTTGGTAAAGGGGAAAATAATATGATCACACGTTGACCAATCCGGGATTCGAACCAGCGACCTTTCGGTTACTAGCAAGACGCTCTTACCAACTGAGCTACCCGTAAAATCACACTTTTGCCACCACATTAAAATACAGCCAGCTTCCTCAGTACTTAGTCTTGCAGCACACTGGTAGTGGTATCACTAAGTAAGTTTGTTCGTTATACATGTTCCAGTTAAAACTAAAAGTAATGTCACAAATGATATACCAAAATTCATGACATCTTGGGATACCAAGTACTACACAATATAATGTTACTATGACAACAGCTGGAAACCCAAACCTGGTAATTTTCGCAGTTGAGTGAACCACATCAAGTCATTAGCACTATATAGTCACTACACAGGTTTTTATTACCTCAGTTTCAGCAACTTGCTGTCTGCAGTAACTTGCTGTCTGGCGCACACCATCATCTTGGGGTGAACATCTCTTCACTTTATAAAGAAATGGGTAGCAGAATGAGGGTACCATACCAATGATTACCAAGCTGACTGCTACAAAATGGTTCATACTCAAATTGTTGTAAACAATTCAAGGAGTTTTCAAGGAGATTTCAAGGAGTTTTTTTTTTAAAATTCAAGGAGATTTTTTTAAACATTGTAAACGCACATAAGAATTAATAAGTAGTCAAAATAAAGGATAAAATCTCTAACCCAGTGATATCCATAAATTGATTGCAGTCATGAATCTAATGGTGATACTGATGTTGATATTGATTATGAAATCTACACGCATAAATATTGCATGTCGATAAAGTTGCAGTTATAATGATGATGCAGATTACGGAGTCTATACCCATTTAAACAATAATTGTGAGGCATGTTGTCCTTAGACACAAGTTAGAGAACTGTAAAAAGTCAGAAAGAGGTACCACCACCGGCTAATATATTATACACTTCATACAGATGAATGAGTTTTCAGTTATAATATTTCAGTTTTTCCATTTCTTCATCAATCTGACAGGAAATCTCCAGCTGGATCTTTATTTCCTTGGATTTGCTCCTCAGCGCATTTGACTGAGTCAAGAGTCTCAGCGCACCCTCTTGTTCAGCAAGCTTGTCTGCCTTTTAAGTCAGGTGCTGAGCATCCTTCTCCAATCTTCTTTTTTTTTCTCTCTTAAATCAGCAACAGAGTCTTCCTGTGCCTTCCTCTTCTTTGCCGCTTGTGCCTGTTCCTGGTCTTTCTTTTGTTGATAAGGTAGTCGTGGTACTTTCTCCTTGCACAAAATGCTGATAATAGCAGCTCCTTGGTGATGTCCACCTTGTCGA
Organism: Oncomelania hupensis; assembly: GCA_036898135.1. Lineage (NCBI taxonomy): Eukaryota > Metazoa > Mollusca > Gastropoda > Littorinimorpha > Pomatiopsidae > Oncomelania > Oncomelania hupensis. The sequence continues at coordinate 56,902,190 of CM072521.1, forward strand.
TTCCACCAATTTTCCTGATACCGTTCAGCAATTGTCGGCTAGCAACCAAGGACTGCTATGAGAGATTTTCAGTGCTAATCTCTTAGTTGGTTGAGAATCTTCTCTCGACAGTTGCTTGCCCATGGGACAAAAGTAACAACTGCCTCACAACAGCCCAAAGACCTTGATAGTCCTTTTTTGCTTTCATGAGTGTGCTGAACAGCTGGTCTAACAGTAACACATCACTTTCACGTCGATAATATTCTAGCATACGTGGCAGAAACACGTATGCTTGTTCCCTTTCTTTTCAAGCAGCCACCCTGCATATTCAGATTTCGATAACCACAAAGGATTCAACACACAATTGCCTCCAGGCATTTTTACCCATTCAGTAAACAAACACACGCGGTTTCGCTGTCCTTTTAAATGTTTTCGTACTTTCTGTACATCTCGCGTTAGAAAGAAGAATGTACGGAAACCAACAACTGCGCATGCACGACAGCAAGGAAATCAACCATTTCCAGTGGTGGTTACTTCCCTTATCATTAGCAGACAACAAAAGTTACGATCGTCGAACAATTGACAACACAAATAATATTATAATTTTTGTTTTATAAATTTTTATTTTTCAATGGCCTTTTTTAAACACTTGACAATAAAATCTCTAGGTCAAGCAATGGATAGATACACTGGTTAAAATTTCAAGGAGTTTTCAAGGAGCTCAGGCAATTTGGCATTTTTCAAGGAGATTCAAGGGCCCTTGAACAAGACATCGAAAATTCAAGGAGATTCAAGGAGGTTCAAGGAGCGTACGAACCCTGTACAACTACAATAACCAACACTGCTGTTGCTTCCTCTACACGTCTCATATAATCATTGTTCTTCTACTATCATCACCATTGCCTTCATCTAAACCTTTGCCTTCATTTTCATCAGGACTTGTCATTGCCACTGCTTTTATCCGCTCAATTTCTAATCGACCATTACCCTTATACTCAAGACCTGACGCCATCCTTCATGAACATGGTCAAACTTGAATGAAAGTAATTACTTCGTGGCGCAGTGGATAAGTCGCCGGTTTCCTATGCCGAAGGTCGCGGGTTCGATTCCCGCAAGGGGCGAACGTATGCGACTTAGGTACGAGACTATTGAGGTCACCGAGGGTTTTCTCCGGGCACTCCGGTTTCCTCCCTCCATTCAATAATGGTACAGGATCAGGATGCAGTCGATATAAAAATTTCAAAAATAAAAATTCGATTTTCTTCCATCTTCTAATAGTGATCTCCCTGCCTTTACACCACCTGTTTGAGTGATGTATGTGTATTTGGTGTGTGTGTGAGGGTAAATGAGACAGGTGAGCATGTATGTTGGTATAGATCGCAGCGCTTTGAGCCTTGGGGAGAGCGAGTACATAGCATCCTGTATTATTATTATTATTATTATTATTATTATTATTATTATTATTATCCAACTCTATCAATCGAACAGCTTTACATATCATTGATGATGATGAAGGAGACTTGTAAGGTCCTTAATCCATGAAGTTCATGCTCAAACTGGAAGAGCTCGCACACCCCTCCATCGCTCACTCCCCTTAAATAACAGTAGACACGCAACTGAACGAAAAACACAGACAACAGTTCACACAATGACCCTTCAAGAAGAAATAATCTCAAAATTTAAAACAACACCCCCACATTGACGTCATTAAACCACAAAGAAAATCTCATCATATCGAGCCCTCCATTATCCGTACTACCTGCTTCTCTTCTCAATCAAGAAAGAAAAGAGATTTCTCTTATATAGCGCCAGAGAGCTTCTCAAGGCGCTGGCCCGTAATATATCCAGAATTCACAAAATAGTTTGCTGAAGTCAGGATTCGAACCCACGTCATCCAAGACGCACTCACACAAGTCGTGCGCTCTGACCACCAAGCAATCAAAATTCTGAAGGGAAAATATTCTGAAGGGAAAATAGGTATCCAGTACCGCAATGCTAACATTCATGAAGAAACACTTTGCCTAAACAAGTTGCAACATTCTTTTTGGAATGATTTACCAGCTATATTGAAAAAAGAGCATCTAACATTAATTCTTTCAAAACCAAGTTGGATGTAACACTGGATGCTAGTATACTATTAGTAACTATACTATTTTGGTAAGGGTGTTTTACTGTTATTAGTACTAAATTTTAAGAAATCTTTAAATGATGTATGAGGAAGAACTGGCATGCTAAACAAACCCATAGTGGAATCTACACAAATAAAGGACATTGAGACAGGCTTGACAGCCTGTGTTATCATCATGGCTCCTAGTCCTACTACTAGTACTACAACTATTATTAACTAATATTATTCTTTACAGTTGTGTAATGTCATTTACTTGCCAACACCTGTCACACCACCTGTGTGAAATTTCATTCATTCAAGCAAACACCAACTAACAGTAACAGGCCTGACAAGATTAACCAATGATAAGAACACACATTTGCACCAAGTTGTTTGTCACCGGTCAATACTTCAGAGAGACTCAGTAGTCAGTAAAGTTTGTCAACACTTAGGTACCATAACAACATACACACCTCCACTCCCCCACCCACCCTTCCATCAACCCTCTACTTCCCAAAACCCATTAAACATACACACACTCACACATACAACAGTTACACGTAACATGTATCTGAACAACTGATTTTTTTTCTCTCCATAATGGCAAAAGTAAGTTAAATACTGGATTATTCTAATGTATCATGCAACACTGTCTGCTATATATTGTTCTTCAAACTTGTTCCCCAACCCACACCACACAAACCAAAATATAAAAATACAACAAAATAGTAGTAGTAGTAGTAGCAGTAGTAGTAGTAGTAGTAGCAGTAGTAGTAGTAGTAGTACTAGTAGTAGTTAGTAGGTTGAGGACGAAACCAGCCATGAAGTCTTTATGAATCTCGTCTACACTTTGCTTGGGTCTCATGCAATTTTCCTAAAATGTGTATTACTCGTCAAAGCAATAGAATGAATCTGAATTTTGGCATTGCATCCAACTGGTTTTTAAGACAATTAATATTCTATGCAGCTTTTATAGTTAGTGATAAACTGTTCCAATGTGAAGAAACTGTTAGTAAACAAAATTTTTCTGATGTTAGTATTAGAATGCAAGAATCTTACCTTCTGGGTTCCTAGTTTTGTTGTAATGAGGTGTTAGAAATAAATCTGATAAGTCTAAATCATCAATTTTATATTTAAAAGCTTGAATTAAATATCCCCTAACTCTACATGAGTACATCTATAGATCTTCAGTCTCTGTGTAATACACAGAATGACATTCTTTCAGCAACTTTGTGGCTCGTCTCTGAACTCTTTCTTTCATTATTGACTTGAGCATTGGACACTACACAACAGTCGCATACTGAGGTCGAATTAATGCATTATATAAAATGCAAAATGTATCCTAAGTATCAAGGAAATTAAAAGTTCTCTTTAATAATCCTATCATTTTGCTCGCTTTAATTGTTAACATAATTGTTAATGTTTATATCAAAACTAAGCGTAATGATTACAATGTAATGATTAAAAAAACAAAACAAAAATAACTTGTCAGCTTTTGCCTACTGATGAACTAAATCAGTAAATGTCAACTCAAATTAGGCATGATGGAGATAAAAATACCAGAAAAAGTTATAGACCTATTGTACGCAGTTTCTGTTATAATTGCAAATTATTATATGTGAGGTATATTTAATTAAAATTGGAAGAAATTATAAATACAAAGCTGGGGTACCCATGTATAGCGATGGCAGGAACACATTTTCACAGGGTAGCTAACTGTCAATATATTCATTGTCAACAGAAAGCTGATCAACAGTGATTACATAAACATACTGCAAGCACGTACACGGCAACTGCTTTAATTGCACTGCTATAAAACATGATTGCATCACCAAATGATTATGCCAAAAACAAGCACCAGACATTATGCATGATGTCAACAGACAGGTTACAAAAAGGTGCATCCACAGATCTGCAGAAAATTCTTACCAAGCTTTTGGTTGAAAATTTTGTCAAAAGTCACTTCCCCAACCTTTGTCAGGTGTTTGTGCATAATGCTCCGAACACTGCAACAAACACAAATAACAAATAAACAGTTATAACTGAAAAACGTTTTCGGTTATATTATCCTCTCGACTGATGTTCATAATAACATGCCAGAATCCTTCTGTTTTAGGTTGTGGTGCCAGGATTTCGCGAGTTTGGATCACGCACATTCTATCCCAAACAGACCAAAATTAAACATTTGAACACTGACCTTGGATCGGGGAGCACAATTTTCTTGCTAGCCCGGGCTGCTGGAGTAGATTTACTCTTCTCCATAGCCATCAGGTAGCTAACGTCGGCGAGTACTGCCTCTAGATCCGCCATTTTCAATCGGGCTCACTCGAAGCAGCCTCACTGAATGAAAAAAATCTGCAATATCCACCACCCAGCTAGACACGCATTCTACCGCTTCAGCTTGTCTGTAGACATCTTGAGGATCCACTGAAATTCATCATTTGGCAAACAAATACAAATCCAAGGGGAAATCCAACCCGAAAAAATCAGTCGTACGGTTGATAACACTACAGAAGCATACAACATATGTAAATATTAATTAGTCGTCCTGCAAAGGCGTATGGGAAATTCGGCCCGCAGTGTTCAGAGCGCTCTGGTTGGACGAAGTGTTCGATCGATCATGATAATCTGATGGGGCGAGCTGCAAAGTTTGTGTGTGTATGGAATTTAGCTATGTCTTTCAGGCTCTGTAGTTCATAAAACGCTTCATAATTTAGTTTTGATTATATTTTTGAAAGATTGACCTATATTTATGTGCCCCTGAGCTGAAAATAGAAAAACCAGCAAATGCTTAGCCTCAATGAAAATGTACCGTCGCCATATCGGCGATGTGGTGTTCATGAAACTTTGCCCCCCCATGAAGAAAACTCTCTCTCTCTCTCTCTCTCTCTCTCTCTCTCTCTCTCTCTCTCTCTCTCTCTCTCTCTCTCTCTCTCTCTCTCTCTCTCTCTCTCTCTCTCTATCTCTCTGTCTTTTTCATCCTGCTTTCTCCACCACTCATTAAATCCTCTATTCTGTCGAAATTAGTGTGCTTTGCTTCTTTTTTCTTTCTATTTCGACACATTTGCAAATAATTTAATTCATTCATACTTTTTTTTTTTAAAGGTATATATATATCTATCTATAGTATCTATCTCTCTATATATATTCAAAGGATTAAATAATAATTTCTCTTCCAATTGGATCATGCTATCCCACTCACAGTTTATATACAATATATTGTACACAACTGAAAGTAATCTGGTGTCAATAGTTAACAATAATGATGACAATAAAGGTTTATTATTATTATTATTATTATTATTATTATTATTATTATTATTATTATTATTATTATTATTATTATTATTATCAATGTTGTTGTTGTGGTGGTTGTTTTTGATGATGATGAGGATGATGATGATGATGATGATTCTGATGATGATGATATTATTCTAATTAACAAATCAGTACTGCAATCAAAAAAATAATGGACATATACATTTTGTTTGCATTTGAATTAAAAAAAAAAACAAAAAAAAAACAAAGAGTATATAAATATATATTGTCTTTATCACACTGTTATCTTCTCAATCAGAATACCATTACAATTTTTTTAATACCATAAAAACATGAATGCTTTTCTTTCTTTATTTATTTCTTGTTGTTCTTCTTCTTCTCCTTCTTGTGTGTTGTTGTTGTTGTTATTATTATTATTATTATTATTATTATTATTATTATTATTATTATTATGGTTTGTGTTGTTGTTGTTGTTGTTGTTGTTAATGATGACAAAACCGCACAGTGCATTACTTTTGTACCTGGCGTCCTTGTTTGTCTGGCCACCGTTCATGACTTTGCCAGCAAAGTTGAACGCGTTCAATTTACGATATCGTACACTTGCAGCTCACTACCATGGCTATGAAAGAACGTTTATTAATCAGTGTTGAATGCATGTGCATGCCTGAAATGCCTAAAATGCCTATATTATTTTAAATAAATCGATTTCTGTTGCATGGATTCTAATTAGGCTTATTTTACTTTCTTTCTTCGATCTTTCTTTCTTCAATTATGTCTTTCTTTCTTTCAAGTTTATTTGCTTAATTCTTTCTTTCCCAGTTTCATCTGTAAATTCTTTCCTATTGTTTTCTTTTTTTTTTCAATTCGACCCTTCTTTTATTTAATTTGTTCCTTAATTTCCTTGTTTCTCCGTTTCTTTGTTCCTTTGTTTTTCTTCTCTTCGAATTGTTTTCCCCTATAGTCTTATATCTTTTTTCATAAATTTTTCCTATCTTCCCCACTCATCTTTGTTCTCAATTTATGTGTGTGTGTTTGTGCGTTTGTGTATGTATGTTTGTGGCGTGTGTGTTTTCCTCATAAAAAGCTTAATTGTGGGTGTGTGTGTGTTAGTGTATGCGGGCATGTATTCATGGTTGCTAAACTTGCGGTGTTATGCACAAAACGTCACCAGATCATCAGGTCTTGCAAGGCACAGTGCAAGGAGGTAGAAGAAGAGGGAGACCGAAAAAGAGGTGGGAGGACAACATTCGAGAATGGACTGGTTTGGCACTGAGCGAAACAATCAGGGTTGCTGAGGACAGGGAAATATGGAGTACGCTGGTTAAACGATCATCTGTGGTGCCGAGGTGGTGCCCCTACGACCTCCGTGTTATGTGATAGGATAGGATAGGATAGGGTAGGATAGGCACAAAATGGGGCATTTAGTTCGTGCCCCACTTTTCTCAGCGCCCCGCTTTTTTTTTCTAAGTACAGGGTGGCCCCAAAGTAGGATTACAGTTATCACGTGCACTATTTATTTGAAAATTCGATACTAGAACAGCGGGAAATCCGTTATACCTGTTAACATAAACATAAACAATTTAATATCTCAGATGCTCAAAATGTCCTCCTTCAACATTGCAACATTCTTCAAATCTCTCCAGGACACTTTGACACACAGTGCTGCACAAATTCTGATCTTCATCAATTTTATGTAAATGCGATATGAATGTAATCTTTTAAATCATTTATTGTTTGGGGTTTCTTCTCATAAACCTTGTTCTTAACAACAACCCCCAAAAAAAGATATCCATAGGTGTCAGGTCAGGTGAACGTGGTGGCCATTCGATGCTGCCCCTTCTTCCGAACCAACGCTGTGGAAAAAATTGGTTAAGGTAGTCTCTTACTGTAGACGCATAATGTGGTGGTGCTCCATCCTGCTGAAAGAAAAGTTCGTCAAAGTTAGGTTTAGTTTGGAGTTGTGGCACTACTACTTCACGAAGCATGTCCAGGTAGTTCTCTCCATTTACAGTTCCATTACAAAAATCAGGCCCAACAACACCAAGGTAGTTTAATAAATGTAAAACCTACTTTTGGGCCATCCTGTATATGGGAGTGCTTTTTTAGTACACAGGAAAGCTCTTGTATGCATGGAACTGTTTTAAGAACCTGAGAGAGAGCTATTAGGGACGGGATGCTTTCTGGACAATTTTTGAATTAAAAGGGTTAGGGTTAGAAGACGAAATTGGTCAACTTTTTGACGGAAAGAGCCAGTTTTTAATATAATTCTTACATTTTTAGATGAATTTTGCGCTATTTCCGTTTTTTTTTTTTTATCGCTTACATTTCGTCCAAAACCTCAATTTGCCATGAATACAAACTTGTTTGTTTTTGTGTGGGGGGGGGGGGGGGGGGTGTGGGGGGGTGGTGTGTGTGTGCGTGTGAGGTTTGGTGTGTTGTGTCGTGTTGTGTTTGTTCTGTCCTCTCGTTTCACTGAGTTTCGTTATTAGATTACATTACATTACATTATTATTGCTTTAGGTCCAGCGGACTCTTCCGAGCCAAATCAGGACCGGACAACCCCTGATCCGCCTAAAAGATCTGCTGAAACAACCCTAGTGGTAAAACTGAAAGCTCTCCACCAGCCAGTCACTTGGCAATAAAGACATCCCACACAGGGGACGCTGAAGCTGTACTCTAATCCGTTATAAGATAAGGAGCGTTAAATAAGCAATTTGCCATGAATACATAATTGTTTGTGCGTGTGTGTGTGTGTGTGTGTGTGTGTGTGTGCGTGTGAGGTTTGTTGTGTTGTGTTTGTTCTATCCTCTCGTTTCTCTGATTTTCATTGTTAGATAAGGAACGTTAAATAAGCCTACTAATTAAGCTTTCTAAACTGACCACTTCCAGATCTTTCCCAAAATTATTAGTGTGTTAATAAAAAAAAATAACCGCTTTATAAATAAATAAGACATACATTAACGGTTATCCAATTTATCTCTGTCTCTTTCTCTCTCTGTTTCGTTTTCTCGTGATACTAATTAACTTTCGTTCTCTGCCCATATAATGACCACTTTGTCATTTATAATAAATTTCTTGTCCCTGTTCCCTTGCCTAGCCCTGCATCTCTTTTCCTTGCATTGCCTTTCCCTGTCTTGTCTTTCCTCCCGTTGCATCGCTTTTCCTTGCCTTGTCCAGTCTTGTCTAAACTTGCCTTGCTTTTCATCTCCCTGTAATGCCTTGCTTTTTCCTTATCTCGCATTCCCTTGCCCTGCCACGCATTTGCCTTTCTTCCTTGCCTTTCATTGTCTTGCCTTTAAATGCCTGACCTTTCATTTCCTTGCCATTCATTGTCTTGCCTTTAATTGCCTGACCTTTCATTTCCTTGCCTTTCATTGTCTTGCCTTTAATTGCCTGACCTTTCATTTTCTTGCCTTTCATTGTCTTGCCTTTAATTGCCTGACCTTTCATTTCATTGCCTTTCATTGTCTTGCCTTTAATTGCCTGACCTTTCATTTCTTTGCCTTTCATTGTCTTGCTTTTAATTGCCTGACCTTTCATTTTTCCTTGCCTTTCATTGGCTTGCTTTTAATTGCCTGACCTTTCATTTCCTTGCCTTTCATTGTCTTGCCTTTAATTGCACGACCTTTCATTTCCTTGCCTTTCATTGTCTTGCCTTTCATTGCCCGACCTTTCATTTCATGACGTTGTCGTGGCTTGTCTTGCCTTTCTTTGCCTTGTCTTGCCTTTGGGGGTTTTGTTTGTTTTTTTTTCTTTGTCTTGCCTTTTATTGCCTTGTCTTGCGTTGTTTTTCTTTGTTTTGCCTTGCCTTTCATTGTCTTGCCTTTCATCGCCTTGCCTTTCATTTCATCGCCTTGTCTGGCCTTTAAAAAAAAAAAAACTTTCCTTGCAGTTCATTGACTTTCATTTCATCGCCTTGCCTTGTGTTTTGTTTTCCCTTCTTGTCTTGCCTTTCATCGCCTTGTCTTGCCTTTCCTTGCGTTACTTTGTGTTTTCCCTTGTCTTCTCTTGCCTCGCCTGGTCTTCTCTTGTCCTGCCTCTCCTCAATGACTTTTTTTTCTCTCGTAAAGTGACCGGCTGGTGGAGCGTCTTCAATGTTACCATTGGCGTTGTTTCAACAGTTGTTTTTTTCATACAGATCGGGGGCGAGTCCTCTTTCAACCAAGTTGTGGTACTGATTCGGCTCTTTGCAGTTCGCTGGACCCGATAATAAACAATACATATATATATAGGCCTATATAGATAGATATAGATAGATATAGATATAAACAATGATTAACTAACTAACTAACTAACTAACTAACTAACCTCCCCTTGCCTTGCCAGGTCTCCTCACGTGCGCATTATGAGCATTCCCCAAATGGCTGGAAAGATATCAGCTAAAGCAAATGATAGTATTGATTACAGGACACATCATGTTTCATTCTCCAGGGGACCAAAGCATGGAAAGAAAACATCGTTTTGTCCTGTTTTTGTCGAAATTAGCATTCCTTTGGCTTATGTACACATGGGTTTTTCATTTCTGTGGTTATCATTACAGCTCATTAACTAAAAATTATAGCTTTTTTTTTGGGGGGGTGGGGTGGGGTAGGGGGGTAATTTAATAGTTCTCGTATAGCATCTTTACAGCTCAAGAGCTGCTCAAGGCGCTGGCCGATACAGGATCTAACTCAAGCCGCCCGAGCCCCAACTTGCAGCCTTTGGGAACATCGTCTGACGCCCGGAGAACTGAGCACAATCCTGGTCGATCAGTTATTTGGGGAGAATGGCCCTAGAGTTGGCAAAATCCTTATTGGGAAGAGAGGGGACTATAAACTAATAACATAACATAACATAACATAACAGAGTTGGCTTGGTGTAATTGTGAAGCCGCCACTCTAGGAAATGAGCGTCAGGATCTTTAAAGGCCGTGCGGGCTCAAACTAGACCTCGGGGTATAATCTCATCTAACCGAAAGAGTAGGGGCCGAGTGTTTCAGGGCCATGTTTTGCTTTGTTTCTGCACTCCAGGCTTCAACCAGCTACGGAACTACTGTACGGGTTGTGTTCCATGTCTTGACATTCAATGCTTCGATTGTTTTTGCCGTTGAGTACACCGCTGGGCCAACTGTGACACAATCATATTTGTTTGTGTTTCGGCACTCCAGGCCGACAATCGGGTCGGATCTAGGAAGGGAAGAGGGATGGGAGGGAGGGGGGAAGGAGGAAGTAAGGGGGCCAGAGGAGTTCCGGACCCCTCCACCAAAAAAAGAAGAAGAAGAAGAAGAAGAAGAAGAAGAAGAAGAAGAAGAAGAGAGAGAGAGAGAGAGAGAGAGAGAGAGAGAGAGAGAGAGAGAGAGAGAGAGAGAGAGAGAGAGAGAGAGAGAGAGAGAGAGGGAGGGAGGGAGGACAAGAAAAAGAAATAAAACGATAAAACTAAGTAATAAAATTAAATTAAACTAACAGAAATAAAAATAATTTTTTGAAAAAAAATTGTGTTATTTCTCTTGGTGTTACCAGAGAGTCTATGGTGTTACTTGACGCGATGTCTACCACAAACACCCGAAGCCTATGGATGTTTGCGGTCGAAAGACCTATCTTATTACTACGGCATGGTAACATCCCTTTGCGTTGCTTTCACTTTCGTTTACCAGTGCAAAGTGTAAAAGCGTTTGTTTGTTTTTTAAATTATAACTTCTTTTTTTTTAAGTAGTAGCTACGGGCAGGAAGCTGAAGGCAATGCAATGCTTAAATCTGCCGATGCAGCGGGCACAAAGACAGAAGCAAAGCTTTCTTCTCACCCACTGTCTCACCACTGTAAATGGGCGATACATTATTATTATTATTATTATTATTATTATTATTATTATTATTATTATTATTATTATTATTATTATTATTATTATTATTAATTTATTTTTGTTTTCTATTGCACTATTTCAGCATACACCTACTATCAATTATTATTATTATTACATGTAGCCTATTATTATTATTTATTTATTTTTGTTTTCTATTGCACTATTTCAGCATATACTTACTATCAAAAGGTACTCCAAACTGACGTCATTTGTGCGATAACAGTTAAAACCTAATTTTTCACCCGTTTAACTTTTTGCATAATTTTCAAATAACGGCTTTTTGTTATTAGTCGGCCGTACATTAATATTTAGTTCTACATAAACGTCGTTGTCCTCTCATCAAGTACTTTATTTTATGACGTCAGCTTACGTAAAATACTGTAGAATTACGCCACGAATGTTTTTGCTTTTGTTTTTGTTTTTAAACTCTATGTTTCACAATCGAAAATATAGTCCTACTTTTTATATTAGATCTGAAGACCTAAACCAAGAAAAAAGAAGACTGCCGGCATAGAAAAAGATATTCTGGTGGAAAGCTCTTACAATTGTAAAAATTGTACATAACAGAGATAAATTAATGAAGAGAGCGAGCGTTGTGGCCAAGTGGTTTAAAACGGGACTAACTTGCCTTGTCCACAGACCAGAAAACAATGGCGCCTGACAGGTGTGTGATCGATCCTGCATCTGGGCGTCATGTTTCTCCGAATATTATTTACTTTCGACTCGGGCAACGTCTTTGGGGTTTTCTCCGGGTACTCCGGTTTGCTCCCCCAGCAAAATTTCAAAAACACAACTAATATTTGTTGGGTTTGGGCGCGCCACAGGCTGCAACTACGCCTTCCCCAAGGAAGGTAGCCCAGAATTTCCCAATAGGGACAATAAAGCGATAAAAAGAAGGAAGAAAAGAAAGAATCCGTCAAACTAGCATAAAAAGGAATGCAGATAAATGTCGGATTGTTTTATATAAATATGTGTCTTTCGCTAGCTTATATAGAAAATAAAGGAATAAATAAATGGTAAAAAAGGTGAAGGTAGTCCCATAGCCTGTGGCCGTAGGGGAGCGTGATGTTGGAGATCACACTTGTCTTGGGCCAGCGTAATGAGGGTGATGCCCATCTCTCTCCCTCGCTGCTTTACCTACCCCACGCTTAAGAGAGTAGGTACTCAGTCACAGTTGAGTCAACTGGGGCCGTTGTTATTTGTCGCTTCACGTTTTGCGGTCACCCATCCAAGTGCTAACCGCACTGGACTGTGCTTAACTTGCGACACAGTAGCGAGTGCTCCAACCACTGCGCTATGCGACACCTCTAATAAATAAATGGTATGACTATTACTTTTTTGGTTCTGTGCGCAAATTGAAAATGCAATATTTCATCTGTTTTGGACGATTCCAATGATACTAAAACCATTTTTGAATTGTTATTAGAAGCAGAGATATTAGCAAACTAAAATTGTATGCAAAGCTGACCAAAGTTTCCAGGTAAAATTGCTCATTGACATTGTACTGGAAGCAGGGATGCTATTTCTGAGAGGTCAAATAAATTCGACACTATATTTGTAATGAGTAAAATAAAACACACAATGCGTGTTTGTGTGACCTTGGTTCTGCGCTTTACTTTCGCAAAAATGCTCCTACACACACATCTCTCTCTCTCTCTCTCTCTCTCTCTCTCTCTCTCTCTCTCTCTCTCTCTCTCTCTCTCTCTCTCTCTCTCTCTCTCTCTCTCTCTCTCTCTCTCTCTCTCTCAGTAGTTTCTATGATGTTTCTTTTTCGTTTGTTCCTCAGCAATGTTGAATTATGATTGTGCGTGTACTTTTTTAAATAACGACAAGTCATATTCATATTGTTGTGGTCTCAAAGATACGAGCGTATATACATGAAATAAATATAGATTTACACCAGTGGTTAACCATATTATCTTCCAGGAGAGGCCTACAATGCACCTCATAGTTACATTGTCTTCAGCGACAGGAGCGGGATCAAGAGGGGCTTCGCCCTACATTATCTTCAGTGACAGGAGCAGGAGTGAGAGGGGCTTCACCCTACATTATCTTCAGCGACAGGAGCAGGAGTGAGGGGGGCTTCGCCCTACATTATCTTCAGCGACAGGAGCAGGAGTGAGGGGGGCTTCGCCCTACATTATCTTCAGCGACAGGAGCAGGAGTGAGAGGGGCTTCGCCCTACATTATCTTCAGCGACAGGAGCAGGAGTGAGGGGGGCTTCGCCCTACATAATCTTCAGCGACAGGAGCAGGAGTGAGGGGGGCTTCGCCCTACATTATCTTCAGCGACAGGAGCAGGAGTGAGGGGGGCTTCGCCCTACATTATCTTCAGTGACAGGAGCAGGAGTGAGAGGGGCTTCACCCTACGTTATCTTCAGCGACAGGAGCAGGAGTGAGGGGGGGCTTTGCCCTACATTATCTTCAGCGACAGGAGCAGGAGTGAGGGGGGCTTCGCCCTACATTATCTTCAGTGACAGGAGCAGGAGTGAGAGGGGCTTCACCCTACATTCTCTTCAGCGACAGGAGCAGGAGTGAGGGGGGCTTCGCCCTACATTATCTTCAGTGACAGGGGCAGGAGTGAGAGGGGCTTCACCCTACATTATCTTCAGCGACAGGAGCAGGAGTGAGGGGGGCTTCGCCCTACATTATCTTCAGCAACAGGAGCAGGAGTGAGGGGGGCTTCGCCCTACATTATCTTCAGCGACAGGAGCAGGAGTGAGGGGGGCATCACCCTACATTATCTTCAGCGACAGGAGCAGGAGTGAGGGGGGCTTCGCCCTACATTATCTTCAGCGACAGGAGCAGGAGTGAGAGGGGCTTCGCCCTACATTATCTTCAGCGACAGGAGCAGGAGTGAGGGGGGCATCACCCTACATTATCTTCAGCGACAGGAGCAGGAGTGAGGGGGGCTTCGCCCTACATTATCTTCAGCGACAGGAGCAGGAGTGAGAGGGGCTTCGCCCTACATTATCTTCAGCGACAGGAGCAGGAGTGAGGGGGGGCTTCGCCCTACATTATCTTCAGCGACAGGAGCGGGAGTGAGGGGGGCTTCGCTCTCCACCCCACTTCCGTCCTGCCCCCTCCCCTCTCTCTACTGGGCCCCTGGGCTTAAACATAACCAATTTCGGGGCATAGCTAGCCCCTGTCCCCCGGACCTGGTCCGGAGGGACTCGTCGATATCGCCGCCTCTTATCCATGATTATTCAGCGCACGTGCCATGGGCGCTGCGTATTGGGAATATCCTCGCAGGTTTATGTACTGCTGCGTTATCTTCGTGACTGGCCGGGGTTTCACCCGGCCCGACCCGTACCCATAGACACGACCGTTTGCCCCGAGGGCACTCGTCCTCTCTCTGCTGCTCGCAGCAAGTATGAGTTTGGCCATCCATAGGTTCGTACGGCTCCCCGGCGACAGGTGGTCCGGTTCACCTCTATTGTATAATAAGGGGAGAGGAGACCCTTTTTCTTTTAGATGTATTCATTTGTACGGGTTTTTTTCCCTCCTCTTTTTGGGGGCGTTCTTACGTTTTATTCTACCTTTTATCCTGTTTTTAGATAATAACCACCCCAGCCTTTTAACTTATTATTTTTGGTCCTGAGAGGATTTTTATATCCTATTAGTCGCTGGCTTACACACCTATTTCTTCCGAGTAGTACGTCTTCCATTTATAGTCCCTTGGTGGTCTTCCGCCGGGGGACCTCTCCTTTTAGGATTCACCTCGAGGTAGTTTTTATATAACATGGATCTGTTCCTGTTTTCACTATAGCCCGATAGATTCCGATCTGTCCGTAGCATAAAAACTATAACCCCTCCGCCCATCACATTCTAGTATCCGATTCCCTTCGCTTTGGTTGTCGCCTCCCTGGCCCTTCCCTTCCCTCGGCCTCCCTCTCTTCGTCGGCCAATCTCTGCCCCCCTTTTTGGCTGCCCTGTTCATCCCTGTTACTGTCCTGTGCTCAGTATATATTCTCCCGTCGCTGCCTCCCTCAGACTCACCTTACACCTTACACTGGACGTCGTAGCTGACCTGTGCGCTCCCTCTTCATGCGATCTTCCCTATGCATCATGACATCTTATTTCAACGGACTCCTTCCATCCAAGAGTGTCCGGGGACATTAATCTACCTGCCTGCCTACTACTAACGCATCACCGCCTTGCAGTGCAAATATTTTTTATGTCCCTGTTTTGAGTGATGAAATGAAAATAACAGCTCGGGTTGGGCAGTGTTCTCAAGGGTTGGTGTTAGTTAGTTAAATAGATTAACGTCCCCGGACACATAAGCGTATAGGGGACGATGTTATCGTATTAAGGGTTGGTGGCCGAGAGACGGGAGTCAAATACTCCGCTCGGCTACATAAGCTTATTCACGTATTCGCTTGCGCCTAAAGAGAGGTTTATAGAATTAAAGTTAAACCATTGGATTTTCCGAACTCCATTTTGTTTCCCCATAACGACTTTTACGCTACATGAATTCTTCTTTCAGGTCTATTTCAGAGAGAGAGAGAGAGAGAGAGAGAGAGAGAGAGAGAGAGAGAGAGAGAGAGAGAGAGAGAGAGAGAGAGAGAGAGAGAGAGAGAGAGAGAAGATTTGTTCTAAAATCTCTGTAAAATCGGAATGAACAGGTAGGCTATCCTGCAAACATCTTCAGTCCTCAAGGAGTAATGTCCCTGTAAAACGCATGTACTACATGTACTTACTATATAATCTCTCTTGAGCTTAGAATAAATCTGCACCTGTGCTTTTGAAAGTGGTTTGCCTCGTTCATTTCGGATACTCCTTGGGAGAGGGGGCCACGTCACGGCTGCTGCAGTGCTGTTGCTGCTCTGCTAGCTGCTGCCACGCCCGAAAAGACTTACTTCGAGCGTCGCATGCGTCACGCCAGAGATTTGGCTTACGTGACAGACTGGTTAAGGCTGTCTTGTCACGCTCTAGCGTGACATGCCTCAAACAATAATGGAGCGTTACTGTGACAGTGCGCGCCCCAACCACAGTTTTATGATGTAACTCTGAACTGCGCTCCGATGCGATACTGCTGACAATGTCGGTGATTCGATGTGAGACCTTTATCGATCTATGTATTGAATACGGTCGGCGTGTCATAGGCGTATATATCTATCTATATATATCTATAGCTTTTGCAAGTTCATAGGATTGAATCCATAATTTGAGGTGCACACTAGCTGACAGACCGTGCTACGCACCAGATACATACTGATTCAGCCCGAAGCAAGACTCCAAATGCAAATTAGAACCAGTAATCTTATACTCCCCGGCCCGCAAAGGTATAATGATATGTCGGTGTAGGAGGGATGGATGGGGGTGAGAGTGCGGGGGATAGTGGTGGTGGCGGGGGATGGCGGTCGATGAGGGAGGGGTGGGAGGTTGGGGCTGGGGAAAGAAGGAATTATTCTTTTTTCATTTCTTTCTAGGCCTACCGTTCCTTATTCTTTGCAGTTCAGTTTCTGTGACAAAAGACCTAAATCAGTAAAGAGGAAAGAATCTACCTATAGGCCTCACATACGCTCTTCCTAACAATGAAGCGGCAGAAAGAAAGACTGTCCTGAAAAATAATCTGTTTGCGTTCCACAGTTCCGCTAACAACCCCGCGGTATGCAGACCCTGCAGCATTGGATAAGCTTGCGAGGATATTGCATGTACATGTTAATCATTAATCAATGAATAATCTGCTATAGTCAACCTTTAACCTTTGGGAGGGGGGAAGAGGAGGAAAGAGCCACGCCTATGGAATAATCGCGGTTAAGGGCCTTTGCATGATGATGGTTTGTGGACTTGCATCATTCCGTGTAAATTGCATTTTTTCATCGATATGATTATTCTCCCCCCCCCCCCCAAAAAAAAAAAAAAACAGAAGAAAAAAAAAGAACCCGCCTTCTTCTTCTACTACTGCTACTACTACTACTACTACTACTACTACTACTACTACTACTACTACTACTACTACTACTACTACTACTACTACTACTACTACCAATAATAATAATAATAATAATAATAATAATAATAATAATAATAATAATAATAATAATAATAATAATAATAATAATAATAATAATAATAATAATACCCCCGTTGGGGTGCCGGGGGTTTCAGTATAAATAGTATCCCCACTTTCTGGAAATTTAGTGCTTTAAATTCCCACTGTCGCTGTCTTTCTCATTTGCTCTTTCTCATTCCTGCTCTGTTCTATCAATCTGCTATACTATCTTCTTCTTCGCTAGACCAGTCACCTATCTTTTTTCTGGAAAACTCTTCCGGGACAAGACTCCTTATTTGTGTATGAGGTCTGTTGGATCAGCTTGGGAATATTGGACGCTTTCTGCCAGGTGGTCACTATAGGGCTTCCTATGATGTTATTATTTAGCAATGTAGGCATTTTATATGTATGTGTTTTGTTGATAATTTATAATGATGTTTGTATTCTATTTTGTTTTTGTAAACGGGGGTTCGATAAATTAGAGTACAGTCTAAGCTTCCCCTGCATGGGATGTCTTTATTGTAAAGTGACTGGCTGGTGGAGAGCTTTCAGTTTTACCACTAGGGTTGTATCAGCAGATGTTTTATGCGGGTGAGGGGTAGTCTGGTCCTGATTTGGCTCGGAAGAGTCCGCTGGACCTAAAGCAATAATCATGTAATGTAAAGTAATAATAATAATAATATTAATAAGACTTTTCATTCTTAAATAGCGCTATTTCAGCTCCAGAGCAGCTCAAGGCGCTGGCTGATACAGGATCTAACTCAAGCTGCTCGAGGCGCCCAGTTGCTGCCTTGAGCGCGCAGTCTGGCGCTCAGGCAACTGAGCACAATCCTAGGCGACCGGGGATGGTGGGGAAGACTATACACTGAAACAACTTTCAGACCAACAGCAACAATGGGATGGCCAGTAATAATAATAATAATAATAATAATAATAATAATAATAATAATAATAATAATAATAATAATAATAATAATAATAATAATAAAAATAATAATAATAATAATAATAATAATAATAATAATAATAATAATAAATAAATAATAGTAGTATTAATAATAATAATAATAATAATAATAAAAATAATTAATAATAATAATAATAATAATAATAATAATAATAATAATAATAATAATAATAATAATAATAATAATAATAATAATAATAATAATAATAATAATAATAATAATAACAATTATAACAATAATGGATTTATTTTATTTTGTCGTTCTTATATAGTGCTTTTCAGCTTAGGGTGTGCTCAAGGCGCTGACCGATAAAGATCTAACTCAAGCTGCCAGAGGCGCCCACTTGCAGCATTTGGGCGCATAGTCTGACGCCCAGACGACTGTGCGACCCGGTATGGTGGAAAAAGGACCTAGTGCTTGCTGGAGTGTATTTGTGTAGCCGGCACGTCTAGGACATGAGCGTCAGGATCTTTAAAATCCGTGCGATGGAATGCATGCGTGCACAGACTACACAGCGCTATACGAACCTACTTTTATTATGATTATATTATTATTAAGAGATTTGGCCGGTTTGCCCGCATGTTGCGCCGGAGTTGTCTAACGTTAGGGTGGACATTCTTCGCAAACGAATACAGTTTCTCGTCAGCAATTTCTGCTCTGTCCTGCAGCAAACCTTCCCGATCAACATAAAGGTGGATTTCAGTTGCAATCGTAGCTAGTTCCGCTAGTTCGTCCTTGCACTGTCAGGCAACCACTACACCCCTTTCTCGAAGAAAAGCTTGCAGCTTAGGCTAGCTTTCAGAGTTTTCTGAGACGAGATGTCCGCCCGGTTGTTGTTGTTGTTGAGTAGATTTACGTCCCCGGACACATGTGCGTAAAGGGGACGAGGTGTTGATGGTCAGTAGTAGAATGCCTATTCGGCCGTGGTGAAGATAACATAGAAGATCGGTGCGTAGATAGCTAGTTGATGGTGTAGACTAGTAGATCTAGATGAAGTGCCAGCTCGCTGGCAAAGAAAGGGTGGCCGTAGAATCGCTCGACGTAGAGGTGAGGTGGAATCCAGGTGATCCCGGTAGGACAGTGGCAACCGAAGGTGTCCGTGGCGTTGCGTGCAACTTTTATCTCCAGAGGCGCCACCCTCTCAGGAGACCGACGGTGCCGCGGTGATAGGGGCCGATGGAGAGAAGCACGCTGTAACAGTGGAGGCAGAAGGCAGCAGGTAGGCAGGCGCGGAATCCCGGCGGTTAAGACCTGCAGTCCGGAGGCGCCACCCTCCACGGGAGTCCGCCCGGATAGCTATAGGTAACTAAAAAGAAAACAAAAAGACAAATTACCTCCCATTTCCATACAAGGCCTAGGGCTATTAGCCCCAAACACGCCTACTTCGTCAAAACCAATTTATACAACCACAGGCACCCGCATCTGGATTCGACACTCTGTAGTCGATTATCGAGCTCAAAGAGAGCTGTCGCGTCTAAAATTCGGGCGCCTGTGAATGCAACAAAGGCGTTATCTTTATCAATAAAACGTCCCATTATACAGCTATCCTCAAACATCATAACTTTGCGCAGGCCTAGACATCCTCCTCCTCCTCATCTTCATAATCACCATCACCATCATCATCTTCACCATCATCATCATCATCATCATCATCATCATCATCATCATCATCATCATCATCATCATCATCATCATCATCATCATCATCATCATCATCATCATCATCATCTTCACCATCATCATCATCATCATCATCATCATCATCATCATCATCATCATCATCATCATCATCATCTTCACCATCACCATCATCATCATCATCATCATCATCATCATCATCATCATCATCATCATCATCAAGACTGGTGGCCTTTACGCTGGTCTCCAAACTCGGAGTTCCTAGTGCCGAACGAACGGGAGTGTTCGATTCTCGAAGGAGTGGAGAGGTGGGAGGGGGGGGGGGGGGTGTTGGTAGTCGTGAAGTGGGTTGAACGGGAGGGGAGAGGGGAGAGGGAGGGGCGAATAAATTAGCTTAGGGATGAGGCTTATCAGGTCACAATATCACCCTAAACTACTCTTTCGGATGAGAGTATAAACCGAGGTCCAGTCTGTACACACATGTATACCACCGCACGGGCTTTACATTAGATCCTGACTCTCCTGTCTTAGACAGGTCAGTGCCAGGAACACCAGTAATACACCCAGCATGCACTCTAGGTCATGTTTCCCCCCCTGTCCTGGGGGGCGCTGCCCTTGTTGTTGCCTCACTTTCGCTGAGAAGGAAACCAAAATTTTGGCCGCTTGGGTGACGAATTAAAAAAAACACATCATCGTCATCATCATCATCATCATCATCATCATCATCATCATCATCATCATCATCATCATCATCATCATCATCATCATCATCATCATCATCATCATCATCATCATCATCATCATCATCATCATCATCATCATCATAGGCCAATTGGGGAAGTGACGGCAAAAACAAATGCAGATTAAGCAAACAGAGAGAGAGAGAGAGAGAGAGAGAGAGAGAGAGACAGACAGAGACAGAGACAGAGAGACAGAAAGACAGGCAGAGAGACAAAAAGAGAGACAGAAAAAAAGAGATACAGACATAGATAGTCAGAGACGGAGAGACATAGAGAGAGCCAGAGAGAGAGACAGACAGATACAAAGAGGGGAGAGAGAGGGTGGGAGAGAGAGGACGTAGCAGATGGACAGAGAGAGAGATAGAGAGAGATACAAAGACAGAGAGAGATATATATATACAAAGACAGAAAGAGAGAGAGAGAAAGACAGGGATGCAGAGAGAGATAGAGACAGAGAGACAGAGAGAGAATGCCACACACCAGACTCTAAGCTAGGTCCCTAATTTCCCTATTCGTTTGTTGTTTTTTTTCTTCTCCAGGATTGTTCAGTTGTCCGGGGCGTATCATAACAAATTATCGAGGAACCATGCTCGAATCCATGGCGGTGTAATTTCAGGGTGTAAATCTATATTTCGGTACAAAAAACAGGTACAAGCAATAAACATACGTTGGTACAACTTCGGTCCGCTGTTTTTCTGTATTGCTACTAGACCTACGATAGGATAGGTTGTTATCTTCAAGCACACAAAGAATAAGTCTACTGTTACATATTTATGCTGCCATTTCGAAGCGTGGGAACGTAGATAGGTTGCTGATGTAGATAATTAATGACGGACGTGCAGTTCTTGCTGCTACTGCTTCTGCTACTGCTGTATTCTGTATGATGACGACGACGACTATGATGATGATGATAATGTGTTACACTCGATGTTGTTTTTTCTCTATCAGTAGTTGATTCGGCCCCGATGCTTGAAATCCTGATAGGTGTAACCCAGATTCGTTTATCCACGCAACCCGTTCAATCATCAACAAGGCAGGAGTCGTCATTTGAAGTTTTCCACTTTTATTCAGCACACATCAACAACTGCATAAAATCGCTCAATTGCTTTTTCCATTCTACAATTCTCAACTATCAACTTTCCACTTTTTACAACTTTCTCAACTCTAATACAACAGCTCTCTTTACATTCAACTCTCTCTAAAAAAAACACCTTTTGAAACAGTGCGGCACTATATATATATATATATATATATATATATATATATATATATATATATATATATATATATATATATATATATATATATATATATATATATATATATATATATATATATATATATAAAATATATATATATATATTTAATATATATATATATATATATATATATATATATATATATATATAAATATATATATATATATATATATATATATATATATATATATATATATATATATATATATATATATATATATAATAGTCTCTTTAAACTCCAGAAAGAGCGAGAATACCGCCCCAGCCAGCCGTCATTTCTCCTTGACCAGCCATCACTAGCAAGCAGGCTCGCACAGTCGCTTAAGCCCCGCCCCCGGGGATACCCTGCTTAAAGTCTGCCACTAACCAAGACTTAGTGTCAGATGCCAACTTTCCTGCCTCGAAGTCACAACCTGTTCGAATCCACGTCGCCATCACCGAGTGACCTCTGAGTTTCGACAGTACCCTTGTGCTTCCACCCGTCTTAAGTCAAGGTAAGAGAGGGAATTTACTCTTTGTCATATAGCAAACCCATCACCCGTCGTTCGCCATCATTTTCATGCGTCCTGTCAGTATGTATGTCCATGTTTATAGCTTTTTGCCTTGATGTGTTGCTGTGACTTGTATGTATCCCTTGCACATATTTTTTACCTTGTATATAACTCATGACATGTTTGAAGTTATGCTTGTATACTCCGTTTGCCCCATGTATAAATATCCCATGCCATGCTAACCCCTCCATATAGATTAAAGTCCCGAGTACAGCCCAGGCCTCAACCCCCTTTGCCCTGTGCCCATTACACTTGCTTTCCCACCATGCTCCCCATGTATAAAGATTTGCCCTGTTGCCAACCCCCCCTAAGCGCCGAATGTATCATACTAGCGGCTGCCCATAAACTCCACTTTGGCCCAGTAAATCTAGTAGCACTGTTTTGACTGTTGGTATGCACTGGCTCAACCCTTGACCGGTCAACCAAATTTGAATTCTGAGGAGGGCTATTATACCGCAGGCCCCGAATTCACACTATCCCTATCCCCAGCTGATACAGTCTGTATTACATTACAGACGGGTTCCTGTACCGGCCGCACCACCCCGGACTGGTATCATCCCCCAATCGCTGACCCGCTGCAGGCCCCCGACATCCCGGGAGGTCAATGAGAAGCGTGATTGGGACTTCGCCATTATCCAGACGGTTAGCCACGTAAACCGATTTCGAGCCCTGTGCCACAACAATCACTCGTGATCCAAGCGTCATCGCGTGACCACCGACCTACATCTTTCTACCCACGCTACTGACCACGCAAACAAGCCACCCAGAGTATCCTGGACAAATCGCCGCACTGCATTCCAGAGCTAAGTGTTCTAGCCTGAGAGAATCTCCCCTCGCCAGATTATCACAGAGACTCTGGCCCCCATACAGATACATTCTCGCCCTGTGATGAGATCAGTCTACAGTCGCTCTAGTCCCCCAAATATTGAATACCCCGAATATCACCGGACTACTCCGTACTAAAGACGCCACGCCAATGACTCACTGTAGAACAATTTGACCTAGACTCTCCATTTCAAATTATTAAAAGTAAATAGTTATAGAAATTGCAACTTCCTTGACTGGCCTTTGAATGTGAATTTCTTAACTAGTGTAGCCCTACCTTCCATCTCGTCTCTACCCTGTCTTTTACTTATTAAGTTGGCCCAGCATTAATCTCTGGAATGTCATCGCACCATTAATCTATCAAAGGAGATAATAACGCGCTAGAGATTAGGAGCTTACCCCCATCCCCCAAATCCCTCTCTTCGTGACATTAATTTTGGCGACCCCGACGAGACTAAAGACTTAGGTTTTCCCCCTCCAACCCGACGAGACTAGAAGACTTAGGTTTCCCCCTCCAACCCGACAAGACAAAAGACTTAGGCTCCCATCCCGACTTGACGAGACTAGGACTTAGCTTAGATTTCCACCCCAGCCCAGTATAGATAGGACCCAGCCCTCTAAGCCTAGTAGTAGTTAGCATAGCCCCTAGGTCCCTTGCTGGCTTTCCCGAGTGGGGATCTCTCAAAAGGCTTTTTCTTGCGTTTATTTTTGTATTTTTGATTGATTGCATTTTGTCTTTGTGGTTGTGTTGTATTCGCCCCTTTGCAGTTTCATTGTAGCTCATCCCGCCCACCCCCTTGTTTTCCGTCAGTGTACCCCCTTGTGTGCGCCCCTCATTCCGGTTAGGACCTTTTGCAGGGTAAGTTACCTCCCTTACCATGGCCGACCGGGGAGAGCTTGCGCTTAAGTACAAGAGTATTGGCGAAAGCTTAGGGCTCACCGGCACCGAACTCAAAGACTACGTCCTGGCTAACGTAGATGCCGACGTGGCAGAGGAAAGGTTGAAGAGGGAGGAGAGGGCTAAGGAGCGAGACGCAAAGAGGCAGGAGGAAGAAAGAGCAGCGGCACGAAGGAAAGAGGAGGAGAAAGAGCGCCTCGCCGCGGAGGAACGGGCCGCCGCCCGGAAGCTTGCAGAGGAGGAGAAAGCCGCCGAGCGGAGAAGAGAGGAGGCGAAGGAGAGGCTCGCAGAGGAGGAGAGAGCCGCCGAGCGGAGAAGAGAGGAGGCGAAGGATAGAATAGCAGAGGAGGAGAGAGCCGCCGCAAGGAGGAAGGAGGAGGACGAGAGAGTCGCGGCCCTTGAGGAGAAAAGGAAGGACAAGGAGCTGGAACGGCGCCAAGCACTCCTCCAGCTTGAGCGCGACCGCCGCGATTTAGGAATCGCCTCGCCCGCTAGCGAAGACTACTCGCTACTCGCCCCCAGCTTCGCCACCAGCACCGGAATACCCGCACCCCCCCCGCCGATTCCGGGGATGAACTTTCCCCTGGACCCATTCGTCGAACGAGACGAATCAATTGAAGTCTATCTCGCCCGATTCGAACGAGTCGCGAGAGAAAACGGTCTTGACCCCCAGTACTGGTATCGCAAGCTCAGTCATGGCCTCAAGGGAAAGGCCTATGAGATTCTGGCCAAGACACCGACTTCCGAGGAGGGAGACTATCCCGCCCTCAAGAGAGCCCTGCTGCATGGTTTTGAGCTCTCAGGTGAGCACTATCGCAAGAATTTCCGGAACTCCCGGAGAGAGAGAGGGGAGAAGTTTTCGCAGTTTGCCGACCGTCTAGCTACGCTACGGGATAAATGGATAGAGCAAACTGACGAACCGAAGACTTACCACGGACTGCTAGAGTTGATGCTTGCCGAGCAACTCCGAGGGACAATGCCCGCGGAACTTCGGACATTCGCCGCCGAACAGGGCGCCGCTCGCCTTGAAGATCTGATCATCGTCGCGGATCGATACCTCACCGCCCATCCCGACGACAGACAGCCTCGCCGTGATCCCCCCGCACCCTCGTCGCCAGATACCCGCCACCAGCCTCGCCGGCCAGTCCCGCCAGCGAACCACCGTCCACCGCCGCCCAAAGGACGCCCAACCCTCGCAGCAGAGCCAGGGAAGCGGAGCACAGAGCTCTACTGCGGCTACTGCCAGCGCAGAGGACACACCCGGGAGAAATGTTTTCGACGCATCAGCGACCAGCGTCGCAAACATGGTACCGTACTAGCCCTACGCCAAGTTACCCCCGACGGGAACCCTGTCACCCCCGTCGTCACTCCCGCCGATCGACCGGCCGTCACCGAGCAAGTGACTGTCAACGATCGCCCAGCCCACTGTCTTTACGACACTGGACTTACCTTCGACGCCGTCGTCCGCCGCTCGCTCATCAGGGAACAAGACCTGACCGGAGAGACTATCACCCTGAAGTTGGCCGACGCGTCCCAGCCCAGCACCACGCTCCCTATAGCCCGGATCCAAGTCACCAGCCGATACGTAACGGGGACCATTCAAGCTGCAGTGATGGACCAGCCCCTGTACGACTTAATCTTAGGATGCCGATACGTGTTCTTGGGTATGCCGCCCCAGCCTGTGGAATCGATGGCCGCCGTCCAGACGCGCGCACAGGCGAAAACAGCCGCGACTCCACCCCCGATTCCCAACCAGATGCCGGAACAGATCCGGAAGGCCCAAGAAAACGACGTCACCCTCCGCAAGTGCTACGGAAAGCTTCCCGCCGCACGCACTCCACCCAAGTCCGGGGACTTTTTCGTCGAAGACGGACTCCTCTTCCGTCAGAAGGACGACCATACGCAACTAGTCGTACCTGCGACACTTCGCCCCCAAATCCTGGAACTTGGCCATAGCATGCCCTTAAGCGGACATATGGGCATAGGAGCGACCACTCTACGAATCAGCGCTCAATACCACTGGCCCGGGATGACCGAAGACGTGAAGCGCTACGTCAAGTCCTGTAGCCAGTGCCAACGATACTCGCCCCGCCATCACACCGTCCAGGTCACTATCAGCCCCACCGTCGTTGTCGGAACACCCTTCCAACGAGTGGCAGTCGACATCGTAGGACCCCTCCCGCGGACCAAGAAGCGGAACCAGTACCTACTAACCCTCGTCGACGCTTGCTCGATGTGGTGTGAAGCCGTTCCTCTACCAAAGATCGACGCCGCCCGAGTCGCCGACGCGCTCGTCACCATATTCACTCGAGTCGGATTCCCGGACAACATCTTGACCGACAACGGGTCCCAGTTCACCGGAAAACTTATGCAAGAGGTTTTTCAACTACTCCGCATTCGCCATATCCGGACTCCACCCTACCACCCCGCTAGCAACGGACAGGTCGAGCGCCTAAACGGGACTCTTATCTCGATAATCCGCAAGATCGCCGACGAACAGCCGGAAGCGTGGGACACATACGTCGCGTCAGCGCTCTTCGCGTATCGAGAGACCCCGCACACCTCCACCGGATACACGCCTTCCACGCTGCTTTTTGGAAGACCCCTTTCCGGACCTCTAGCCGCCTTGCGACGTAGCTGGACCGACGCCAAACTGGACGAGGCACCGGTCGACGCAACGAAATACGTCACGAAACTCCAAGAAACCCTCAAGGCCACCTGGAAAGCCGCCTCCGCCAACCTGAAGAAGGCGAGAGAAAGGCAAGCCCGCTATCACAACCGCCGCGCCCGGGACCGAGAACTACAGGTAGGAGACCAAGTCCTACTGCTCCTCCCCAGCGGCACAAACAAGCTAGACATAGCTTGGCAAGGACCCTACCCGGTGCTCGAGAAGCTCTCCCGTACCACCTATCGCATCGAGGTAGGCGGAAAACCCAGGACCCACCACATCAATCTGCTCAAGCGGTACCTGGAGCAACCTACACCCGCCCCAGACTCCCACTCGCTACTCACGGTCGCGCTGGCCGTCGAAGTGGATGGCACAGAGACCGGCGTCGCCGAATTTCCGCTAAAAGGGAAGGAATCCTTCCGGGACGTCTCTCTGGACCCCTCACTCCCCGCCGGCCAGCAACGCCAACTACGCACCATCGTAGCGGAATACAGGGAAGTCCTCACCGACATTCCTGGGAGGACGGACCTGGAAGAAGTTCGACTAACCCTGACGGACCCCACTCCCGTCCGCCAGAAACCGTACCCCGTCCCACTCTCCCAGCAGCAAGTAGTAAGAACGGAAGTAGAGGCTCTGCTACAAGCCGGAGTCATCGCTCCCTCCCGTTCCCCCTACAGCGCAGGGATAGTTCTATCACGGAAGCCCAGCGGAGAACATCGCCTCTGTATCGACTTCCGGCAGTTGAACCTTGTAACCCAGTTCGTGCCCGGACCCCTATCCGACCCCACAGACTTGTTTGCAAAGCTACAATCCGCCCGATACTTCTCCCGAGTGGATCTGAGCAAAGGCTTTTATCAGATTCCCGTGCACCCTTCATCCCGCCAGTACCTAGCCTTCAGCACGATGGACGGCCACTATGAATTCAACGTTCTGCCGTTTGGTCTACACAATGCCCCAAGCATTTTCAGCACGATGATGCGGAAGCTGTTGGACCCCCTCCACTGTCCGTTCATACACTCTTTTATGGACGACATACTCGTCGCAACGGAGACATGGGAGGAGCACCTGCGAGTGGTGCGCCAACTCTTACGCCGCCTCAGAGAAGCTGGCCTCACTGCCCGGCCGACCAAATGCCAATTCGGTTATCAAGAGCTGGAATTCCTTGGCCACACCATCAGCCGGGGACAGCTCCGGCCTCTGGAAAAGACCGTCCAGCGCCTTCGAGACGCGCCGCGCCCCAAGACCAAGAAAGATGTTCAGTCCTTCCTGGGACTGAGTGGCTTCTATCAGAAATTTGTACCCAGATACAACGGGATCGCCGCGCCACTATCAAGCCTGACCCGGAAAACCGCACCGGACCGAGTCATCTGGACCCCGCAATGCGAAGCTGCCTTCCAGGAGCTCAAGGACAAGCTGACGTCCCAGCCAGTCCTACGACTCCCCAACCACGGACAGCCCTTCGTCCTGCGCACCGACGCCAGCGACGTAGGCCTCGGAGCCGTTCTGCTCCAACGGGACTCCTCGGACGCCCCGACGCTCTTCCCCGTCGCGTACGCCAGCCGGAAACTCAAGCCGGCCGAACAGAATTACGCCACGTCGGAGAAGGAGTGTCTCGCCCTCGTCTGGGCAGTCCAGAAGTTCCAACTGTATCTATACGGCTCGCACTTTACCGTCCAAGTGGATCATCAGCCGCTTTCCTTCTTGGCGACATCCAAATCGCTCAACGCCCGGCTGATGAGGTGGGCTCTGCTGCTCCAGGCATACTCTTTCCAGCTGGAACACATCCCTGGAAAAGACAACCACGGCGCAGACTTCCTCAGCCGTCACCCCGCAACCGACTCCAGCGAGTCGCCCCTGAGGGCCGACGCCCCAGCCTTCATTCCTGCCGCCGCCCACTAACCGTAGCCGAAACCCGGCAGCTCCGCGGACCCCAGCCTTGGGCATCCGCCACCGTACCCGGAACCCTGCATCGCCCCGCATCACCCGGATCATCGCAAACCATCGTCACACCCGGCAGCCGACCTCAGAGCTGATTGGCCGCGTCTTAGTCGAGGCCTACGACCTCGCCTTTTTCCTTGGGGGGGCCTCTGTGACGAGGCGGACAATTGCACCTCTGAGGCCCGGCTGCAACCATTCAACCACCCACGCACAGCCGGCGGCTATCGCCCCAGCCAGCCGTCATTTCTCCTTGACCAGCCATCACTAGCAAGCAGGCTCGCACAGTCGCTTAAGCCCCGCCCCCGGGGATACCCTGCTTAAAGTCTGCCACTAACCAAGACTTAGTGTCAGATGCCAACTTTCCTGCCTCGAAGTCACAACCTGTTCGAATCCACGTCGCCATCACCGAGTGACCTCTGAGTTTCGACAGTACCCTTGTGCTTCCACCCGTCTTAAGTCAAGGTAAGAGAGGGAATTTACTCTTTGTCATATAGCAAACCCATCACCCGTCGTTCGCCATCATTTTCATGCGTCCTGTCAGTATGTATGTCCATGTTTATAGCTTTTTGCCTTGATGTGTTGCTGTGACTTGTATGTATCCCTTGCACATATTTTTTACCTTGTATATAACTCATGACATGTTTGAAGTTATGCTTGTATACTCCGTTTGCCCCATGTATAAATATCCCATGCCATGCTAACCCCTCCATATAGATTAAAGTCCCGAGTACAGCCCAGGCCTCAACCCCCTTTGCCCTGTGCCCATTACACTTGCTTTCCCACCATGCTCCCCATGTATAAAGATTTGCCCTGTTGCCAACCCCCCCTAAGCGCCGAATGTATCATACTAGCGGCTGCCCATAAACTCCACTTTGGCCCAGTAAATCTAGTAGCACTGTTTTGACTGTTGGTATGCACTGGCTCAACCCTTGACCGGTCAACCAAATTTGAATTCTGAGGAGGGCTATTATACCGCAGGCCCCGAATTCACACTATCCCTATCCCCAGCTGATACAGTCTGTATTACATTACAGACGGGTTCCTGTACCGGCCGCACCACCCCGGACTGGTATCATCCCCCAATCGCTGACCCGCTGCAGGCCCCCGACATCCCGGGAGGTCAATGAGAAGCGTGATTGGGACTTCGCCATTATCCAGACGGTTAGCCACGTAAACCGATTTCGAGCCCTGTGCCACAACAATCACTCGTGATCCAAGCGTCATCGCGTGACCACCGACCTACATCTTTCTACCCACGCTACTGACCACGCAAACAAGCCACCCAGAGTATCCTGGACAAATCGCCGCACTGCATTCCAGAGCTAAGTGTTCTAGCCTGAGAGAATCTCCCCTCGCCAGATTATCACAGAGACTCTGGCCCCCATACAGATACATTCTCGCCCTGTGATGAGATCAGTCTACAGTCGCTCTAGTCCCCCAAATATTGAATACCCCGAATATCACCGGACTACTCCGTACTAAAGACGCCACGCCAATGACTCACTGTAGAACAATTTGACCTAGACTCTCCATTTCAAATTATTAAAAGTAAATAGTTATAGAAATTGCAACTTCCTTGACTGGCCTTTGAATGTGAATTTCTTAACTAGTGTAGCCCTACCTTCCATCTCGTCTCTACCCTGTCTTTTACTTATTAAGTTGGCCCAGCATTAATCTCTGGAATGTCATCGCACCATTAATCTATCAAAGGAGATAATAACGCGCTAGAGATTAGGAGCTTACCCCCATCCCCCAAATCCCTCTCTTCGTGACAGATGATGATGATGATGATGATGATGATGATGATGATGATGTGAGTATAGAAACAGAAAAGGAACGATAATGATGCAGAAGAAGCAGAAGAAGAAAAAGAAGAGGAAAGTGATGATGGATGATGATGATGATGATGATGATGATGATGATGATGATGATGATGATGATGATGAAAAAGAAGAAGATATTGATGATCATATTCCTACTGCTGCTGATGATGATGACAGTGACGTTGACGTTGTTGCTGCCACTGCTTGTTTCTGTCCTTGATAATGAAAATGGGTACTGAGCAAGAGCTTCGGAGGCAAATCTAAAGGGAAGTATGTATAATTAGTTGCCTTACGTGATCACCGATGGTCAGATTGAGTGTTAAGTTGTACCACGTTGACCACTTAGAATGCAGATAGCTTTATTGTAGGCCTACAGGCTATCCTCATACATGCACAGCGTTAGCGCAGAACGAAAAGGCTCAGAAGTCTGACTGAAGAAGGTAATCAGCTTAGTAACAGCATTGATTATTCTTGACGTATTCATCAGTTCCTTTGATAGCCACTTAGTTCCGCTTGGGGGCCATCACAGGAACCTGACTGCGCCATTGCCCCCATGCGAGTGAGGCGAGAGAATGAGAAATTTGGTATAAATATAATGAGAAAAGAAGGAGAAGAAGAAGAAGAAGAAGAAGAAGAAGAAGAAGAAGAAGAGGAAGAAAAAGAAGAAGAAGGAGGAGGAGGGAGAAGAAAAGGAGGAAGGGGAAGCGGAAGAAGAAGAAGGAGGAGGAGGAAGAGGAGGAGGAGGAGAAGAAGAAGAGAAAGAAGAAGGATGAGGAAAGGGAATAAAAAGAAAAAGAAGAAGGAGGAGGCGGAGGAGGATGAGAAGAAGAAGAAGAAGGAGGGGGAGGGGGAGGAGAAGAAGAAGAAGAAGGAGGAGGAGGAGGAGGAGGAGAAGAAGAAGAAGAAGAAGAAGAAGAAGAAGAAGAAGAAGAAGAAGAAGAAGAAGAAGTTGTTGTTGTTGCATCAAGTTTAATTCATCAGATTAACATAAGTTGTAGGCCTACTGATAAAAGAAAAAAAAAGAAGAAGGAAGAGGAAAGGGAATAAAAAGAAAAAGAAGGAGGAGGAGGAGGAGGATGAGAAGAAGAAGAAGAAGAAGAAGAAGAAGAAGAAGAAGAAGAAGAAGAAGAAGAAGACACTAATAATAGTTTGATTATACGCGTACATGTAAGCTTACGTGAAGAAACATCAAATGAAATGATTGAATAGGATTGAATTAAATTAAATTACATAGAATTTAATATAATTTTAATTAACTGATACTGTAATTGCGTTGAATCGCGCACATTGAATTGATTTGAATTGAATTGAATAGTTTGGTTATCGGACCTTGATGAGGATTTATTGATGGCAATATGTCCCGCCGGCAGTGAATGATGGGAAAGAGAGAGAGAGAGAGAGAGAGAGAGAGAGAGAGAGAGAGAGAGAGAGAGAGAGAGAGAGAGAGAGAGAGAGAGAGACAGAGAGAGACAGACAGACAGACAGAAAGAGGGCTTGGTTGCGGCATGTAAAGATGAACGGCCGAGCCGTAGTGGCTATTTAGCATTTTAGGCAGTGACCGAACCTTGCCTTCTGCTTTGATGCAAAGGGTTATTAGTAAACAGTTTGGCGGATACTAAATTATTTCTTCATTGGTCATTGAAGGGAGTGCGACGTAAAACCAAGGAATGTTCTATTAAAAGGCAGTGTTTTGTTCGAACTCCCTTGTAAGGCCAGATGCCAGATGTAGACAATGATATATGTAGCGCCTTGAGCATTTCTTGAGCTGAAAAAGCGCTATCTAAAAAGCTATTAAATAAATAATGCTAGATTTCCTTACCAGAAGCCAGTCTGGTGTAAGTGAACGGAAGGTTCACTTCAGAAAAAAGACAAAGATAGGTCTACCATCTACCACCATCCTCAGAAAGCTGTCCCTCTAAAAACAAAATAATTAACTTTATTGTTTCACTTACCACAAAGTTTAGTTTTTAGTCAAGGTTTCCTCTATCCACCCGGAATAAAAAAAATATTTTCAAATTTAGCTGTCGATGCCAATTTTCTGGCGTTAGGATCCTGTGGTATCTAATTAGAAGAAAAAAAAAAATATATATATATAGCAGAATTGTGACCCTGTTTGACGTTATTTTCCCGTCACGATCTGTCTGCAAGGCGAGAAAAAAGCATGTAATTCGCCTTCGTCGTCATCATCGTTGTCATTATTATAATCACTATAATAATCACCATAATAATAATCACCATAATCATCATCATCATCATCATCATCATCATCATCATCATCATCATCATCATCATCATCATCATCATCATCATCATCATCATCGTTGTCGTCAACATCACTATCATCATTCCCCTCTTTATTACCAAGGCCATGACGACGACCACAACCACCAAAATCATCCCTTCTCAAAACCACCAGTATTTTCTTATCTTCTTCATCTTACTCATTTTCCACCACCATAATTATTAACCTCCGCCTTTTAAATCACCAACACCTCCACCTCCACCACCACCACCATCATCATCATCAAGCGAGCGTTGTGGCCGAGTGGTCTAAGGCGGGTCCCCCGGGGACTAACTTGCCTAGTCCACAGGCTAGAAACCAATGGTGCCAGTGGGATCGATCCAGCATCTGGGCGTTATGTTTCTCAGAATATTATTTACTTTCGACACGGGCAACGTCTTGGCGGTTTTCTCCGGGTAATCCTGCTTGCTCCCCCAGTAAGATTTCAAAAACACAAATAATATTACCTATTTTGGGTTTGAACGCGCCACAGGCTGCGACCAAAGAGCGTATTATAGAAAGAGGGTGAACTTGGTCCAGAACCGCGAGACGGAAGATACGAGTTACGCTCCCTTGTCGACATGCTAAAAATGGCTCGTGGCAGAAAGACAAAAGGCGACCGAGTAAAACAGGGCGGTGACTTTTGCACAGCCATCAATTGCCGTAATGCCAGATACAAGAAAAGTTGTGATGGCAAGTTCTTTTTCAAGTTTCCAAGAGACAAAGAAAGGTAAATTGCAATCGAAAAACTTCTTTTTTGTGTGTTTATATAGGCCTAAACCAAAGACCGCGATCATTCATATAGCAGATGATGAAATATAGCCAGCCCGAGCAAAGGGAAATAATCCGTGAGAGCGTCTCGCATTTTTGTATAGGACATAATGGAAGTTCCCTCTCTTTCCGTAATAAGCTCTTTGCTGCGACTACGCCTTTTTCAGGGGAGGCGACCCAGAATTTCCCGAAAAAAAAGAGAAAATAAAGTGTCCAAAACAATTTTTTAAATACAAAAAATGTTTGCATCATCATCATCATCGTCGTCGTAACAACCATCCTCCTCCTCCAAATCCTCCTCCAAATCATCATCATCTTGATTTTCATCATCCAGTAATGTTTTCACCACAATGTTAGTGCTATCAGCAGGACATTGACTGTTTGCTTATTATATTTCTATCTGACAGGTGAGTGTTTGCAGCAAACCGTACAAGCTTGTGTTGTGTCATTTACTAATTGACCGCTGACAGCAGCTTTCAGCATTGCCAGTCAGCGCAAACTGACCGGATAATCCTGGGGTTGGTATTCAGGAAGAATTTACCCAGTGGATACATCCGCGAAGCCGTACAGTCGAATACAGATTTCCCCACTGCATCCCGGATGTAGCCACTGGGTAATTGCTTCCTGAATAAGGACCCTGATCAATAATAATTTAGGTGTTTATAGCTGCCGAAGCGATCGATGATGATGATGATGATGATGATGATGATGATGATGATGATGCACCTTTGGTAGACGTTTTCTGAAGCAGCGACGGCTTCTGGACGATATATCTTCTGCTCAGTCGTGACCGCTGACTGTGGAATATTCTGGGAGACACCTTCTGACAGTGGTGAGCATAAGATATTTACCACAACCCGTCGCTGCTTCAGAAAATATATACAGCGGGTGGATGATGATGATGATGATGATGATGATGATGATGATGATGAAGATGGTGGTGGAAGTGGTTGTGGTGGTGATGATGATTATGATAATGATGATGTGGTGATGTTGATAATGCGATGATGATGATGATGATGATTTGAGAAGGAGACTCGGAGGATAGATATTCTATTGACGACGACGACGACGATGATGATGATGAAGATGTCCGCATATTTGTATCCTAGGAGAGTACGTCATTACCCGAATGCCAATGAATTGAATTAAATGAAATGTTATGAAATTAATGTCATTTTAATTAAATTTTCAATTCTTACTGTAGGATTTTTTGGGATGATAAGAACGTGGCATTCAGTACATTTCTGAAAAAGTTGTAGGCTAAATTTGTCCTGTGTACGTGCCTATGTGTTTGTGTGGGTGGGGGTTGGGGGTGTGTGTGCACGCGCGCGTGTGTGCACGTGTTTGAGTATGTATGTGAGTACTGACAGAGTGAGGGTATCATTATTATGTATGTTCTAAATATGGATTATAAATACCAAAGAGCTTAATGATAGAAAGAAGGGGAACTTGGTACAGAACCGCGAGACGGAAGATACGAGTTACGCTCCCTTGTCGACATGCTGAAAATGGCTCGTGGCAGAAAGTCAAAAGGCGACCGAGTGAAACAGGGCGGTGACTTTTGCACAGCCACCAATTGCCATAATGCCAGATACAAGAAAAGTTGTGTTGGCAAGTCCTTTTTCAAATTTCCAAGAGACAAAGAAAGGTAAATTGCAATTGAAAAACGTCATTTTTTGTGTTTATGTAGGCCTAAACTAAGACCGCTGCAGTGTTGTTAGTGTTAAAACAATCGGAGAGCGGCTTGAATGATTCATGTTATACCTATGTGCTAAATCCAAAACAGTTTGCTTGCTGACAGTTTACGTTCAACAGGTCGCTCACTGTTACGTTATTGCTAGGTTGTTTGACTATATTTGTGCTTATATTTCAAAAGTAGATGTCAGATTGGCAGTTTGGCTTCGTCAAACTTCTTATGTTAACAAGTTAAATTAGACTAAGTCTGTTTTCTCCTCGTGATCAAATACTGTGCAAGATAACCCCTTACCTAGGCACAAAAATGGTCCTTGATCTGTTGTAATCCCTTTTCGTTTGAGTGTAAACGGGGAAAAAAAAAGAAATGTAGATACTCAGTCCTTGTTCTGATCTGTGAATTTCTGCGCATTAGATCTATATTGCGTGGAATGTTGTAGTCTAGGTTCTGATTGTTCTGTCTTATTGATTAATTATTTTCCATGAAGTGACTGATGTTATTAAGCCAGTGATGTGGGAGGTGAGAGGGTTGGGGGTAGGGGGACACCTGATATAAATTAAATTCACACTATTAGTGAAACATTTTGTTATTGTGCTTTATTGTGATTAATTGATTGAATGACAGAGCTCTCTCTTCCCCAACCCTCTCTCTCTCTCTCTCTCTCTCTCTCTCTCTCTCTCTCTCTCTCTCTCTCACGATTATGGATTTACACAGTTTCGGATAAATGAAACAGTCTATCATGCATATTTTAATTTTAAAATATCTGTCGTTGATTAAAAAATAATAAATTCAAGGGCAGAAAACGAACCTATGACATACACACATAAGCAGCATAAAAGCACCTAATAAATGTCAATAAGTAAACATAAACAAAAACAAAAACAAAAAAGACAGCAGTAGCGGAATGTTTATAATAATGATGGTTAAAAGTTTGGTTTTTGCAAACTGTCACGGCCCCCGAGCGGGTTCCGTAACTTCAGCACAAAAACACGAGTGACAGGAATAAAACTCAAACAAAATAAACTAACACAAAATGCCAGAATACAAACACACTCTTTTATTCCACAATTAACAGGCAAACACAGGACCAATGGGAAGCTAACCACCCTCAACCCCTAAATAGACCCCTGTCCCAATACTAGCTAACAATTACCTCCCCTTGTAACAACCCCAAACATAACTAAACAACAACAGTTTCTTTACAAAATGTGTACAACAAAAGCACAATCCATAAATCAATTCAAAATGTAAATCTTCAAATAATAAGCAATGGCGTTTGAATCTTTAATCATAAATTACTATCTAGGTGAAGCTGTGGCACAGAAGCACTGTTCCAATGTTCTTGTCAAGTAGCTCAGAGAGCTAAACAGTCTCTTTCACAATAAGCGGATGATTCTTCTAACTAAATGAATATGTTTTTAGGTGTGGTGCAGTGTGAGTCTGTGTGTGCATGAATTAGGTATGAAAACCTCCTGTAATAGTGTTGCCTCGATACATAGGCAAAACCTGCAGCAGTGGCAGAGACCACCACAACACCTCTCGGCTGTAGAGGCAAAGGCACCCCCCAGGCTGGCTAGAACCCAATCAGCGTCAACAACAGCAACATAAGTACAGCATAAGAAGCAACATCAGAAGCAACAGCGTTGAAATAATGCGTAGAAGTAACAGCCCAAACCTGTAAGCATATACACAGTCTTAACAACCTGCCTACAAAACAATAAACACTATATAATATAATATAACACGCCGTTCTCCGTCCACCATCTTGACCTGTATATGAATACCATGATAATAATACAAGTCTATACACACATTTCAATAATATAAATCAACCTTTGATGCTTAATAATTCACATCTTCTATAAACACAAATGTTTATATAAATGTACATAATCATTGCAACCACACTTCAATCACACAGTCCTGATTCATTCCGCCTCCCTTCATCATCACGGTCACCCCCAACAATTATAACACATCACGATTATCTCCCTTCTTTCATACTATCTTGCCGTACCATACTGTAAACATGCTTCCTTCATAATCATCGCTTCATTCTTTGTTCAGCATAATACATTCTATCGCTCTCTCCATACATACACCCCCACTCTCTCTCTCTATATTCCCCATCGTCGCCTTTGACCCACTTTTATAACAACAACAGCAACGACACTTCCCCATCACATATATAATAAGAAAATCATAAGAAAATCATATAAAATCAACAAAATTCATTATGCATCCTAAAATACATCCCCTTCCCCACACTCATCACCACTCATACGCGTACGCAGTTCTCGGAGTGCGCCACTAAAGAATTAAATAACAGGGTTTGCTCACCTTTTAGGCCCCGGCTCGTGACACACCTTTCCCCCAACACCACAACACAACACAGTACTGTCTCAAATACAACTGGTTAGTCTTTTGAGAGTCACTTTGTCTTGCTATTGCTGGTTATTTCACTTTCCAAATAACACTTATAACTGAGGATGAGGTCACCTTAGCTCTGTCACAGACACTAAGTCTTGGTGGGTGTTCAATCGAGAACGACACACACCTTAAGAATATAACTCTACATTCATTGACAAATGGCAGTTAATACTCTTCCTCTCGAACTCTAAACATCCTTATCCCGACGAGGGCATAAGACCTTGGGTGGCTATATAGACAATAAACACACCCTTCCAACAGTACCCTACACTACAATGACCTCTGTCACAGGGTTGCTGCCTCGTTAGATTCGATCCTCTCGCAAAAGCATCTCAAACCACTCTGCCCTACCAAAACCGCGCCGGCCACAAGCAAATAGTCGAGCTCTCGTCAGTATGCACATTCTTTATTACGCGTATCCCTGTTCTGAATTTGGCCTACCCCCTGTCTTCTACGTTACGCACGGACTTTACGAAACTGCACTTTCATACGCAAAAAGTAAATCGGTCACGCTAATCTATGTACACTATATACGGAGAAATGTAACTTCGTAAAAAGTATAATTCTCCCTGCTATCTGAAAACTCGTGTCGTCACACAAACGTTGCCATAAAAATGTTCTTTTGCAATGGCATAGGCTCAATAAGTTACCATGCACAGATCATTCATATAGCAGATGATGAAATATAGCCAGCCCGAGCAAAGGGAAATAATCCGTGAGAGCGTCTCGCATTTTTGTATAGGACATAATGGAAGTTCCCCCTCTTTCCGTAATAAGCTCTTTGCCCATACTATGGATTGCGTGTATAACACTTTCCCTCACCGGCAGCGAGTACATATATATATCGATAGATAGGACGATCTACATCAAATGTACAACGAGACGAAAATACTAACAGGCTGACATTAGAAATAGACTGTATTGCTACATTATGTCTACAGAGAGATCAACAGACTAATAACGGGGCTTTGGCCTAGCCATGGCATTTGGAGAGACTGTTTCCGCTCTCAAAGCCTATTTTCAGAAACAGGAGGTTCCTATGTTGAAACATTGACTGTTCGATTCGGAAACCTCAGCAAACACTAAAATGCGCCAACCTATATTTTACTTTCGATT
This sequence comes from Oncomelania hupensis, assembly GCA_036898135.1. NCBI lineage: Eukaryota > Metazoa > Mollusca > Gastropoda > Littorinimorpha > Pomatiopsidae > Oncomelania > Oncomelania hupensis. Next base: position 56,940,993 of record CM072521.1, read on the forward strand.
TTTTTTCCCCTTCATGACGTCATACTAAGCCGGAACGTAACTCATTCTGGTATTCAAAGACAGAAGAGCGTACCTAATAAGTCAGTAGCCATTCTCTACAAGTTGTCGTCGGGCTCTGGAAACATAATAAATATGAAAAAAAAAAACACCACACACACGATATCATCAATAGGAAGAAAGTACGGATATATAACTTAAACCTCGGCTACTCTCTGCTAGCAAGTATGACTAGGACTAAGACAGTAATCGACCGACTTGATGATGATGATGACGATAAAGATGATGATGATAATGATGATGATGATGATGATGATGATGATGATGATGATGATGATGCAGTCTTGTATAGCTCTGATACCACGTCAAATAACATGTTCAATGCGCATGTTGGAAGAGAGATTGATTAAAAAACAAAAACAGCCATAATAAATAGAAAAATCGAAAATATGTACATATTTACAGTTTTGCAGGGTGTCTATATTGATGTTTAGAGAGCTTGTTGAAACAGATGGGTCTTGGGCAACGTTTTGAAATTCGCAAGACTGTCTTTTTGTTTCAGTTGAAGTGGCAGTGAATTCCAGAGGTAAGGTTTGTAATGGCCTTGTATCTCATTGTCTTTTTGTTTGTGTTCATATCCTATCCCTTGCCTGTAACTCGAAAGTCATTGGGGCACAACAGAATGATGATCGTTTAACCAGCGTACTCCATCTTTCTCTGTCCTCAGCAACTCTCATGGCTTCGCTCAGTGTCAAGCCAGTCCATTCTCGAATGTTGTCCTCCCACCTCTTTTTCTGTATCCCTCTTCTTCTGCCTCCTTGCACCGTGCCTTGCAGGATGGTCTTTGCAAGGCCTGACGCTCTGGGGACGTGGCCATATCATAGGAGTTTCCGTTTCTTCAACACTGTGACCAGGTCATCGTGTTGTATAATGGTTTATGTTATGGTCTGTCGGACTTCGTCGTTGATGATGTGCTGGATACACTGTAGGAAATGCCCAGAAGTCTTGTGTAGCACCTCATCTCCACGCTTTGTATTCTTCATTCTAGGTCTGCTGTGAGTGTCCATATTCCACAAGCGTATAGGAAAATGGAGAATTCAAGGGAGAGCAGCAGCCTTACCTTGGAACGTAGACTAATGGTTCTGTATTTCCAAATGGGCTTCAACCTTGTCAGGTCAGCAGTTGTTTGTGCAATCCTGTAGAGGATTTCTTGTCGGGAAACATTGTCTGATACAATGGTTACTAAATATTTGAGGGATTGACCTTTGACTTTGATGTCCGTGTTGATGCCATTGGTGTTGCTGGTCATCATTTTGGTCTTCTCTGCACTTATTTCCATTCCAAAGGCTCTGGAGGTAGTGTCAAGCCTCTGTACTAGCTGTTCAAGTTCTTGTTCATCTCCAGCCAATCCATCAATGTCATCCGCAAAACGGAGGTTGGAGATTGATCTACCCCCTATGCTGACTGTGCCTTCGTGATTTGCAAGGGTATCTGACATAATGCGTTCCAGGAAGATGCTGAAGAGTGTTGGAGAGAGTAGTCTTCCTTGACGCACGCCGACTGTTGTTCTGAATCAGTTCCCGATGGCGCTGTTGTGGAGGACTGCACTGGTAACCTTGTCATACAGGCTGTTGATGACTTCAATAATGTTAAGGCTGATGTTGTACACTCTCATGGTTGCCCACAGAGCTGCATGACAGAATAGGTCAAACGCTTTCTTGAAGTCTACAAACGCATAATAGAGATGTTGTTGGTGCTGTCGGTATTTCTCGCAGATTATTCTGAGGCTGAAAATCTGCTCAATATGGTACTTCGCCCTGCCCTGAATCTTGCTTGTTCTTCAGCTATGATTTTTCAGCTTGGGGTTTCAACCTGTTGAGTATTATTTTTAGGAGGACTTTGCTGTGATGGCTCATGAGTCTGATGGTGAGGTAATTTTCACACTCCTGAAAGTTACTCTTTTTGGAAAGAGTGATGACACGCGACTGGATCCATGGTGTGGGCCACTCCCCACGCTGCCACATATTGTTACAGATAATGGTGAGGGCGTCAATCATCGCTTCTCCTCCTGCTTGAAGCAATTCCGCGGGTATGTTGTCCACTCCCGCTGACTTCCCCTTCTTCAGCGATTGCACTGCTACCTCAACTTCTTCTCGGAGAATTGGGAGGATTTCTTCTTCTTCTTTTCTGTTCTAGGGACACGCTAGGACTGATGGGTCTCCATTTTATTTGGTATATGTGGTTGTAAAGGTCAGAGCAGAACTCTGTCCAACTATCCAAGACTTCTTGTTCCTCTGTAAGCCATACTTGCTTTGGATCGTGGAGACCCTGGGCTGTTTAACACTTGTCAACCGCTTCACAGTCTGGTAGGCATTCTTGCTGTTGTTCTTATTCAGACTGTTCTCTATTTCCTGGCATTCTATCCAGTTCTCTTTTGCTGTGCGCATGCCTTTCCGGATGTCACTGTTGATTTTTCGGTAAGCATCAGCTCCCTGTGAGGTGTTCTTTTTTTTTTTTATATATCTTCGTTTGTCACACAGGTCCAAAAGTTCAGGTGTGATCCACGGTTTCTTCTTTGGGCAGTGCTTGCCAAGGATCTCAGAGCCGGCATCTGTCCCAGCTGAATTGAAGGAGGTGGTCATGATGTTGACATGTAATCTTACTTCACCCGCTCCCAAAATGAGCAGTGGTGCAAATTTCCCTCCAGTTGTGACTTTGAATGTTTCAATCACCTCCGGGGCCTTGCAGTTTGTCCAGGCCGAACTTCAGTCTGTGCACTTTGCTGTTTTGACTCTCTTCAAGTGGTGCCGGAGAGACATCATCACAAAATCGTCGTCACTTCCGATTCTGCTCCCGGAAAAGTGCGTGTGAGTATTGAATAGAACAGAATTTCATTACGATTAATAATGAATAAGCAGAGAGAGAGAGAGAGAGAGAGAGAGAGAGAGAGAGAGAGAGAGAGAGAGAGAGAGAGAGAGAGAGAGAGAGAGAGAGAGAGAGAGAGAGGGGTCACCATATTTATAATTAAGATTAGTGTTCAATTATTAGCACGGAATATCACAACGATAAATAGAGAATAAAAGTTGTCATGTCAAAAAGGGTCAGCTTGTTTCAACAGGCGAGGTAGACTAAGGGAGAAAACCCAGAAAATATTTTGTTGCTCGAGTTTATATTTGGTTTGCTCCCTTTACACACTTCACTTGAAAGGAAAGTGAACCAAAATTATTTCTTGGAGATAATAATAATACTAATACTAATAATAATAATAATAATAATAATATAACTTTATTGATCTCAAACTGAGAAATTCGATACATGGTCTGCAATCCGACATAAAAAAATTGAGAGTACATGGACAAGAACTTAGAGACGTATTAGCACATTACGCATGCATAATTATATAACACAAAATATTCACGTTTCATTACTACTTGTAAGGCACATAGACTGGACATTGCTTTCAAGTTCTCGCACAGCACACTTACTATCACATTTATTCCAACATTGAACATGTCATTTCTCTAAGATACATAGACTAGATATTGCCTTTCTCACTGCATATTATTACATTTGTTCCGAGATTCCTTCTCATCCTTAACACACACATACACACACACGCACACACACATACACCCACACCCCACACACACACACACACCCACATACCTAGTGACTTGGAGCAAACATTATTGACTAGATTGCCTTCCTCACTACATGTTATCACAACATATGTTCCAAAAAGACCTTCTCATCCTTCACACACACACATTATCACAAACACATACACACCCATAGTGACTAGGAGCAAACATTATTGACTAGGATACGTTCCAAATATCACTTAAAAATTGCATCAGGCGAAATCATATCTCACAATGAACACAATTGTATAGATCATGAACTGTCATTCCTGCAATCTTGCACGCAACATATTCATAACATGAATGGAATTGGGCACAAAACTCTTTCTTGTCCTCACTGTGGACATTTTAGGCATTCGATGTCTGCGCCCTGACGGCATGAGTTCATAGTGTGTAGCCAGAAAATGGCTCGGGTCACTCGCAATCTTATATGCCTTTCGCTCAACCTGACGTTCGTACAGCACACACAATTCATCCTGCCTTTCACCCGTCACTTTCGCACAGACGTGTACAATCCTGTTCAATACGTTCTTGTTTTTCTCACTCAACCCTCCATACCAACATAGGAAGCCAAAGGTCACAACAGACTGAACAAAACATCTGTAAAAGTTGGTTAACACGGGACGACTGACATTGAGGGAGCGAAGCTTCTGAAGGCAATATATTCTAGATTGACATTTTTGTGTATAATAATAATAATAATAATAATAATAATAATAATAATAATAATAATAATAATAATAATAATAATACAGGATGCTATATGCGCCTTTCCCCAAATCATTCAGGCTCAAAGCGCGGCGATCTTTACCAACATACACGCTCACCTGTCTCATCCACCCTCACACACACCAAACACACATCCATCACTCACTCAAACAGGTGGCGTAAAGGCAGGGAGATCGCTATTAGAAGACGGAAAGAAAATCGAATTTTTATTTTTGAAATTTTTATATTGACTGCGTCCTGTACCATTATTGAAGGGAGGGAGGAAACCGGAGTGCCCGGAGAAAACCCTCGGTGACCTCAATAGTCTTGTACCTAAATCACATACGTTCGCCCCTTGCGGGAATCGAACCCGCGACCTTCGGCATAGGAAACCGGCGACTTATCCACTGCGCCACGACACGAATGTTGGAATTAAAATTGAGTTTGTTGTCTACAATGGTGCCTAAGTATTTGTATTTATTGACTCTCTCCACCCTTTCTCCCCCTATCTCCAAGTCTGGTATGGCAACGGGGTTTCTTCTAAAATCTATTATAAGTTCTTTTGTCTTCTTTACATTCAGGTTGAGATAGTTATCATTGCACCATGCGGTGAACTTAGAGACTTCTTCTACATAGACGGAGTGAGAATTTGAGAGATCTTGTAGAGCGGTGTCATCAGAGTATTTGATGAAAGGGGTGTCAGTGGAGCCAGAGCAGTCGTTTGTGTACAGTGTGAAAAGAACAGGGGAGAGAACAGTGCCTTGGGGAGAGCCAGTGGAGGTGGAACGGGAGGAAGAAAGACAGTGTTGAAAGCGGACAGACTGTGAGCGGTTGACAAGAAAGTTGACAATCCAAAGAACCAGTCTCGGACTGACAATCAGAGCCAGAAGTTTGCGAGCCATGAGGTGGGGTCGTATGGTGTTAAAAGCGGAAGAGAAGTCTATGAATAGAATCCTAACAAAAGAACCAGGTTTTTCAAGGTGGACGTAGGCATTGTTGAAGAGAGTGTTACGTTGAAACGCGAACGAAAGTATGTCGGAAGCGTGTACGATAGATCTAATCGTTTCGTTTTGCAAAGTATTCAATAATGGAGTTTATTTACCTTTGATTTGAGTTTGCATTGTTGTTAGGAGAGGTTTTGTATAACGTTGATAATTTTCGTTAGTCGATATCGTTGTAGAATTTTCTGGATCTGTTTGTTTACTATCGATCGAAGTTTCTTGATGGTCGTGAATGTTCCCGGAAGTAGAGGAAATAGGTATGACGTAAGTCAGTGATGACGATCTTTAGTTCGATTGGTGGCAGTACGTCATTTCTACCATGTACCAAATTGTTCCAGAAAAGAGAGAGGTTATTTAATCGTGTGCCGAGTTGCTGTTGAGAGTAAGAGTAAAGTTGTTGATAGTGATTCAAAGAGTTGCTGTGAAAGTTGTTGAGTTGAGTTGAGAATTGTATGCAGTTGTTGATGTGTGCTGAATAAAAGTGGAAAACTTCATACGTCGACTTTGTGACTTGTATGCTGTTTGGACGGGCTGCGTGAATAAACGAATCTGAGTTACACAACTATCAGGAATTCAAGCATCGGGGCTGAATCAGATACTGATAGAAAACACCATCATCGAACTGAGTGTAACAGAGAGTGAGTGTTGCGTCATCGGTTGATCTTCTGTGCTTGTATGCAAACTGAAGTGGGTCAAGGTACGTTTGTGTACTAAACAGGAGAAACTTCAACACAATGCGTTCAAAACACTTCATCACTATAATAGTTAGGGCTACTGGTCTATAATCATTTAGTTCTGATGGGCTCCTGGACTTGGGAACGGGACATATAGTTGAATTTTTCCACACAGATGGAACAACAGAGGTTTTCAAAGACCAAGTGAACAACTTGCTAAAAACATCACACAGCTGGGAAGCACAAGATTTTAACAATTTACCACAGACGTTGTCAGGGCCAAAAACTTTGCGGGGGTTGACCTTACGAAAAAGGGACTCAACCTCGTCCGCCTGGATCTCACAGTCCAAGATGCCTAGGTTATCTCCCGCTACTCCCTCCACCCTCCCTTGCAGATATCACATTTAGCAGGTCGTCTGCTACATCGCAAGCTCAAAGCGGCAATAGAAGTCATTTAGTTCTTCTGCAAACTCGCTCCTCTTTTCCTCACTAAGCTGACAATTACTCTTAGGCTTACTTTGACCAGTCAATACTTTTAAACCATTCCACGCCTCCTGCATGTTGCCTGACTTAAACTTTTTCTCTACTTTGTCCTTATTAGTTTGGGAACGAAGCAACATAATGATGAGCAGTACAGGGGCTCATTCTTCATAAAGACAGTGATCGAGTGGAACAACCTCGACGATACCACCGTCACCATGCCCACGCCCAACGCCTTCTCAGCAGCGTTAGGGCGGCAGAAACCTGTGTGAACAACCCTGTGTTTTTATCAAGTTTTTAACTATTTAGATTAGAACCTTTTAAACAGACAGTGTACCCATTGCCTACATCTGGGCAAACGGACTGTTAAAACCGCTAGGTACAGCAGCAAGAAGACCAGCTGAAGTGTAAATATGACTGTTAAAGAATCTTTATTTTTTAGTTGCGCACACCCTAAAACGTCACGTTGATAGTCGTCATCGGCTTCTGTGGCGCACCCGCCAACCTACATCCACAGGCGGGATATCCAGATCCAGATCCAGATCCAGATGATAACCATTGATGTTCATGAACTGCATTTACGGCTGAGTATTGTTACTTGAAACAACCACATTAACACACAACAACAACAAAAACTTTTTTTTTAATAGTAGAAAATAACACACAAGATTAACACAAAAATAACAAACAACAGCGCTTTTTTCAATGTTCGTTGATTTGATAAGATAATATTTGATATTATGACATAATAAATTCTTGAATATTCTATCCTATCCCATAACTCGAAAGTCGTTGGGCCACCACAGATGATCGTTTAACCAGCGAGCAATCCTCGATCATGGCTTCGCTCAGTCTTAATCCAGTCCATTCTCCACCTCTTTTTCTATCTCTCTCTTCTTCTGTCTCCTTGCAAGGCTTTGCAAGACCTGATGCTCTGGTAACGTGGCCATACCATAGTAGTTTCCGTTTCTTCACCACTGTGAGCATGACATCGTGTTATCCAATGGCTTTTGTGGTGGTCTGTTGGACGTCGCCGTTTGTGGTGTGCTGGGTATAGGAAATGCCCAGAAGTCTTGTGTAGCACCTCATCTCCATGCTTTGTATTCTTCGTTGTACATCTGCTGTGAAGGTCCATGTTTCGCAAGCGTAAAGGAAAATGGAGATGACAAGGGAGCGCAGCAGCATTACCTTGGAATGTAGACTGATGGTCCTGTTTTTCCAAATGAGCTTCAGCCTTGTCAGGGCAGCAGTTGTTTATGCGATCCTGGAGAGGACTTCCTGTCGGGACCCATTGTCTGATCCTAAATATTTGAAGCTATGCACTGTGTTAATGGATTGGCCTTGGACTGATATGGATCCGTGTTTATTCCATTGGTGTTTTTGGTCATCATTTTGGTCTTCTCTGCACTTATTTCCATTCCATGGGCTCTGGAGGTGGTGTCAAGCCTCTATTACAAGCTGTTCAAGTTTTTGTTCCTCTCCAGCCAATCCATCAACGTCTTCCGCAAAACGGAAGTTGGAGATTGCTCTACCCACTGTGCCTTTCGCGGTATACGCTGGGCTCTCGCCTTTTCATGTGGAAGTGACGTTGCGTTCTCTATAATTAGATAGGGAAAACCCCTCGCGTGTCTAAAATTAGATTTTTGCTGGGAATCTCAACTCGCGCGAATGCTATAGTAGGCCTAAAGTCCTTCTCCTACGCACCTAAGCAAAGTTGAGTTGTACATTTATTTTACACGCATGCTGTAATACTGTATTTCCGATTGTTTATATTTATCATTAAAGCAATGATTGTTTTGTTTAATATATAGAAAATTAGCTTTTTAAATGTATATTTCTCAGAACTGAAAACAATTTGATTGGTTTTTTTAAATTTTAGATGATTAAATTTTGTTCTATTTGTACTAGATAGCATGTTGATTTATCCTTTTATTTTATTTATTTACTTATATTTAAATTAAATTTTTTTTTTTATTCCTTTTATCTATTTATTTATTCACCTTTTAATTTCTTATTATTTTTTATTTTGTGTTTGATTGTCAATAATAATGTAAACTTGTAATCCATCTCTTGGTGAGGGATATATTATATTCTAACACAAGTATATCAACTAGTTGATATACTTGTGATTCTAATTATAAATTCTATATACCCAGCCTTCTTTATTAGGTCAAGAATAAAGTGAATTGACTTTTTTAAAAATCCATACATTGATTTTTTTTAATCATTGTTTTATGTTCCACATTGTTTAATAGTAGTAATAATATTAATTAATAATAATATTAATTAAGTAATAATAATATAGTAGTAATAACAAGGTATTATTTATTTTATAGAAATAAGATAATAAAATAAAAGGCACAGTGTGGTCTTGCGGTAGCCAGGTTAACCTTACAATAGCCATTTGGTGATCTACCGATGTGTCGGAATGGAAGAGAAAGATTGACTGGCAAAAGGTAGGATCGACTCGAGTTTTGCCTTTTGGTTCATGCAGGAGCACTTTTTATTGCGTGTGGTTTAGGTTGTAAGTTACAGTCTATATTTATTTATCATGTAGGCCTAGTTGAAATCCTTGTTATTACTACTATATTATTATTACTTAATTAATATTATTATTAATTAATATTATTACTACTATTAAACAATATATCTTCTCTTAGGAGATGTTTAATAGTAGCATTTCATTTTGAGTGTGTCAGTGCAGATGCTGCTGATTGTGTATGTTTGTGTTTGTTTTTAAATGTGTGTTTTTATTGAATTATAAATTCATTGTTTTGATACTTAACGTGAGTGTGTGCATGTTGAGCATTTATAAGCTAGGCTCGTTTGTTTTGTTCCCAGAAGAGCTCTGTGATGTAAAACAAAAACATGGTTAAGTTGAATTTTTTTTTAGAAAATCAATGTCTTTATATACATGTGTGCGTGTGCGTGTGTGTGTGTGTGTGTGTGTGTGTTTTCTTTTAGTGTTTTGTTTTGTTTTTGTTCTTTGGGGAAAAGGGTACTCGTTTCTTTTTATTACTACCAAGCACACGCAATAAGTCAACACACACAAAACAGACATAAACAGTGATTAAGTCTACAAAAAAATTAAAGACACAACAAGGCTAAGAAAAGTTTCTTTTTTCAGTTTTCTTTGTTTCTTATTTCAATTTTTATTCATTAAATTATTTAAGTTCTATAAAATAATTAATTTAAAATGGTTGTATTATTACTATCAATACACCTGATCATACAGTTTCAAAATTGAAATAAACATGTTAATCAATCAGTGACAGCACAACTCTGATGCATAAAATGGCAAGGACCATACTAGTCTCCTACATGAAATGGTGAGGACCATACAGGACTGCTACATGAAATGGCAAGGACCATACTAGTCTACTACATGAAATGGTGAGGACCATACAAGTCTACTACATGAAATGGTGAGGACCATACTAGTCTCCTACATGAAATGGTGAGGACCATACTAGTCTCCTACATGAAATGGTGAGGACCATACTAGTCTACTACATCAAATGGTGAGGACCATACTAGTCTCCTAAATGAAATGGTGAGGACCATACTAGTCTACTACATGAAATGATGAGGACCATACTAGTCTACTATATCAAATGGTGAGGACCATACTAGTCTCCTACATGAAATGGTGAGGACCATACTATAGTCTACTACATGAAATGGCGAGGACCATACAGGACTGCTACATGAAATGGCGAGGACCATACTAGTCTACTACATTAAATGGTGAGGACCACACTAGTCTACTACATGAAATGGTGAGGACCATACAGGACTGCTAGATGAAATGGTGAGGACCATACTATATAGTCTACTACATGAAATGGCGAGGACCATACAGGACTCCTACATGATATGGCGAGGACCATACAGGACTGCTGCATGAAATGGCGAGGACCATAAAGTCTACTACAAAAAATGCTGAGGACCATACTAGTGTACTATATAAATTTGCGAGGACCATTCTAGTCTACTACATGAAATGGCGAGGAACATACAGGACTGCTACATGAAATGGCAAGGACCATGAAGTCCACTACAAAAAATGGCAAGGACCATACTAGTGTACTATATAAATTGGCGAGTACCATACTAGTGAAATGCTCAGATAAAACATAAGCGACATCATTGTCAGTCTCGACTGTTCCAATTATTTTTTGGTCGTCTTGAAAAACTATCGATAAGTATGCCGTAAGCGCGGAAAGTCGATAAAATTATAGGCCTAGCGGGAATTCCCTACACGCGCCGCAGCTATCTAAATTTAGCTTATGCAACGTCACTTCCACATGAAAAGGCGTGCCTTCGTGAAGTCTCCTCTCTGAAAATCCTTACCGGGAAGAGAGGGGACTATAAACTGATTAAATAAATAAATAAATAATCTGCAAGGGCATCTGACCGGATGCGCTCTAGAGGACTAGTGTTTACTTCCGCCGTTTGCGTCATTCGCCTACAGGTACAGATGCACCACAAAAGTACTCTCGCGCAGTAGTGTGCCCTTTCCAACAGTGACCCCACTGTCATCTAAACTGGAAAATCCGATGGGACTCAAAGTTGGCCAAGCAGCACGAGGAAAGAATGACGAAACAACTGTTTTTCTTGCGGCACAGTGTGGTCTTGCGGTAGCCAGGTTAACCTTACAATAGCCATTTGGTGATCTACCGATGTGTCGGAATGGAAGAGAAAGATTGACTGGCAAAAGGTAGGATCGACTCGAGTTTTGCCTTTTGGTTCATGCAGGAGCACTTTTTATTGCGTGTGGTTTAGGTTGTAAGTTACAGTCTATATTTATTTATCATGTAGGCCTAGTTGAAATCCTTGTTTTTTTTGTTTTGTTTTTTTGTGTTGCTTTGTTTTTTCACTGCGTGAGTGGTTTGATAGTTTGCGTGCCCTTGCACTTGAGAGAAATCTTCTAGCTCTCGTTTTGTAAAGTGCGTCTTCGCTTGCGATTTTTTGGTCTGGCATGCTGGATGTGGATCTCGTTTTGCCTCTCGTTTAGAAGTTTTCGAGTGTTTCTTTCTTTCTTTTTTCTTTCTTTCTTTCTTTCTTTCTTTCTTTCTTTCTTTCTTCTTCTTCTTCTTCTTCTTCTTCTTCTTCTTCTTCTTCTTCTTCTTCTTCTTCTTCTTCTTAATTCAGTCACTGAGCGCTTGGATTTAATTCTGGATAGTTTAGCATATGTCCTGGTAGAGGCCTAGTCAGTACAATGACATGGGACAATGTTATGCATAATTATTAAGTCTTACGTCAGACCAGTTCATTTCTAGTAACCTGGCTAAGTTAGCATAGCGCATAGCATAGCATAGTTCGGCATGCAGGCTAAAAAGCCTTTGGCCCACGTAATCGATCTTGATGATGGTCCCAAGACCCAAGCCCCTGGACTCAGTGCCTACCAATTTAGAATTTTTTAGACTCCAATTTGATGGAGTAGATGCTAGCCTTAAATAACTTGTCCATACTGTTCTTGAACACATTAAGTGATCCAGCATCCACAGCCTCGGCAGTCAGGTTATTCCAAGGGGTTACCACTCTATTAGTAAAATACTTATTTTACTAATTGTTCTTCTATTAATATATGTGTCATACATTACCATTCTACCATTATCATATGTTCCTTTTCTGTCTGACCCAGCAGCCCCCATTAAGTACAGCACAATTCTTCAACAGATTGAAGTCAATTGCCTACACCAAAGAAGAAGAAGAAGAAGAAGAAGAAGAACTCTTGTAACTCTTTTTCCAGGCAAATCTGGCTCACAAATTGTAAAAATCATGGAAGTACATGTATACAAACTATGTACCAGAATTTTAACTTGGACAGTATTTGAAATAACTGGGTAACATAACTACATTTCTTAAAGGTAATTAATTTTTAAACACAAACATGGTATTTAGAAAAAGAAATTTTTTATGTTATTTGTTTGCAACTGTTTTATATTTTTAAAATTAATTAATTAATAGTCCAAATGAGAGACAATAAGAAAGAGAGAGGGAGGCAACCACATTTTTTTTGGCTGTAATTTTTAGGTATGGATGCGTGATGTTGCGTCCCTTTTATCTATGTCCCTGTTTGGCTCATAGATCAGCTTTGTGGGCATGTGGGTAAGTTAGAAGTGAGGATGGGGGGCAGGCAACCACTAGCCAATGAAAAGGGATGTAATACCTAATTTATTAATGCTAAACAGCTAATTTTCTGAGCTTTCCAACTGGTGCGTTTTGGTTTGCTGGCCATATAATTGTACAGAGAAAAAAAAAGAAAAAAAGAAGCAAAATGAGGATGATAAGATAACATGACATTGGCATAATACTTTGTCGCCACTGTTGTGTGACGACTTATCTCGTCATAAGCAAAGGGTAAATTAATGCTAAATATTACATAGTAACAATATTTTTCATCATGCATGCACACACACAACAATAACACACACACACACTCTGTTTTGGCCTAAAGCTACTACTACTACTACTACTACTACTGCTACTACTACTGCTACTGCTACTGCTACTACTATTATATACAATTCGTTTTGTGCAGTTCTCAAGCTACGCATACTCATCCGTTGCTTATAGGCCAGATACCGGGATGGGAACATGTATCAGAACTTGCTGTCAGTGTCATTTAATAAAAAGTTTTTAAATGTTATTTTCATATCATTTTTATAGAGCACTTTTCCAGCTCAAGAGCTGCTCAAGGATCTGGCCGATACAAGATCTAGCTCAACCCTCCTCCTCACACACCCCCCCTCCAAGGCGCATACTTGCAACTTTTGGCGCATAATCTGATGTCCAGACAACTGAGCACAATCCTGGGCTCCTGGGGAAAAGGGACCTACAAGGTTCGAAACAGCCGACTGCCTGGCTGTCTGGGACAGGTAGAACCGGCTGCCGGACAGGTTGGATAGTGACCCAGCCTGTCCCACAGGACAGGTATTTTTCAGCTGCCAAGTCATTTGGCGTCAGTAATCTTGGGTTTGTTTAACACTGAAAATGGACCGTTACGACTTCACAAGCGACACTGAAACAGTAGTGAATCCAAAGCAAAAGTGTTTGAATGTGCAATGTGCTGCAATAAAAAAAGTGCTTCAATACTTTTGGCTTCGATATCTTACTTTTTGTGTTTCTTCATCACATTTGTGAGGAAAGTTCGGACAGGCTGAAAACGTTTTGGGACAGGAAAAATATTTGACAATAGCAAAAAAAAAAAAAGTTGTCGAACTTTGGACCTATTGCGTGCTGGGTGTAGTCTATTTGTGTAGCCGGCACTCGCCCGTCTAGGACATGAGCATCAGGATCTTTAGAGTCCATGCGATGAAATGCGTGCGTGCACAGACTAGTCCTCAGTTTATTCTTTCATCCAAAGGAGTAAAAATGCAGTTTTTTAGTGTGATTTAAAAAAAATAAATTGTTTTTTGTTTAAACTCACAGCTGTCAACGGGGTTTGAGCTACTGCCTGTACAGGCTGCAATGTTATCACTTGATATTCCAGTACACTGTGTACCACTGAGCCAACTGCATTTCCAGGCTTCATCTTCTTCTTTTTCTTGTTCTTCCTTGTCAAGGACAGTGTTTAGGACGAACACAATTTGTTCGCCCTGGACACAGCTTAACAGTGCAGGGCTGGTGTTGCCTTGTGTGTGTTATGCAAATAGTTTGCACTGTTGGAGTATTGCCATTTTTTGGGCGCAACATGTTTGCCTTGAGCAGTATGTGAATATGACCATGGCAGTGCATGTTTCATTTTTGTTAGCTCAAATATTTAGCGATCTTAATGTCTTTATGCTGATCAGGGTTGCTGAGGACAAGGAAAGATGGAGTAGTATGCTGGTCAAACGATCGCCTGTTGTGCCCCTACGACCTCCGAGTGATGGAATAGGATAGGATAGAATGTCTTTACGTCACATGTTTGAGTGATAGAGCTGTGTGTGTGTTGTGTATGTGAGACAGTGTGTATGAAACATGTGAGTGTGTATGTCGGTGCAGGTTGATGGCCGCACTTTGAGCCCCATTGGTGTTTTGGGGAAAAGCGCGTTTATAGCATCTTTTATTATTATTTATTATTATTATTATTATTATTATTATTATTATTGTAGTTGTTGTTATTAATAAATTATTTAGAATAGAAACCATTGTTTTTATCGTAGAAAGAGAGAGAGAGCGCTTTCAGACACTGGATAATCATGTAGAAAAGGAACTATAGTAACTCAGAAAACAGTGGTCCTCCTATATAGAGTGGAGGACAGGATTGCAGGAAGACGTTCACCTTACCTTCACAGTATAAGGCAGTTTCATACTATCAGCTTTGAAGGGAATTCTTCATTGTAAACACGGAGGTATTATTTCCTGTTCTACATTGTTTTTAATCATACTGAATAGGCATGAGGCAAATATTTGGAATAGAATACCTTGTGTTTTTTTTCATAATGAGTAGGCAGTATCTTATATTAGGTAACTATTATGCGCTGTTCAGTTGCCCTTGCATGTAAGATAGTTTACCTTTAGCAATATGAATATGACGCGCAAATATTTTGTGTGTAATTAACCGTGGTTTGCTCTAAATATAAGTGGCGAAGTAGCTTAGTGGTGTGGACAATGTTATATTAAGCAAAGTTCAGAAATAGCTAGGCCAGTATTAACTTCCATAAGAAATGCCTAGGCCAGTATTAACTTCCATAAGAAATGTCTAGGCCAGTATTAACTTCCATAAGAAATGTCTACACAGTATTAACTTCCATAAGCCATAAGAAGTAGCTAGCTACCTATTCCTTGTGGAAGTTAATACTGGCCTAGCTATTTCTTATGGAAGTTAAAACTGGCCTAGACATTTCTTATGGCTTATGGAACTTCATACTGGCCTAGCTATTATGGCTTATGGAAGTTAACACTGGCCTAGCTATTTCTTATGGAAGTTAATACTGACCTAGCTATTTCTTATAGAACTTAATACTGGCCTATCTATTTCTTATGGCTTATGGAAGTTAATACTAGCCTATTTTTTTCTTATGGCTAATGGAAATTAATACTGACCTAGCTATTTCTTATGGCATATGGAAGTTAATACTGGCCTAGCTATTTCTTATGGCTTATGGAAGTTAACACTGGCCTAGCTATTTCTTATGGAAGTTAACATTGGCCTAGCTATTTCTTATGGCTTATGGAAGTTAATACTGGCCTAGCTATTTCTTATGGAAGTTAACACTGGTCTAGCTATTTCTTATGGAAGTTAATACTGGCCTAGCTATTTCTTATGGCTTACGGAAGTTAATACTGACCTAGCTATTTCTTATGGCTTATGGAAGTTAATACTGGCCTAGCTATTTCTTATGGCTTATGGAAGTTAACACTGGCCTAGCTATTTCTTATGGAAGTAAACACTGGCCTAGCTATTTTTTATGGCTTATGGAAGTTAATACTAGCCTCGCTATTTCTTATGGCTTATGGAAGTTAATAATGGCCTAGTTATTTCTTATGGAAGTTAATACTGGCCTAGACCTTTCTTATAGAAGTTAATACTGGCCTAGCTATTTCTTATGGAAGTTAATACTGGCCTAGCTATTTCTTATGGAAGATAATACTGGCCTAGACATTTCTTATGGATTTTGGAAGTTAATACTGGCCTAGCTATTTCTTATGGAAGTTAATACTGGTCTAGCTATTTCTTAAGGAAGTTAATAAAGGCCTAGCTATTTCTTATGGAAGTTAATACTGGCCTAGCTATTTCTTATGGAAGTTAATACTGGCCTAGCTATTTCTTATGGAAGTTAATACTGGCCTAGCAATTTCTTATGGAAGTTAATACTGGCCTAGCTATTACTTATGGAAATTAATACTGGCCTAGCTATTTCTTATGGAAGTTAATACTGGCCTAGCTATTTCTTATGGAAGTTAATACTGGCCTAGACATTTCTTATGGCTTATGGAAGTTAACTTAAGAAATAGCTAGGTCAGTATTAATTTCCCTAAGAAATAGCTACGCTAGTGTTAACTACCATAAGAAATAGGAAAGAGTTCAGTAATGTGTTATAGATATATATGTAAATGTGTCTTATCTGAGCTGTTGCCCATTTGTGCAATTATTTACTTTAGCGGTATGTCATGATTTACAGCAGTTTGAACGTTATCAGGCAAAACCCATAGGCCAGTATTGTATTACATGTATTTTATTTTCTCTTCTGTTTTGTTTTGTGAACATTACGTTTACATTGAGTTTATACTAACATAACTTAACTTGCTGTTCTTCACAAAGAATACATTGCAGTGTTCATTTTTGGAGCACCCCTTTTTAAAAAAAAAGTGAGATTGGCATGTAAAATGTCAAACTAGTGCACCAATCTGTGCATCATTTCAATATAATTCCAAGCAATATAATGCAATACAATACAAAACAATACAATAATTATTGTATTCACCTCAAGGTGAGCAATTACAGTGGCAGCATCAGCACATTACAATAACACGTGACAAACACTCTGCGAGCAATCACAGCTAACATAAATGTACAAATATTTCCATATGCTATACCGTCTGCTAGAACTAACAAAGGACAACCCCCATACAACCGTTTAGAACAACCATTTTAGATCAATATTTACCCGTGTCATTTTGTTTTTGTTGTTTGTGCTTTGCAGTTTCAGTTCCAAATGTTACTTTAAAATTAGTATCAAACTGGTCGTCCGCTTGGGCCCATACTAATCCCCTGATTGTTTTTCCATACGCGAGGGGCAACTGACCCATAAGCTTTCTATCCCCCCCAAAATGAACACTGCTTTGCGTTTAGCATAAGGAATAAACCAGTGTGGTATTTAGGTAAATCCATCTGTGTGCTGTTTTGGATGCAAATCATTTGTAGGCTATGTTGTCCTTCTAGTGTTCAAGTGCCCACCCTTATCGTTGACAGCTTTTCTTGCATAGGTTCATTAGGGTTCAGGATCTGGGATCTGGATATGATATGTCACATGCTGTTATTGTGACAGACTAGGGCAGCACACGATGGCTTGTTTTGTTGTTTTTGTTCAGTTCATTCAGATCAGTTCTGTTCAGTTCACAGGGACTATAATTATAAGCCTCAGGGCTTTTCTTGTTTTGGGCATTAAGCATTATAGCCAGTGTAATGCTGTAGTTTTGTTTATGAGCATGGGCCTACAGTTTTGGAAAAAAAGTATTTATTAAGGTGAATAGAATTGAAGGCAAAAATTCAAAACCACATGCTGCATTTGGTTTTGAATGGATCATTGTCTATTATCTACTTACTTATCCCTGAAATGTGTGTATTTGCATGCGTGAGTGTCTTTCATATGATATAATGATGTGTGTACTAGTAATACTGTGTCATTATTTTTTTTCCTGAGCGCACTGTGCATGCTGCCACAGCATGGCGAAAAGCGCGCTATGCAAGTGTTCAATATGAACTTCACCTGGGGGTTTGCTGACTGGAACCAGAAAAAGAAAAATGAGAGGTCGATCTGGGATAATGCCAACAAGCTTCCAAATGAATAGGCAGCATTTGTAATTGCGAGCTTGCTTTGTAGGAAATCAGGTGGATTTAAGTTAAGGCCCATATTTGTGGAACTTGCTTGAGTGGTTGCTAAAAATAGTCAATGGGAAAGTCGACCATGATTAGAAATCAGCCTTTATGATAATGTTTGTTTGTTTGTTTAACATGAGGCAAATATTCTGCTAAGTCATCTTACATATAAATTATTCATTCATGCTTGGAATTCTGCCAACACTGTTTTTGAAGGTTGGAGTCATATATTATCATATATTATAAAGTGTTGTGCATATGTTCAGTTGATCATTTGAAGCACGGTAAGCAGTTGTACTTTTTGCTTTTAGATACATGGACTTTTAAGATAAGAGTATTTGACTTCTGAAGCCAGATCAGGGTGAACAATACAATATTCAATACAACATATACAGAGGTGCCAACCAGTACGGATTGACCGTATTTAATTCCGGCGAAGTGAATTAAATACGAGATACGGTAGCTTTTATAAAAATACGGAGGAAAAGTTGCTGATCGTTTATCTTTGCCAGTGGTGCTTCTGTACCGGTTTCTGGTCTCATAATAGTACTCCTGCACTCACTGAACGTCGCTGAGTTCAACAAGCTGATTTTCATGGTGATTTTAGAGTAAAACAAGTGTGGTGTTCAACAAGCTGATTTTTATCGTGATTTTAGAGGATTGAAAATAGCCTTCTGTTTCAGAGGGAAGCCTGTCGTTACTTTATAGTGTCATAGGCTGGGTTTTGCGAGAGAAAAAAAATACTGACAAGTGTTAAAAAATACTGACAAACGGGTCCGGAAATACTGACAAGAAGATTAGGGGGTTGGCACCTCTGCATATATTTATTACACCAAAATTACAGCAGGTGCAGAACCACAGTTTAAAACAATATCCTATCCTATCCAGTTGCTATCGCTATCCTATCCTAAACCATAAAAAAGAGTGCTGGGGGTTTCTGTATAAATAGTATCCCCACTTTGTGGAAATGTAGTGCTTTAAATTACCACTGTTTCTGTCATTCTTATTTGTTCTTTCTCATTTCTAGTTTGTTCTATCAATCTACTACTATCTTCTTCGCTAGACCAGTCACCTACCTTTTTCCTTGAAAATTCTCTCAAAACTCCTCGTTTGTGTATGGGATCTGTTGGGTCAGCTTGGGGCTATTGGACACTTTCTGTCAAATGGTCACTGGGGTTTTCTGTGGTATTATTATTTAGCAAAGTAGGCATTTTTTTTAAGTTTTGTGTTTTGTTAATATTTTATAATGATGTTTATATTCTGTTTTGTTTTTGTAAAGGGGGTTCGATAAATTTAGAGTAAAACCTCAGTGTCCACTGTATAGAATGCCTTTATTGTAAAGTGTCCGACTGGTAGAGTGCCTTCAATGTTACCATTAGAGTTGTTTCAGCAGATCTTTTATAGGGATCAGGGGTTAGTCCACTTTCAACCAATTTGTTGTCCTGATTTGGCTCTTTGCAGTCCGTAGGACCCTATAAACAATGACTAACTAACTGCTACTAGAAAGTCATTGGGGCACCACAGATGATCGTTTAACAAGCGTACTCCACCTTTCTCTGTCCTCAGCAACCCTCATGGCTTCATTCAGTGTCAAGCCAGTCCTTCCTTGAATGTCGTCTTCCTAACTCCTTTTCTGTCTCCTTCTTCTTCTGCCTCCTTGCACCTTGCCTTGCAGAATGGTCTTTGCAAGGCCTGCTGCTCTGGTGATGTGGTCATACCATCTGAGTTTCTGTTTCTTTACCACTGTGAGCAAGTCATCATATATTATATATATATATATATATAACACGATTTAATATTAAATAAAATAATATATACAGTAAGAATTTGCAGTGAACCACTTTCATCATATCACATGCACCTTGTAAAAAAAGAATTCCAAACAAAACTCACTCGCAATGTTTCAGATCTTACAATAGTACAAAGTATGTCAAAGCATACACACGAGTTGTCAGTTCATTTGTCAGCAGCTAAAATAATTTCCCCACAAATTTGACTTTTTACTTCAATAATAATAATAGACCTGTCTATTGTGACTGAAAAAGAAAAGCAGTTGTAAATATTTTCTAATGTTCACCTGGCAATCTGATGACCCAAGTTGGAATCTCGTGGTGGGCAAGACAAAAAGTGGCCATTTTTTACAATCCATCTTAGCAGTCACAATATGATTGCTCTGGTGGTTCAGTGTGGTAGTGGTTCAGTGTGGTAGTGGTTCAGTGTGGTAGTGGTTCAGTGCGGTGGTGGTTCAGTGTGGTAGTGGTTCAGTGCGGTAGTGGTTCAGTGTGGTAGTGGTTCAGTGTGGTAGTGGTTCAGTGTGGTAGTGGTTCAGTGTTGATTTAGTTCCCTATCCCCCTCTTGCCTGGGATGATTATATCAGATCTGCCCTTCATTAAGGAAAGAAATGGTTCTCTGTTCAATTATTTGAAAACAATGCATCATGGTCTTCAACAAGGTAAAATCCATGTTCAGGTTTGTCTTTGTCGAACAAGGTAATGAAAACAATGCCTCATGGTCTTCAACAAGGTAAAATCCATGTTCAGGTTTGTCTTTGTCGAATGTGGTGATAAAAAGGAAGCCATTTGTTTCGGATATGTAAAAGGGAAATCAATAGAACTATTTGAATTGTATAGTGCGACTTTTAGTTAGTTATGTAGATTAACGTCCCCGGACACATAAGCGTATATGGGACGATGCACAACTATGCGACTTTTGTCATGACAACCAGCTTAAGTACATTTGAAAATTGTGTGTTATATAAATTGAGGCATTATCTATCTTTACAGGTTGTTGTCAGCTGTCAGCACTATTAACCTGCCAAACTGGAGTTTCTTTGTAATGTCTGTCTGTGACTCACATTTTATAGACTGGACAACTATTCCTTTACTCACACCTCATGATGAAATAAGAGATTTTGTTTCTCAGTCAGTGTTATCTTAAATGTTTTACAAACCTTTATGTCTACGTTAAACTATGTTGCTTTGTGATCATAAAGATAGCTACCAAGTTGGGAATAAGATGTGACACCACAATGTTAGGCAATACAGTAGACATTGCTCTTAGCAGAGAATAACATAGCATAGTTTGGCATATAAGCTAAAAGCCTTTGGCTCTCATATTAAAGCTTGATGAGGGTCGTAGATCCAGACTCCTGGCCTCAGTGCCTACTAATTTAGACCTTTTTAGACTCCAAATTGGTGGATTAGATTCTATCCTCAAATAACATGTCTATACAGTTCTTGAACACTTTCAGTGATTCAGCATCCACAGCCTCGGCAGTCAAATTATTCTAAGGGGCATTGACACCGTTAGTAAAATACTGCTTAAATTTGCGGGTATTATTAGAAGTTTTTACTAAGTTTGAACTAGGGTCATCGTTCCTGCTGTAGATGATGAAAGGTTCATTGGGAAATAGGTTTAAGAATGAGAACTTTGTGTTAGGATGTCATTGATAAAGAAAATACAGCGTGATGTGTGCGTGCATGTGTTGAGTGAGCAGTGACCAGAAAAAAAGGAGATAAGAAGATTGAAGGTCCCTTACCTGAATTTACCCAAGTGCTGCTGAGTACATGTGACTGAATAGTTTAAGTCTTGAATGTAATGGATTAAGTACACCAGATCAGTACTTCTTTTACAGGCCAAATGAAAAGATTTACTAGTTCAGTTCAGTTCATTTCAGTTCACAGGAACCAAAAGCCTCACTCAATTTTATGAGCATTGAGTTTCTCTACATACAGGCATTACAGGTACAATTCACTAAAAGACTTCTTTTTTTCTTTGAAGGAGTTACAAGGCAACTTTAATAGTTATGCCAGCATGACTGTATTGACTTACATATTCTTCTCTTTTTGATGTTGAGAGCTTACTATCAATGTGTCGATCATTGTTTGAGGGGGGTCGCTGTTAGTCTGTAAAGGTTTTACTCTTTTAAAGCTTGCAGAGTGGTCAAGAGTTAACTATAGCAGTACTAGTGGTGACATTGGTAGTCAGAACCCTATCTTTACAACTCCATTTATGGCTTATTCTTTCTTCTTTCTTGTCAAGGACAGGACTCCGTACTTCTTCTTCTTCTTAATGATGACTTCGTTCTTGTTACATGGTACAGAAATTTGTTCTGGCTTGTTAAACAGTGCAGTCATAATTTATTATTTTTTTCACTTTCTTTTTTTTTTTTGTGTGCAGAGCTCTGAGATCTGTCAAATCATCTGAGACATCACATCATCTAAAAAATGTCGAGGCAAGGTGCCAAAGCCCAAGGTCATGACCTTGAAGAAGTTCAAGGTCAAGAGAGGAGAAGCTGTTGCCAGAGGGTCAAGGACATGCTCAGTTTTGTGCCCAAGGGAGCTACACCTCCCAACTGGCCATTCTTATGGCTGGTGTTCATCTCTTTGGTCAGTATCCTGCTTTTTGGATGTATGCTTGGTTGAGTGATTGAGTAAATCAATCAATGAATTAATTACTAGATTGTGTATGTTGGTTACAGATCGCAGCCATTTGAGTCCGATGTTGGAATAAGGCCCGGTGTGACATCCTCAAAGTTCCTAGTATCTTAGTTGGGCTGGGAGCGACTGGGAGCATTCTGATTGGTCGACGCATTACAAAATTCGACCCATGCGCACAGTGCTATCGTAGTCTTAGTAAGGATTATGGTTAGGGTTAGAGTTAGGGGTTAGGGTTACGACACCTAAGAACATCGCGACATGACCTTGCGCATGTGCAAAGGCGCCCAGATAAATAAGAGACCCGGAACTTTGATGATGTGACACCGTATAGCATCCAGTATATTATTATTATGATTAGTAGTAGTATTTTATTTTAATTTTATGATTCTTATATAGCGTTTTTTCAGCTCAAGAGCTGCTCAAGGCGCTGGCTGATACAGGATCTAACTCAAGCCGCTTGAACCGCCCATCTGCTGCCTTGGGCGCACCGTCTGACGCTCAGACAACTGAGCACAATTTTAGGTGACCGGAGAGGGGAAGAAGGAAAAAACTATACACTGAAACAACCATCAGACTAATAGCAACAGTAAGATGGCCAGTGCTCACAGCCAATTTTTATGTCCAGGCCACCAGAAATTGAACCCGCAACCTTTGTAAAACGAGCTTGCCACTCTACCAACTGAGCTATACCGTTAATAGGAGTAGTGCCAGAATATATAAGATGATGATAATGGAGGTTTAATTAAGGTCTACACATGCCATTGGCAAACAGGAGGAATACATCATTGCTGGGAACAGGACCTAAATCAACACGGAGCCATCACAACCACCACTACGTAAAAAATTTTGTAATGGAATCTTGGAAGATTTACATTGAAGTTATTTTCTGGATTCAAAATAGGACAACATTTGTTCAGATTATGTTTTAACAGATATGAGGTGGGGTTGAACACATACAAACATGTCTGCTCTTTCTTATCAGCATTTTTGAATTGTTGCAGTTTTCCAGTGCATTCACCTTGACCTTCTTGTTCCCATTTCTGCCTGCCATGATTTTGGTATGTATGCACTGACCTTGTTTTTCTATTGGTGCTTGTGGGTGTGGGTGTGTGTGTGTTTACCAGCAACAACGTTTTTTTCCAACAGCTGCATTTTATTTATTTGTTTCTATTTTTGTGGTTATTGAAAAAAAAAAATTCATATCTAAAAACTTTTTTCTATCTATCTATCTATCTATCTATCTATCTATCTATCTATCTATCTATCTATCTATCTATCTATCTATCTATCTATCTATCTATCTATCTATCTATCTATCTATCTATCTATCTATCTATCTATCTATCTATCTATCTATCTATCTATCTATCTATCTATCTATCTATCTATCTATCTATCTATCTATCTATCTATCTATCTATCTATCTATCTATCTATCTATCTATCTATCTACCTACCTACCTACCTACCTATATATATACATCACCACATCAGCACATCACCAATGACAAATGTCCGACAGACCATCACACAAGCCTTTGGACAACATGATGACCTGCTAACAGTGGTGAAGAAACAGAAACTCAGATGGTATGGCCACGTCACCAAATCATCAGACCTTGCAAAGACCATCCTGCAAGGCACAATGCAAGGAAGTAGAAGAAGAGGGAGACCGAAAAAGAGGTGGGAGGACAACATTTGAGAATGGACTGGTTTGACACTGAGCGAAGCCATGAGTGTTGCTGAGGACAGAGAAAGATGGAGTACGCTGGTTAAACGATCACCTGTGGTGCCCCTATGACCTCCGAGTTACGGGATAGGATATGAAAAAAATTTTTTAAAAATAATAATATAAATTAATATATTTTATACATATAAATATAAAAATTTTCATTAGTTTTTTTTTTTGCCATCCTTTAAAAAATATGATGTTGTTACAATGTAGAGCATATTGATATTCTTTATGTCTTGCAACCGCAGTGTCCTCTTATTTATTTATATGTATCTTTTTTTATTTTTATTCATTTATTTTTGTTGTTGTTGAGGAGTATGGGAGGGGTGTGTATATGTGTCTTTTTCACCTGTATTTTTTAGCAATAGAAAATTTCTTGGCTCCTGGCAATTACACCAACTGACACAGCTGTCGGCAGGTGAGTTCTTCGCCCTCTTTGTCCTCAAGTGGTGAGGCTACCCTGTGGCTTCCGTGCTTTCCGTGAGGCAGCAGTGAAGAGCCTCACTTTCAAAGTGGACAAGTATTTCCGTCACCCCCCCCCCCTCCCTTCCACCCACCTATGGAACATACCCTGGTCTCGTTCTCCCCCAAAACACAACCACCAAGCAACTACTAAACAACCACCACTATGTATAATCAAGGTAATATGTGGAGGACGACTGCTGGAGCCTTCAAGTAAAATGGACAAAATTGCCCAGTGGAGAAAAACTTTCCAGCGCATCCAATCTTAGACTCTTTTCACAACCTGTAGAAAATATTCAGCACGGGGAACACCACACCACTCTGTTATGTAATATTTGGCGGCAAAAAGAGTCTACTACTGTTTTGAACTTATTGGTGTCGGTGTGTCCAATGACTGCTTTCAGACCATGGGTTACAAAGAAGAAGACAAAGGAACGTACGCTGGCTTGATTGCATCGTCTGTCTTCGCTGGGAGAGCTGTAGGGAGGTGGGTATGCTTGAAATAAGATGTAGTGCAGTGTAGTTTATTGAAATGTAGTGTTGTGTAGTGTAGTGTAATGCAGTGTAGTGTAGTATAATGCAGTGTAGTGTAGTGTAGTGTAGTGCAGTGTAGTGTGGTATAGTGTAGTGTAGTGCAGTGTAGTGTGGTATAGTGCAGTGTAGTGTGGTATAGTGTAGTGCAGTGTAGTGTAATGTAATGTAGAGTAGTGTTGTGTAATGTAGTGTAGAGTAGTGCAGTGTAATGTAGTGCAGTGCTCTGTTTTATGTTGTGTTATATTGTATTGTATTGTGTTGTTGGGTCCCCTGTGCAGTTGGTTAGGGAGCTGGGTTCCTTTGCCCAAGGTCGCTGTTTTGAACCCCACAAGGAGTGACCTTGTGTGACTTAGGTCCAAGGTTTTTCTGTGGGTACTTCGGTTTCCTCCCTCCATTCAGTATTGGTATTGGGTGCAGTCACTCTTAACAAAATTTAACAAATAATGTATCAATTTCATTTCATATCCTTCATATCATATTATTATTCTTTCCCATAACTTGAAAGTTGTTGGGGCACCGCAGATGATCGTTTAACCAGCATACTCCATCTTTCACTGTCCTCAGCAACCCTCATGTCTTCACTCAGTGTCAAGTCAGTCCATTCTCGAATGTCCTCCCATCTCTTTTTCTGTCTCCCTCTTCTTCTGCCTCCTTGCACTGTGCCTTGCAGGATGGTCTTTGCAAGACCTGATGCTCTGGTGACGCGGCCATACCATCGAATTTCTGTTTCTTCACCACTGTGAGTATGTCGTCGTGTTGTCCGATGGTTTGTGTGGTCTGTCGGACTTTGTCGTTGGTGATGTGCTGGGTATAGGAAATGCCCAGAAGTCTTCTGCAGCACCTCCATGCTTTGTATTCTTCATTGTAGGTCTGCTGTGAGGCTCCATGTTTTGCAAGCGTATAGGAAGATGGGGTAGATGTCAACACCATGACCACCACCTTCAACTCAGCTGTGACAGATGCCACCACTGAGATCCTTGGCAAGCACTGACCAAAGAAGAAGCCGTGGATCACACCTGAACTTTTGGACCTGTGTAATAAACGAAGAGAGATAAAAAAAGAAAAAGAACACCTCACAGGGAGCTGATGTCTACCGAAAAATCAACAATGACATCTGAAAAGGCATGCGCACAGCAAAGGAGAAATGGATATATCAATGCCAGGAAATAGAGAACGGTCTGAACAAGAACAACAGCAAGAAGGCCTACCAGACTGTGAAGCGGCTAACAAGTGTTAAACAACCCAAAGTCTCCACGATCCAAAGCACATCTGGCATATGCCATACAGAAGAATAAGAAGTCTTGGACAGATGGACAGAGTACTGCTCTGACCTTTACAACCATACTATTACACCAAATGGAGACCCATCAGTTCTAGCATGTCCCAAGAACAGAGAAGAAGAAGAAATCGTCCCAATTCTCCGGGAAAAAGTTGAGGCAGCAGTGCAATCGCTGAAGAAAGGGAAGTCAGCGGGAGTGGACAACATACCCGCGGAACTGCTACAAGCAGGAGGAGAAGCGATGATTGATGCCCTCACTATTATCTGTAACAAGATCTGGCAGAGTTGGGAGTAGCCTACACCATGGACCCAGTCACTTGTCATCACTTTTCCCAAAAAAGGTAACCTTCAGGAGTGTGAAAATTACTGCACCATCAGCCTCATCAGCCATCCCAGCAAGGTCCTCCTGAAAATAATACTCAACAGGTTGAAACCCCAAGCTGAACAAATCATAGCTGAAGAACAAGCAGGATTCATGGCAGGGTGAAGTACCACTGAACAGATTTTCAACCTCAGAATAATCTGTGAGAAATACCTACAGCACCAACAACATCTATATTATGTGTTAATAGACTTCAAGAAGGCGGTTGACAGAGTCTGGCATGCAGCTCTATGGGCAACAATGAAAGTGTACAACATCAGCCCTAAAATTATTGAAGTCATCAAAAGCCTGTATGACAAGGCTACCAGTGCAGTCCTCTATAACAGCGTCATCGTGAACTGGTTCAGAACAACAATCGGTGTGCGTGAAGGATGCCTACTCTCTCCAACACTCTTCAACATCTTCCTAGAGCGCATCATGTCAGATGCTCTTGCAGATCACGAAGGCACAGTCAGCATAGGGGGTAGAGCAATCTCCAATCTTCGTTTTGCAGATGACATTGATGGATTGGCTGGAGAGGAACAAGAACTTGAACAGCTTTTACGGAGGCTTGACACCACCTTCAGAGCTTATGGAATGGAAATAAGTGCAGAGAAGACCAAAATGATGACCAAACACCAATGGCATCAACACGGACATCAAAGTCCAAGGCCAATCCCTCATCACAGTGGATAGCTTCAAATATTTAGGAGCCATTGTATCAGACAATGGGTCCCGACAGGAAGTCCTCTCCAGGATCGCACAAACAACTGCTGCCCTGACAAGTTTGAAGCCCATTGGAAAGACAGGACCATCAGTCTACATTCCAAAGTAAGACTGCTGCGCTCCCTTGTCATCTCAATCTTCCTATATGCTGCTTGCGAAGCTTGGACCCTCACAGCAGATCTACAACGAAGAATACAAAGCATGGAGATGAGGTGCTACAGAAGACTTCTGGGCATTTCCTATACCCAACACATCACCAACGACGAAGTCCGACAGACCATCACACAAGCCATTGGACAAAACGATGACCTGCTCACAGTGGTGAAGAAACGGAAACTCCGATGGTATGGCCACGTCACCAAATCATCAGGCCTTGCAAAGACCCTTCTGCAAGGCACAGTGCAAGGAGGTAGAAGAAGAGAGAGACCGAAAAAGAGGTGGAATGACAACATTCGAGAATGGACTGGTTTGACACTGAGCGAAGCCATGAGTGTTGCTGAAGACAGAGAAAGATTAAGTATGCTGGTTAGGCGATCATCTGTGGTGCCCCTACGACCTCCTGGTTACGGCACAGGATAGGATAGGATAGGGATAGGAAGATGGAGATAACAAGGGAGCGCAGCAGCCTTACCTTGGAGTGTAGACTGATGGTCCTGTCTTTCCAAATGTGCTTCAACCTTGTCAGGACAGCAGTTGTTTGTGCGATTCTGGAGAGGACTTCCTGTTGGGATCCATTGTTTGATACAATGGCTCCTAAATATTTGAAGCTATGCACTGTGTTGAGGGAGTTGCCTCAGACTTTAATGTCCTTGTTAATGACATTGGTGTTTTGTTGGTCATCAATTTGGTCTTCTCTGCACTTATTTCTATCCCAAATGCTCTGGAGGTGGTGCCAAGCCTCTGTACCAGCTGTTCAAGTTTTTGTTCCTCTCCAGCCAATCCATCAATGTCATCCGCAAAATGGAGTTTGGAGATTGCTCTACCCCTATGCTGATTATGCCTTCGTAATCTTCAAGGGCATTTGACATGAGGCGCTCTAGGAAGATGTTGAAGAGTGTTAGAGAGAGTAGGCATCTTTGGCGCATGCCAATTGTTGTTCTGAACCAGTTCCAGGGGTGCTTTTTTGGAGGACTGCACTGGTAGCCTTGTCATACAGGCTTTTGATGACTTCAATAATGTTAGGACTGATGTACACTCTCATGGTTGCCCATGGAGCTGCATGCTGGACAAGCACTTTCTTGAAGTCTACAAACACATGATATAAATGTTGTTTGTGCTGTAGATATTACTTGCAATTATTCTGAGGTTGAAAATCTGTTCAGTGGTACTTCGCCTTACCCTGATTCCTGCTTGTTCTTCAGCTATGATTTGTTCAGCTTGGGGTTTCAACCTTTATTTTCAGGAGGAACTTGCTGGAATGGCATGAGGCTGATGGTGCGGTAATTTTTACACTCCTGAAGGTTATCTTTTTAGGAAGAGTGGTGACAAGCGACTGGGTCCATGGTGTAGGCCACTTCCCACTAAGCCAGATCTTGTTACAGATAATGGTGAGGGCCTCTATCATCGCTTCTCCTTTTGTTTGAAACAATTCTGCTGGTATGTTGTCCACTCCCGTTGCCTTCTTCAGTGATTGCACTGCTGCCTCAACAACTTCTCAGAAAATTGGAACGATTTCTTCTTCTTCTCTGTTCTGAGGACATGCTAGAACTGATGGGTCTCCATTTGGTGTGTGGTTGTAAAGGTCAGAGCAGTACTCTGTCCATCAATCCAAGACTTCTTGTTCTTCTGTAATGCATATTCCAAACTTGCTTTTGATCATGGAGGCTGTTTAACACTTGTCAGCTGCTTCGTAGTCTGGTAGGCCTTCTTGCTGTTATTCTTGTTCAGACTGTTCTCTATTTCCTGGCATTGATCTTCTATCCAGTTCTCCTTTGCTGTGTGCATGCCTTTTTGGATGTCATTGTTGATTTTTCGGTATGCATCAGCTCCCTGTGAGGTATTCTTTTTCTTTTTCATCTCTCTTCGTTTGTCACACAGGTCCAAAAGTTCAGGTGTGATCCACAGTTTCTTCTTTGGGCGATGCTCACCAAGAGTCTCCGTGGCAGCATCTGTCACAGCTGATTTGAGGGTGAGGGTCATGGTGTTGACATCTACTTCATTAGCTCCCAACATGAGCAGTGGGGAAAATTTTCCTCCTGGTCTTGCAGTTTGTCCAGGTCGAACTTCAGTCTGATGTACTCTGCTATGTTTACTCTCTTTAAGTGGAACCGGAAAGACATCATCACAAGATCGTGGTCACTTCCAATGTCTGGTCCTGGAAAAGTGCGTGTCCTGCCAATTTTGATGCTTGATCAGAAGCATTTCTTGACCATGATGTAGTGTGGTTGTGATACTTCCCGCTAGGACTGTGCCAGGTCCATCATCTGGATTTTTTGTGTGGAGACCAAGTGTGTTTGCCAGTATCAGATTGTTGTATTTGGCAAACTCCAAGAGTCTCAGACCGCTGTCAATTGTCTCGTTGTTGCAGTGGGATTTACATGTGTCTCCCCAATTGTGGTGAGCATCTTGGCCAACCTTGGCATTCCAGTTGCCTTGTACTATGACTATGTCCTTCTTCTGCACTTGGTCAAGGACAGCCTGCAGATGTTCATAGAAATCCTCCACTTCGCTGTCATCATAGTCTGATGTTGGGGCATAGGCCTGGATGATGGTGATGTTAAAAGGGGCTGCTCTCAGACGGATGGTAATGAGTCTACTGAACACTGGGCGGCAACCCATGACAATGGCTAGAATGTCTTTTTGGACCAAGAATCCAACGCCGTGTTCATGCCTGTCATCTCTCCTGCTGAAATAAAGCTTGTGGCCTTTGTCAGTCGTTGTTTCACCTATGCCTTTCCAGCGCAGTTTGCTGATACCTAAAATTTTCCATCAATAGTGGTTCAGCTCGTGGGTCATTTCTTCTAATTTTCTTTCCGCAGCTAGGGTCCTAACATTCCAGGTTCCTATGATGATGTTGTCTCTTGTGCAGATCTTGCTAAGTTGTCCATCAGTAGCACACTTATCACCACCGTCCTTGTGGTCAAGGGAAGGCGCGGTTCTTGGTGACCTGGGTGATGACCGATCCGGTATGGAGTGAAAGGTTCTTTTCATCGTACGGTGTATCTTGGGCAAAAAAGACCTGACCGGGCCCAATCCTCTCCAGGCTGTTGGCCACAGCCGAAATCCACAAGTACAGTGTGGCTCGCTTTGGCCCCGAGCACGTGGTCGTTGTATAGTATATAGTAACTTGAGGTTCCTACGTCCTGGCTGATGACTTTTGTGTAGAAGACTTTCGCCCAGTGATGCCGTATTGACATTACCCCTGTTAGTCGCCTCTTATAACACGCCTGGAAACGTTGGGTCTATTCTATTCAGTGCGCCAACCCACATTTTCTAATAGCACCTTGCCTTTACACCACACCCTGAATAGGCCTTCTTGTTCTCCTCCTTTTTCTCCTCCTTTTTCTTCTTCTTCTTCTTCTTCTTCTTCTTCTTCTTCTTCTTCTTCTTCTTCTTCTTCTTCTTCGGTTCTATTGTATTCCATTCTGTTGGGTGACATTGTATTCACTTCACTTCCTTTCTTGTGGCTGCAGCTGCATATTAAAGGAACTGGTCATGCTACCAATAGACAATAATTAGTAACAGACTCTACGTAAAAAAGCATGCATGCTTATAGGATGTTCAAGGTAGGTTGCTCAGTTGTCCAGTGTGTTTGCCAGTGGTTTTCATGCAGCAAGTTAGCATCCAGTTGCTTGGGTCAGATCCTGATTTCGTCCTACTTTTTGAGAAACTCTTTGAGCTGTCCATTGCAATAAACAAGGCTGTGTTATCTTTAAAAATGCTCTTTGATAGAGTCTGGCACACAGGGCTGTGGCATGTCCTCTGGCTCTTGAGTATATAGAAGAGGACGTGGTTCAGTCAATAGAAGCGCTTATACAACAATGCCAGCAGTGCTGTCTTCATTACTGGTCAGATGGGGAGAACCTTTCCAAACGCAAATTACTTAATCGGAATGCATGTTAATGTCTGTACTTTACCATTTTTTTTATTTGTATTTTGTTTGGTCTAGCTTTTTCTGGGGCTGGCTGTCAGACTTCAAGGGTCGGCGCCTGGTCCTGCTGGTGACCATCGCCTTGAACGGCCTGTTCTCATTCCTCTTTGGCTTTGTCCACGACATCTACTGGGCCATGCTGCTTCGCTTCCTGGCTGGGCTCGCCAATGGTAATATCAAATGATTATTAACTAGCAATTGGGTGGCACAGCAGTGCAGTGGTCTGGACACACGCTAGCAATGTTAGGCAACGTTGGGCAGGGTTAGTACTTGGATGGGTGACCAATGCTTGGCTGGGATTGGCAACCACCCAACAACACAAAAGGATTGAAACAAGCCCAAGCACACTGCACTAACCCAGCTGTGACTGGGTACCTGGATCTGTTTAGAGCCGGGGTGGGTAAAGCAGCCAGGGAGAGGAGATAGGCATCTTCATTAAGCTGACCTAGAAAAAAGGGGCCCTCCCCAACTACCAAAAGAATACTGGGACATCTTTACACTGATAATTATCAATCTTGAGTTAGTCCGCTGATATTGGCAAGAGCCACCACTCTAAGGACAAAGGGGAGATAAGCCCACAACCCATTCTAACGGCAGCGTACACTCTAACCCTTCCCCATCATTCACTGAAAGAATCACCAGATTGATGGCAGCAGTAAGGAATTTTTTTTAATTTTTATGCCCGTCACCCCTGCCAGGGTATGGGCTGCCAACAACAGCTCTCCAGAGTCCTTTGTCCTGTGCCATTCTTTCTAACTGACTCCAGGTATAGACCATCTTGGCGGTGTCGGCCTAGAGGTCGCGTCGCCAGGTGTTCCTTGGACGGCCTCTCTTTCGCTTTCCCTGGGAGTTCCACTTCAGCGCCTGCTGGGTGACATTCGTCGCTAGTTTGCGTAGGGTATGCCTTATCCAGCCCCATCTCATTTTCCTGATTTCATCTTCAGCAGGGAGTTGGTGGGTCCTTTCCCAAATGTTGGCGTTGCTAATGGTGTCGGGCCAGCAGATCTGGAGAATCCTTCTGAAGCAACTGTTGATGAAGGACTGGACTTTTTTGATGGTGGTCCATGCCCGGAGTACAGCAATAGCTCTCCTGTCATCAGTCGCCTCTGTCCAGCTTGGGTCCACCGTGTCTCGCTGATGCCTAACACGGTCAGGTCATTATTCTTCATCTCAGCTGCCACCTGTGCCGTCTTTCCCGATTCGTACATGGTCCGGACATTCCATGTGCCGATGGTGGTTCTCCTGGTTGACGGAAGGATAGTCGTCTCTGTGGCTTCCTCTAGGCTTTCACCACAACGCGTCATAGGTCTTCGTGATGAAGTACCTTCCTCTCCCAGGATAAAGTGTTCTCTTTCTTCTGTTGTTTAGCGTAGTCTTTTTACAGGGTGGAGGTGTTAACCCCACGCCCAACCCTCCTCCTTTTGTAGCCGGGCTTGGGACCGTCCTTGGCAGAGTTGCAGCAGTAAGGTGCAGTTGTAATAGCTGTGCGCCAGGGAATGGAACCCACAACCTCTCGAACTTGAGCCGCTCACTCCTCCACCTGAGCTAGCCCAGCCTTGATCTATGAAGGTGTACCATTGCTGTTTTATCGACATTTGCGCAAGTTTTAGGGAACAAGTGCATCACTTTTATGCTGCAAACTCATGAGTCAACAAGCCCTTAGTTGCTGTTGTGCTGCTACGAAGATTTTAAAGACAGTCACAGCACCGGTGGCCCAAAACCTACGCTGACCCCAATCCCAATGTCAGAGGCTGTTGAAGGCGAAGTCCTACCTACACCCAGCCAGTGCTTGTTAGATATTGATGCTAGGGCCATGGTCTGCCTGTTTGCTGGAAACTGACCTATGTAATAATTGTATTGTGTGGTTGTTGCCTGTCAGGTACGGTGGGAGTAGCCAAGACAGTGTTATACGACGTGTCGGACAACACAAACCAAGCTTTCCACATGTCCGTTATCTCCATTGCCTGGGGCTCCGGCCTGATTCTGGGTCCCACCCTTGGAGGTATGTTTGCACCTGTACCAGATTTGAGGTTTGTTTTCACAGTATCTAAATTGGCTATAACGACAGGACTTAAAAAAAATTTTTTTTATACCTTTATTAACAAACCTCAAAACAAAAATCTTTAACTTTCTCCATCATGTCCCATTCTACCACTATTAGTAGTAGTCCACTCAGGAAGATATACAGACATTCCTGTAATTTCTCTCAGGAAGATATACATTGTAAAGAAAGTTTCTGAATGTTAATTATTATGAAAGTATGGTTTAGCGACATCAAGGAGATTGTTGCTGCATGCAGATAAAGAGTTGCCGAGTCAGGGTTTAAATTTGAACACATTTGTGACAAATTACTGTAGCTTGAAGTGCTCTGTTTTGTAAAGTTGTGTCTCCAGATGCAAATTTAAGTGAGGAAAATGTAAAAATTAATCAGCTTTAGGGGTGCATTTGTCCCCTGACCCACATCTGGGGTGTTGCCCTGGATCCCGCAGGGGCCTTTGCTCGCCACCACTCCCTCCACAATAATTTCCTCCTTTTTGCTTATTTCCAATTCCCATTAGTCCTCTCAGGAAGATGGACAGACATTCCTGTCATTCTTTTAAGGAATACATACAGACATTCCTGTCATTTTTTTAAGGAACATATACAGACATTCCTGCCAGTTCTCTCAGATATACAGATATTCCTGCCAGTTCTCTCAGATATACAGATATTCCTGCCAGTTCTCTCAGATATACAGATATTCCTGCCAGTTCTCTCAGATATACAGATATTCCTGCCAGTTCTCTCAGATATACAGATATTCCTGCCAGTTCTCTCAGATATACAGATATTCCTGTCAGTCCTCTCAGAAAGATCTGGAGACATTCCTGCCAGCTATCTCAGGAAAATACACAGACGTACATTCGTGTAATTCTTTTCAGGAATATATACAGACATTCCTGCCAGTTCATCAGATATACAGAAATTCCTGTCAGTCATCTCAGGAAGATATACAGACATTCCTGTCAGTCCTCTCCGATATACAAACTATCCTGGCTGTTCTCTCAGGTCTACCAGTTCTCTCACAAGCATATACTGCCAGTCCTCTCAGGAAGATATACAGATATTCCTGGCAGTCCACTAGGAAGGTCCCACGATTTTTATTTCGCCCAAATGTGTTAATTTTGTGTTAGATTAGATTAAATTAGATTAAGATTAGATAAAATAAGACAAGATAGATAGATAGATTAGATTAGCTTCGATTCGACTTGACTCGATTTGGATAGATAGATTAGATTATATTAAGATTTAATTAAGATTTAGATTAGATTAGATAGATAACATAGATAGATAGATAAATAGATAGATCATATCCTATCCCATAACTCAAAGGTCGTTGGGGCACCACAGATGATCGTTTAACCAGCGTACTCCATCTTTCTCTGTTCTCAGCAACCCTCATGGCTCATGGATAGATCTGCTATAACATATAACATTCCTGTATCATTATTGTTGTTATAACCTTCCTTTCTTTTACAAATTATTTTTAGTGGTAGCCCCTTCCTACTACTTGTGCATATTACCCAATGGTGAAATGATGAACGATGATGTTTGAAACTTTCTCTGTACTGTTGGCAACAACAGTTTTTCTTTTTAGTCTGGAATGTTTGTTGACTTGACATGATTAACTTGCTATTTAGCGAGAGTTGCGAAATAAAGAAAGAAAAAAAGAAGAAAGAAGAAAATATTTATTTTACTGTTTTGTGTTCGCAGGCTACTTAGCCCTTCCAGCGAGCAAGTACCCCACTGTGTTTTCTGAGGACGGATTTTTTGGCCAGTTTCCGTTTGTACTTCCAAGCTTTTGCTGTCTCCTTGTATGTCTCATCTGCTTCATCATTGTCTTCTTCAAGTTCCAGGAACCCAAAATGGTCCGGTAGGTGCCCAGATGACGATGATGATGATGATAATAATATTAATAATAATTATAGTAATAATAATATGTAATAATAATAATGATGATGATGATGATGATGATGATGATGATGATGATGATGATGATGATGATGATGATGATGATGATTTAATGAATATGGTGGATGATGAAGTAGAAAAAGAAGGTCCAGAAATGATTGTGTAGATTTTTAGTGGCGTAAAGATTCAAGATATTTTTAGCGTTCTCATAAATTACAAAGAAAATGCAGCGTGTGGTGGGGATAGCTCCATATCAACAAACTGGGAGACAATGATCCAGCAAAACTACTGTAACACCTGTGCCTAATTATATTTCATAAAGTGATAGACACTAACTGTAGCACTGCAGTGCAGTCAAAACAAATGAAGTTAACCTTCGCTTTCACAGACACGACACATTACACACACTAGACCATGCATAACCAAGCTTCCAGCAATCGGTCAGCGACTCTCACAAATAAAATGTACCAATGTACACATACTTCCAACATAAAATTATATAAGGAGGTAAAGTAACGATGTATAAATTAAAATGGCCACAAAAACCGTCAGTGAAGCGCTGTTCATGAACACACCGTTAAAGTGAGGGTGAGGAAAGTGCAGGGACATGCTGAACTGGAAGAAAATTGTATGAAGCTTTGATGTTTTGCGACGTTTTTCAATATCAAATGATCTCTCACCTCACACAGGAATACCGCAAAGGAATTGAAAATTGCTGCAGCAGGGGATGACGTTCACTCCGATGACAACGCTCTGGATGCCTGGAGCTCTCGACCGTCCGCGAAACCCAGCCCAAACGGCACTGTTGCCGACAATCTCAGCCCACAGCACCAACCTCTACTGACAGACTCGAGCCACTCCCTCGCTTTGTGCCAGTCCGCCCCTAATAAGCCGAAGATTGGGATGTCGCTGGAAACGCTGCATTGTGAATCGGATATTTCCTACTACTATGCAGAACTTGAGAGCGAGAAAAGAGAAGAGAATCTTACCAACACTAAAGAAAAATTACGCTTGAACGTAGCGGTGAATGGAGAAGAGGGAGGGTGGTATTCCCTTCACAATTTGAATTCCCATTCCGATATTGGGGACGCCACCGCTGCTCGAAAACGTCGCTACTCTCACGGTGATCACGCACTGCGTGAGAAAATGGTCAAACTACAGCATGGAAAGAAAGCTGGGAAGAATGGAGGACCCTCTAAAACTCCAAACTGCGGCGTAAAAAATCTGGAAGATGTCGGAGAAGAGACTCAACGGACACGGACAGCAAGCAGTGAGAAAGTTGTGAATGCGGAACTTAACGTCGGTGAAAAGGATTCACTCTTAACCATGGATCACAGTGGAGCTTCAGTCTGTGGTGTAAATTCCAATGGTGACGGTGTGCCGAAGAACGGTGATTGTAAGGAGAAGAAGAACGGTGACTGTGGGAAGAAGAACGGTGATTCAGGACTCGGTGACTGCCCTGTAGTCACCGTAGAAGTGGGTGAGGTGAATGACACAGAGCTGGTGGTTGACGCGGGCAACAGTCAAAAGAGTTGCTGCAGGTCATGCTGGAGTTCCATACGAAACAGCGCTTTGTTGAAACTTTTGAGGTGAGCGGAACTGTTGGTTTTTTTCAACTGTTTTCCTGTGTTAATTTAAATGTGGGACGAAATTGCATTATTAATTAATTAGTTTTAATTTTTAATTATAATCTTTCCAAGAGTTGCTGATGATAACAGAAAAATTCTGATATGTCCAAGGTCAATATTTTAAATGTCAGGCAAAATTAAATTATTAATTTATTTTATCCTATCATATCCTATCCTATCATTTTCAATCCCGTAACTTGAAAGTTGTTGGACACCAGAGTTGATCATTTAACCAGCGTACTCCATATTTCTCTGCCCTCAGCAACCCTTTTGCTTCACTCAATGTCAAGCCAGTCCATTCTCGAATGTTGTCCTCCTACCTCTTTTTCTGTCTCCATCTTCTTCTACACCCTTGCACTGTGCTTTGCAGGATGGTCTTTGCAAGACTTGACGCTCTGGTGACGTGGCCACACCATCGGAGTTTCCGTTTCTTCACCACTGTGAACATGTCATCGTTTTGTCCAATGGCTTATGTGCTGGTCTATCAGACTTTGTTGTTGGTGATGTTTTGGGTATTGGAAATGCCCAGAAGTCTTCTGTAGCATCTCGTTTCCATGCTTTTTATTCTTCGTTGTAGGTCTGCTGTTTCACAAGAGTATAGGAAAATGGAGATGACAAGGGAGTGCAGCAACCTTACCTTGAAGCGTAGACTAATGGTGCTGTCTTTCCAAATGGGCTTCAACCTTGTCAGGGCAGCAGTTATTTGTGCTATCCTGGAGAGGACTTCCTGTCAGGACCCCTTGTCTGATACAATTGCTACTAAATATTTGAAGCTCTGCACCGTGTAGAGGGATTGGCCTTGGACTTTGATGTCCATGTTGATGCCATTGGTGTTGTTGGTCATAATTTTGGTCTTCTCTGCACTTACTTCCATTCCAAAGGTTCTGGATGTGGTGTCAAGCCTCTATACCAGCTGTTCAAATGTTCCTCTCCAGCCAGTCTCCTCAGTGGGGATGTCATGGGTTTCAGTATAAATAGTATCCCCACCTTTTGGAAATTTAGTGCTTTAAATTCCCACTGTCTTTCTCCTTTGGTCTTTCTCATTCGTATTCTTTTCTAAAAATCTATTTTACTATCTTCTTTGCTAGACCAGTCACCTACCTTTTTTTCTTGTAAACTCTTCCAAAACTCCTCATTTGTGGATGAGGTCTGTTGGGCCAGCTTGGGAATATTGGACGCTTTCTGCCAAATGGTCACTGGCCTTCCTATGATATTATTATTTAGCAATGCAGGCATTTTATATGTATGTGTTTTGTTGATATTTTATCATGTTGTTTATATTCCCTTTTGGTTTTGTTAAACGTGGGTTTGATAAATTAGAGTATAGCCTCAGCGTCCCCTGCGTGGGATGCCCTTATTGTAAAGTGACCGGTGGAGTGCCTTTAGCAGGGTTGCCAACCACTACGGAATTTCCGTAGTTTACTCCGGAAATGAATACGCGGCTACGGAGCTACGCAAATCGAAAATTTACTACGGAAAGTCAATTTTCGACGATAGTATTACAGTTTTAACGAGTTTTATTGAGCGCCTGTGCCTCCCGTTGCCCCTCAAGGTCACGTGCACAGTGTAATAGGTCACGCTCCCAGTGCATGTTAGGAAATTCGACCAATCACCGTGAAGTGGATTTGCAAACGGCCAATCGGTGCACAAAACCTCGACCTTTCTGTGACACTTTCGTTTCCGGGTCACGTTCTACAGCGCGAGAAGAAAAGTTTGTGTGCTGCGTATTTTGAATCCATGATGCCAAAAAGAAAGAAAACTAGCGATGAAAGCCCAGAAAAAAAGAAGAGGACAGCAAATCAAGAGTACAGGAAAGAGTATTCTGAAACATTTCCGTGCATCACTGCGTCATCGAGATCACACGATGTGACGCGACACGTGAATGGCAACCGTCACAAAAGTCGTTGCCCTGATCCAGAAAAGTTAGTCCCTGTTCAGTCGGTAGCCACCTTCTTCAAGCCCGATATGGATCTCTCAATAATTCGTGCGGAAACACTCTTCACGACCTTCGTTGCAGACTGTGTATGCATGTCTTCGTTTAAAAAAAATGCGAGGACGTATGGCTACGGAAACTGTCATAAAACTACTGAAATTCAGAAATTTTACTACTGAAAACTTTTTGGGGGGTTGGCAACTCTGCTTTAGTGTTAGCACTAGGGTCGTTTCAGCCGATCTTTTATACAGATCAGGGGTGAGTTCTCTTTCAACCATGTTGTGGTCCTGATTTCGTGATCCTGATTCGGCTCTTTGCAATCCACTGGACCATGTAAGCAATGACTAATTCATTCACTCCAGCCAATTCATCAATGTCATCCACAAAACGGAGGTTGGAGATTGATATATCCCCTGTGCTGACTGTACCATCATGACCTGCAAGAGCATCTGACATGATGCGCTACAGAGAGATGTTGAAGAGTGTTGCGGAGAGTAGGCATCCTTGATGCACGCCGGTTGTTGTTCTGAACCAGTTACCGATGGAGCTGCTGTGGAGGATTTCACTGGTAGCCTTGTCATACAGGCTTTTGATGACTTCAATAATGTTAGAGCTTATCAATGTTATACACTCTCATGGTTGCTCACAGGTCTGCATGCCAGATTCGGTCAAACTCTTTCTTGAAGTCTACAAACACATGATATAGATGTTGGTGCTGTAGGTATTTCTCGCAAATTATTCTGAGGTTGAAAATCTGCTTAGTGGTACTTCGCCCTGCCATGAATCCTGCTTGTTCTTCAGCTATGATAAATTTGTTCAGCTTGGAGTTTCAACCTTTTGAGTATTATTTTCAGGAGGACCTTGCTGGGATGGCTGATGAAGCTGATCGCGCAGTTGTTTTGACATTACTGAAGATTACCCTT
Organism: Oncomelania hupensis; assembly: GCA_036898135.1. Classification (NCBI taxonomy): domain Eukaryota; kingdom Metazoa; phylum Mollusca; class Gastropoda; order Littorinimorpha; family Pomatiopsidae; genus Oncomelania; species Oncomelania hupensis. The sequence continues at coordinate 56,981,085 of CM072521.1, forward strand.
TTTTGGCAAGAGTGCTGACAAGCGATTGGGTCCATGGTGTAGGCCACTCCCCATTTTGCCAGATATTGTTACAGATAATAGCAAGAGCGTCAATCAGAAAAATCCTGTTAACATCCAATATGTATGTTTTTAACGGGAGTGAAGTCAAATATGACCTGGTAGGTTTAAGTACGAAAAGAAAATTTTGAACATCTGGAAATATATGTTATCATGATCCCTGAGTTGTTTGTTGCCTGTGTTTCAGTATAAATGATGTTCAGCACAGCGTTGGCCTGTACACAGTCTTGTCCTTTGCTGTGATTGGTTACGAGGATATCTTTACTGTGTTTGCCTCCACTTCCCCTGATTATGGTAAGGAGTATTTATATGTATTTTATTATTTAACAAGAAGAAAAAAAAACAGAGAAGAAAGGATGTGAAGAAGTAGAAGAATGACCAAATTAATAAATGAATTAAAATTTATTAAGTGCTTAAACCTATCCTATCCTATCCCATAACTCGAAATTCATTTGGGCCCCACAGATGATTGTTTAACCAGCGTACTACATATTTCTGTGTCCTCAGCAACCCTCATGGCTTCACTCAGTGTAAAGCCAGTCCATTCTCGATAATTGTCCTTCCACCACTTTTTCTGTCTGCCTCTTCTTCTGCTTCCATGCATCGTGCCTTGCAGGATGGTCTTTGCAAGGCCTGATGCTCTTGTAACGTGGCCATACCATAGGAGTTTCCGTTTCTTCACCACTGTAAGCATGTCATCATGTTGTCCAATGGATTGTGTGATGGTCGTTCGGACTTCGTTGTTGGTGATGTCCTGGGTATAGAAAATGCCCAGGAACTTTCTGTAACTCATCTTCATGCTTTGTATTCTTCATTGTAGGTCTGCGATGAGGGTCCATGTTTCGCAAGCGTATAGAAAGATGGAGATGACAAGTGAGCGCAGCAACCTTATCTTGGAGTGTAGATTTATGTTCCTGTTTTTCCAACTGGGCTTCAACCTTGTCAAGGCAGCAGTTGTTTGTGTGATCCTGAAGAGGACTTCATGTTGGGACCCATTGTCTGATACAATGGCTGCTAATGATGTCCATGTTAACGCCATTGGTGTTGTTGGTCATCATTTTGGTGTTCTCTGCACTTATTTCCATTCCAAATGCTCTGGAGGTGGTGTCAAGCCTCTGTACCAGCTGTTTAAGTTCTGGTTCCTCTCCAGCCAATCCATCAATGTCATCCGCAAAATGGAGGTTAGAGATTGCTCTACCCATTGTGCTTTCGTGATCTGCAGGGGCATCTGACATGATGCGCTCTAGGAAGATGTTGAAGAGCGTTGGAGAGAGTAGGCATCCTTGATCTCAGTGGCAGCATCTTTCACAGCTGAATTGAAGGTGGGGGTCATGGTGTTGACATCTACTTCGCCATCTCCCAAAATGAGCAGTGGTGCAAATGTCCCTCCAAATGTTTATTGGAATATTTATGCAACCTCCGGGTCTTGCAGTTTGTCCAGGCCGAACTTCAGTCTGGTGCACTTTGCTATGTGTGCTCTCTTCAAATGGAGCCGGAAAGACATCATCATGAGATTGTGGTCACTTCTGATGTCTGCTCTTGGAAAAGTGAAAAAAAAAGTTGATGCTGGATATGAAGCATGTCTTGACCATGATATAGCTTATGTGGTTGTGATGCTCCCTGCCGGGACTGTGCCAGGTCCATCGTCTCGATTTTTTGTGGAGACCAAGCGTGTTTGCCAGTATCAGATTGTTGCATTTGGCAAACTCCAAGAGTTTCAGACCCCTGTCATTTGTCTTGTTGTTGCAGTGGGGTCTACATGTATCTCCCCAATTGTGGTACACATCTTGACCAACTTGGCATTCCAGTCGCCTTGCCCTATGACTATGTCCTTCTTCGGCACTTGGTCAAGGACAGCCAGCAGTACTTTGTCAGGCATCCAACTAATACAGAGGAGACATGATTTTAGACCCGTGCGTGAAGTTACATTGCTTTCTTAAATCCTGGGCATGTCTGCATACATTACCATGACTTATGGTCCAGAGGAATAACATAGTACTGAAATGGACAGTATCATAAGATAGTGATCTTGTCCCTTCTAGCTCTTACAGCTACTTTTCATTACATGCACTATGCAATGAAAAAAATGGCAAGACTTGTTGAGTGAAAAGTAAACTTATAATATTTTACTGTTTTTTTGAGATGCAGTTTATCAAATGACGCATGTTTGTCACATATTTTGTTGTAACTTTTTTTTTGTTGGTTTATTTTTGGTCTGTCTGTCAGTTGTGTTACCTCAATGCCTGTAAGCTGGTGGCCTCACGTTAAAGTTTCCGGAGTTCTCGCTCTCTTTTTCTCTCTTTCTCCCTCTCCTTCTAACTTATTTATACACGAACCCATACACACGCAGTACACACCACCTCTTGCTCAACCTGTTCAACAACCCAGTTCACCAATAAATCTACAATATTTCCACCAAAAGAATAAAATCATTTTAATAAAATTATCAAAAGAGAGAAGGCTGGCTACTACTACTAATAATAATAACAAGAATGATAATAATAATAATAATAATAATAATAATAATAAGAAGAAGAAGAATGATTATAATGGATGCCTTACTTGCCTAAGTGGGACTCAAAAATATTGTGGTCTGTAATGTAACATACATGTTCACATATTACGTACAGATTTCTACATATTTGACAGTGTGTTGTATCAATACATTCTTCATAAGACATTTTGGTTTGCAGATGGACTGGGCTTCTCAACAGACGAGATAGGCACAGCATTAGGGGTTGTGTCGTTGCCGCTGATGTTCATACAGATCAAACTGTACCCTTATATCGTAGCCAAATTTGGAATCAAGAAGGTAAACAGATCTCACCTATATTTGTATATAATGTAACTGTTTTCACGTTAATACTATCTGTCAGTGGAAGTATTTGTAGGGTTATGACGCGTGACTACCCTGTCTATAACTCTGTTAGCCAGAATCCACACACAACTTGTATAGTTTGTTCGTAGCATAGCAGAAAGGGCACAGATGAAATGCCCTCTTCTTCTATCAAAGGAAAGTAACTTCTTTACAAACTCCTGACTATCTGTGTTTGAGTTGCGTTCCTTGAAATACATTTGAATATAATCGTACTGTTTTCTATTGTATAGTGGTAAAAAAAGAATCAACAAAAAATAAAAAATAAAAAATTGAAAAGTAAGACAAAATAAAATTGAAATAAATTAATTCAATAAAAATAAGTGCATTAATCCAACAACAACAACAAAAAAAAAACACAGCCGTCAACTATTAATAAAATGTAAAAATAATAAATCTGAATTTTTTTTCTTTCTGTTTGTGCAGGCTTATTTAATAAATGTGTTCTTCATTTTCGTGCCAGTCCAGATACTGCCCATGTTACATCTATTAGTCAATCAGTAAGTCGCAACTTTGTAACTATTTTACTTTCAATAATTAAAAATTGTATAGTTTCGTATTTGGTATGTTTTGTAAGAGCAGATGGTTTCCATAGAACTCTTGATACAGTTCCCTGTAAGCCTGTCTTCATTGCAAGGTTTGTGGAGGTTCCTGACCTTTTTCGAGGTTCTTAGATCCAGATACCCCTTGGGGTCATGAGCAATCTTGCCACTGTAGATTGTTCTAACCTATAAAGGGAAAAGTGAAAGCCCCAGTTGAAAACCTGTCTTGCCTTTGTAGGCATGACTAATTCACTGCGGCAACAGTACCCCCGTTGGAGTGCCGGGGGTTTCAGTATAAATAGTATCCCCACTTTATGGAAATTTAGTGCTTTAAATTCCCACTGTCGCTGTCTTCCTCATTTACTTTTTCCCATTCCTGCTCTGTTCTACCAATCTGCTATACTATCTTCTTCTTCGGTAGATCAATGACCTACCTTTTTTCTTGAAAACTCTTCCTGGACAAGACTCCTTGTTTGTGTATGAGGTCTGTTGGATCAGCTTGGGAGTGTTGGACACTTTCTGCCGGGTGGTCACTAGGGCTTCTTATGATTGTATTATTTAGCACTATAGGCATTTTATATGTATGTGTTTTGTTGATGATTTATAATGATGTTTGTATTCTATTTTGTTTTTGTAACCGGGGGTTCGAGTAGTTGGGGTAAAGCCTCAGCCGTCCCCTGCGTGGGATGTCTTTATTGTAAAGTGACTGGCCGGTGGAGGGCATTCAATTTTCCCACTAGGGTTGTTTCGGCAGATCTTTTATGCGGATCGGGGGTTGTCCGGTCCTGATTTGGCTCGGAAGAGTCCGCTGGACCTAAAGCAACAATCAATCAATCAATCAATCCTAAACCTTTTGGACAAGAAAAGGTTCAGGAATCTAGGTTCAGGATCTGAGAACCTTGAAAAAAGGTTGTTGAACCTCCATGAACATTCCAATTCCGACAGGCCATTACATAGTCATAAATATACAACTGCTGCTCTGACAAGGTTGAAGCCCGTTTCAAAAGACCGGACTATCAGTCTACACTCTTAAGGTTAGGCTGCTGCGCTCCCTTGTCATATCCATCTTCCTATACTCTTGCGAAACATGGACCCTCAAAGTAGACCTACAACAAAGAATTCAAAGCATGGAGATGAGGTGCTACAGAAGACTCCTGGGCATTTTCTGTACCCAGCGCATTACCAATGACGGAAGTCCGACAGACCATCACACAAGCCATTGGACAACACGATGATATGCTCACGGTGGTGAAGAAACGGAAACTCCGATGGTATGGCCACGTCACCAGAGCTTTTAGGCCTTGCAAAAGACCATCCTGCAAGGCACGGTGCAAGGAGGTAGAAGAAGAAGGAGATAGAAAAGAGTTGGGAGGACAACATTCGGGAATGAACTGGCTTGAAACTGAGTGAAGCCACGAGGGTTGCTGAGGACAGAGAAAGAGGGAGTATGCTCATTAAGTGATCATCTGTGGTGCCCCAACAACTTTTGAGCTACAGGATAGGATAGGATAGGATTATATAGTAATTCCTGATACATTTCCTAATTTATATGGAATAGAATACAGCTGTAAGGCCAAAAAAAAAGAGGTCTGTTTAAGGTAACATAGTAATAAAAAAGGGTCGGTAGGTAGGCTTTCTTTTTTTTTTTTTTTCCTAAATCTTTTTCACTGTGGGTGCAATTTTTTTTTTGAGTTTTTCATTATTTTTTCCAGATGATCCCCCCAAAAAGTTTAGGGTCGGGTAAAAAATAAAAGGTTGGTCGGGATACCGTAAACAGACATGGTTTTTTTTTTGTCCTTATGTATTCACTTAGATTTGGAATAATTTATCTCTTGTTTTGTTTGTCTGCTGTGCAAAGGAAGTGTGGTGGTGGGATGTTTTCGATGCGCCTTTCAGCCCGATTTTGAATATTTCCTTATTAGTTCACTGGTTTGATTCGCTGCTATGTGCTAGGAAAGTGTGGCTGTGGGCGCTGCTTATAGGGCTGAGCGTCCCCATGCGCATTGCGGCCAACTCCTGTTTCGCGGGTTCCTCACTGCTGGTCAACAACTCCGTGACGCCTGACATGGCGGGCAAAGCCAACGGCATTGGCATGACTGCCACTGCCATTGCCAGGTAGGATAAGGAGCCTCTGTTTCGCCTTTCACTTTAACGCTATCAAGGATAAACAACAACAAAAGCTTATACCTTAAAAAAAAAGTTGGTGCTGTTAAATTAGATAATCAATGTTTATAGGGTCCAACGGACTGCTAAGAGCCGAATCAGGACCACATGTTGTGTTGTGGTGTGGTACATTGGTTTGAAGAATGCAGATAAAACTTGTCTCTCAGAGAAAACTCCCTCAGTGGGCTAAAGATGTTGACAAGTAGAAGATTTGCAGGCGAATAATGTTCCAGCTGCCTGCCAAATTGTTGTATGCTATTTATCTTTTAGAGAGTTTAATTTTCTAGTTTAAATTTGATTTGATGGCAGAGTGTATGTGTGTTTGTGCGTGCGTGCATGCATATGTGCTTGTGTAGGGTGTGCGTGCTTGTGCGCATGTGTGAGCGTATGACATGGTATTTATCATCCTTTAATTATTTCTTTTAATCATGTGCATTTTACACCTTATAACTCCCCTATAATTTTAATGTTTAATTTATGTTTATTAAATATCACATGTATTGATTTATTCAAATCTTAAAAGGGGGAGGTAGTATAATTGAGTGTATGGGTTTGAATATATTTGCTTATGTTTTGTGTATGTGGGAGTGAGGATGTGTGTGTGTGTGTGTTTGTGTTTGTGTGCATTAGATTTGGTGATTACAGTTTGTCTGTGATATGGTATATAAACATGTCCATTTTTGATAAGCGACATATCCTTTGTGATTGTGCTTAATGCATGTTGCAACTGTAAGATCTTTTAATTGAAGTCTTGAAAATTGTAGTGTGGAGTGTGTACGTGTGTGTTTGACTGTCTACCAATGTCGGAGCAACTTCCATAAGCAATGTTTGTTGTTGTTTGGCTGAATACATTTTGTATTCTGTATTCACCAGCCAAGAATACGCCACCCTGAAGGATACATCAATAATAGTTCAGTTTTTTGTTTTTTTTAAAGTAAAGAAAAAGAATCATTTAGTTTAGTTTTAAAATGATCATTGTGTGTGTGTGTGTGTGTGGGTGTATTTAATCATACTTATATATTTAATCGTTTTATATACTAGCGCTTTTATAGCTCAAGAGCTGCTCAAGGCGCTGGCTGATACAGGATCTGACTCAAGCCACACAAAGGGCTTCTAAGCCTGGGGAAACCTTTGCTACTCTCTCTTCTTTTTAGTGATAGCGTGGGTCTTCCATGGGTCTTCCAAAATCATTGTGAGAATCATTTGGTTGAAATTGCACTTTTGTTGGAATGAGGTTGATCTTGGATCATAATAATTGTCACTGTTTATTATAGTATTTCAGGACACAAGAGGGCTTTCTCTGGTTACTCCTTCCCTTTAATAATGCTATTGGATGCAGTCAGTCTAAAATTTCAAAAATAAAAATTGATTTAAATTCTGACTTTTGTAATGGTGGTCTCTTTAGATGGCTGAGCTTTGAGTTCGTTTGAGGGAAATGCACATAATAGCATCCTATTATTATTATTATTATTATTATTATTATTACATCTATAACCTGATGCAAATGCAGATTTCATCAATTCAATTTCCTGTGATGGTTTTTACAACAAAAACAAAAGAATGCAATCATGATGATATTGACAAATTACATGGGTCATACTGTCCTTGAAATTCCTTGAAAGTAGGTACTCCAAGCCCTTCATTGGCTCTTGTCCGCTCGGCAGTTTTGACTCAGTTTTCACTTCACTTTCAACACTTATTATTAATGTAAAACTGCATCAAAACGAACAGTGGCTGTATTCAAATAAAAATTGAAAGCTTTATGTTTACATCTGTGTTGTTTTTAATGCATGTTTATGCGAAAGATTCCGAGAAAACAGCTTTTGAATACGCCCCTATCCGAGCGCTGAATGCCGCTGCGAAAAAGTTGTCACCATCGTTTGCTGAGAGGTGACTCGTTTCAAAGTCTAAGCGCTTTGCGATACTTCATTGGATGGCCTAAAAATAAGAACCAATGAGAAGTTCGGATACTTAGCTTCATTTACATATAAATATGGTGGGCTCTCATGTATAAACGTTTTGTTACGAGCCGAACAAAGTGGATAAAGCGGTTTTGATGTAAGTTTGATTTTAACTAGAAGTTTAAAAATTAGCAAGAAATAAAGAGCAGACTTTCCTTTATAAAACTAGGGTATTTATTAATTTGTGCATTACTCTATCGCGGAGCGCTTTGCCGTAGAAAAGTGTACCCAAACGGTGTTCGTATTTTCTTGCGGCCATGGCCAACTCGTAGGCCTATTCAGCGACACGAGTGCTGAGCGTAGTAGCACACTAGTAGGCCTATAATTTGCCGGCACACACTGCGAATTTAATGATTTCCCAACTTTGAAGCACCAAAACGGCTGAACATTACATGGGATAGGCCTGAAGAAAATTGGGCTTGGAGTATAACATATGAAGGGGTTACCTGTCAAAAATCAGCTTTCTGGTATCAATATTGGCTTCACTTTGAGACTCCAAAGTTGTAAATTTCTTCAATTCCAAAACGTTGCCAAAAAAACACCAACATTCGGCATTTTCAAACATTAATAACTTTTTACCTATTTGTCCTATGGGGGAAAAAAATATACCACTGTGTTCAGAATGAAAAGCTCTTTAAATCTATGTCAGTTTTGTGATGAGGAAATCATTTTTTTAAAATGGCTTTTGACTACCTATTGAAAGTCCTTGGTTGTTTTAGACCCCATTTTCAAGTCCTTGTATAGCCTAAATTCAGGCTTTTGTAATGGATTCCTTGAAAAGCCTGTGAACAATCAAAATGATATGCACTGTTCAGGCTTGGACCATCCACACTCTAGGAAACAGAATTACTGCTGGTCATTTTCTATCTGTTGTAGAATGAATGAATAAAATAAATATGTCTTAAGCTCATAAATATTTCCACACAGAAAACATGGTCACAGTACTTTGAATTTTTTAAATATAATTTAAAAAACAACAACATTGAACAGCCCAAACTGAAACACTTAAAACAGGGTCAGCTAAAATTACACAGCAAGCACGCAATTTCTCTCACTCTCTTGGCCACTCTCTCTTTCCTTTTCTCTCTTTCGCACACACACACACACACATGACCCATGCACCCACATGCACACGCACTCATTATTGTATTGTTTTATGTTTCGTTGTTTTGCGTAGCATTTTATTGTGTTTTATTGTGTGTTGCAGAACGCTGGCTCCTACACTGGGAGGCGCCCTGTTTTCCTGGTCGCTGAAGATGAGGCCGATCCACGGGCCGCCGCTGGACGTCAGCCTGGCCTTCGTCTTGTTCGGCGTGGTCTTATTTCTCAGCGCCATCCAGTGCCTTCTCATGCCCGACCATTTGAACCATCAGAAGAAGTGAACAGCAACAGTGCTGTGTGGCTTCCAGGATTTGTGGCTTTCCCCACTTCGACTTATTTACCTGGTTGTGTTTAGAAAGTGACTGCTTGCGAGTGGAACTAGGGAGACCAAAATGTTGGCGTACAACACAAATAATAAAGGTGTCTTTGACTAAAGACACGGGGCTGGAATTTACCCACAGCACCCTGGATGTGATGGCCGTCTGGGTCTATGGCGCAAATCCACCAATGCAAATCACGGGCAGCTGACAAAGGGAGATAGCTCTTGCCTTTCATTCCCACATTCACCAGAGGTTATCTCCACTGTCTGGAAATGTAGTGCTTTAAATCCCCACTGTCGCTGTCTTTCTCCTTTGTTCTGTCTCATTCCTACTCTGTTCTATTAATCTGCTCACACCAGCTCAATGTCTATGTGAGGAGCACTCTTAGGTTCTCCCACATTTTGCTGGCTGCGGGCTATTTACAGCTTGCCTACACCCTCCCTTTCAGTGAAAGGAAAGGAAAGAAGAGCACCGGCGAAGCTATTTATAGCTAGCCTGGCTGAACTAACTTCAAAACCTAAAAGCTTTGGTTGAGTCGGTGTGTGCTATACTATGTTCTTCTTTGCTAGACCAGTCACCTACTTTAGTTTTTTCTTGAAAACTCTTCCGGGACAAAACTCCTCATTTGTGTGTGAGGTCTGCTTGGGAATAATGGACGCTTTCTGGCAAATGGTCACTCTGGCTTCTTATGATATTATTGTTTAGCAATGTAGGCATTTTATATGTATGTGTTTTGTTCAGATTATATAATGATGTTTGTATTCTATTTTGTTTTTGTAAACTGGGGTTCGATAAATTAAGAGTATTGCCTCAGCGTCCCCTGCCTGGGATGCCTTTTTTGTTCAGTGACCGGCTGGAGGAGTGCCTGCAGTGTTGCCACTGGGGTTGTTTCAGCAGATTTTTTGTGTGGATCAGGGGTGAGTCTTCTTTCAGCCAAGTTGTGGTCTTGATTTTGTGGTCCTGATTCGGCTCTTTGCAGTCCGCTGGACCCTGTAAGCAATGAATAACTAAACTAATCTAACTAGCATCTAATAATGACTATTTATATCCAGGATACTGTCAACAAGCTGCAGTCACGTCTCTGTAGGCCAGACACTTGTATCAGTTGTGTTGTACACCCACTTTTTGTCTCCCTTCTTATTAAACTGCCCTTGTTTGTGTGGACGCACTGACCATGCTACCTTAGCATGGAAAGAAAGGCTCCATACGAGCGTTGAACATCGACATCATGTCAAGCTCGCTGCAAAATTGTGCATGCGGCCTTCAGGAGAAATCACATTGGCCGTGAGCTTGTCATGTCGTTGCAGGAGATTCTGGACAGTGCTATTTCTGGATGGTAATGTAATATCTTTATATCTCTCCCCTGTACGCACTGTGTCCGGGGACGTTAATTTATACAAGTCAATTATCTTTATATATGATTAGTATTTGTTTATATTGTGCCTTGTGTTATTGTTTATGTGTCGGATAGTGCAGTGGTTGGAGCACTCGCTACTGTGTCGAAAGTGAAGCACCGTCCGGTGCGGTTAGCACTTGGATGGGTGACCGCTAAGGTGTGAAGCGACAAACAACAACGCCCCCAGTTGACTCAACTGTGATTGAGTACCTACTCTCTTGAGGGTGGGGAAGGTAAAGCAGCGAGGGAGAGAGTTGGGCATCACCCTCATTACGCTGGCCCAAGATAAGTGTGATCTCCAACATCACGCTCCCCTACGGCCACAAGGCTATGGGACTACCTTTACCTTTTTTACCTTTATATATATATATAAAGTTTGTTATGGTCTTTATGTTGTGATATACTGGACTTTATGTTGTGATATACTTTTGTGTCTCTGTGTTTGTGTGTCTGTCTGTCTGGGTATGTGTGAAGGTGCCCATTTTTACAAAATCTATTCCCCTGGATATATACTACATAATAGACCAGATCTTCCTGTTTGAGTGTGAGAGCGTTGATATGTGCATGTTAACCTGAATGCTTGACAGTATGCACTCACACACTTTCATTTTTCTGTACGTTGTGATCCAGTAGGATATAGTTTGTATGGCAGGGCACATTGTGTAGCTTTGACATATAATTATTGTTGCAGGGTATTACGCATTCCGTTTTTTTTGGTCAAAATGCGCATTATTTTGTACAGTCATTCTTATATCAAATGTTACATTAACATTTTTATTTTGTATGCTATCATTCATAAATATATGACATTATATTCAAAAAAGAATAAATGTTTGTGGATGGTTAAATTGTGAGATATGTGCTATATAAATCTTTGTATTATTATTATTATTCATATTATATTTATTATTATTATTATTATTATTTATTTATTTATTATTATTATTATTATTATTATTATTATTATTTACTGATCATTATTATTATCAGGACACTTTCCACCTGGACTTTTCAACCCGAATTCTTCCATCTGGATATTCCCCCACCCCCCTTTGCCCTGGGACTCTTTCCCCTCAAAAACGGCTGAAGCGATTTTGAGTTTTAAGAATTGCATGCAATGGTTTCTTTTTAGACGCTTTTAAATGTGAATGTATGTGTGTGAATGTACATGTTCTAAAATTTTTAAAAATGTTGAATTAAAAGTTGGAATCACACATGTGTGAAAATAAACATTTAAAAAAATTGCATTAAACCAAAAAAGTCTAATAAAATAACGGGGAGAAAAAGTCGTAAGGGGAAAGAATGAATAACGGAAGGGAAATTCCTAGGGGGAAAGAGTCACACAGAGGGGAAAGAGTCACACAGAGGGGAAGTGTCACACAGAGGGGAAAGAGTCACACAGAGGGGAAAGAGTCACAGAGAGGAAAGAGTCACACAGAGGAAAGAGTCACAGAGGGGAAAGTGTCACAGAGGGGAAAGAGTCACAGAGGGGAAAGTGTCACACAGAGGGGAAAGAGTCACACAGAGGGGAAAGTGTCACACAGAGGGGAAAGAGTCACACAGAGGGGAAAGAGTCACACAGAGGGGAAAGAGTCACAGAGGGGAAAGAGTCACACAGAGGGGAAAGAGTCACACAGAGGGGAAAGAGTCACACAGAGGAGAAAAGAGTCACACAGAGGGGAAAGAGTCACAGAGAGGAAAGGGTCACAGAGAGGAAATGGGTCACAGAGGGGAAAGAGTCACAGAGGGAAAAGAGTCACACAGAGGGGAAAGAGTCACAGAGGGGAAAGAGTCACACAGAGGGGAAAGTGTCACAGAGAGGAAAGAGTCACAGAGGGGAAAGTCACAGAGAGGAAAGAGTCACAGAGGGGAAAGTCACAGAGAGGAAAGAGTCACAGAGAGGAAAGAGTCACAGAGGGGAAAGTCACAGAGAGGAAAGAGTCACGGAGGGGAAAGTCACAGAGAGGAAAGTCACAGAGAGGAAAGAGTCACAGAGAGGAAAGAGTCACAGAGGGGAAAGTCACAGAGGGGAAAGAGTCACGGAGGGGAAAGTGTCACAGAGGGGAAAGTCACAGAGGGGAAAGTCACAGAGGGGAAAGAGTCACAGAGGGGAAAGTCACAGAGGGGAAAGAGTCACAGAGGGGAAAGAGTCACAGAGGGGAAAGTGTCACAGAGAGGAAAGAGTCACAGAGAGGAAAGTGTCACAAAGGGGAAAGTGTCACAGAGGGGAAAGTTTCACAGAGGGGAAAGTGTCACAGAGGGGAAAGAGTCACAGAGGGGAAAGTGTCACAGAGAGGAAAGAGTCACAGAGGGGAAAGAGTCACAGAGGGGAAAGAGTCACAGAGGGGAAAGAGTCACAGAGATGGGAAAGAGTCACAGAGGGGAAAGAGTCACAGAGGGGAAAGAGTCACACAGAGGGGAAAGAGTCACAGAGGGGAAAGAGTCACAGAGGGGAAAGAGTCACAGAGGGGAAAGAGTCACACAGAGAGGAAAGAGTCACAGAGGGGAAAGAGTCACAGAGGGGAAAAGAGTCACAGAGGGGAAAGAGTCACACAGAGGGGAAAGAGTCACAGAGGGGAAAGAGTCACAGAGGGGAAAGAGTCACAGAGGGGAAAGAGTCACAGAGGGGAAAGAGTCACAGAGAGGAAAGAGTCACAGAGGGGAAAGAGTCACAGAGGGGAAAGAGTCACAGAGATGGGAAAGAGTCACAGAGGGGAAAGAGTCACAGAGGGGAAAAGAGTCACAGAGGGGAAAGAGTCACAAAGGGGAAAGAGTCACACAGAGGGGAAAGAGTCACAGAGGGGAAAGAGTCACACAGATGGGAAAGAGTCACAGAGGGGAAAGAGTCACAGAGGGAAAAAGAGTCACAGAGGGGAAAGAGTCACACAGAGGGGAAAGAGTCACAGAGGGGAAAGAGTCACAGAGGGGAAAAGAGTCACAGAGGGGAAAGAGTCACACAGAGGGGAAAGAGTCACAGAGGGGAAAGAGTCACAGAGGGGAAAGAGTCACACAGAGGGGAAAGAGTCACAGATGGGAAAGAGTCACAGAGGGGAAAAGAGTCACAGAGGGGAAAGAGTCACAGAGGGGAAAGAGTCACACAGAGGGGAAAGGGTCACACAGAGGGGAAAGAGTCACACAGATGGGAAAGAGTCACACAGAGGGGAAAGAGTCACACAGATGGGAAAGAGTCACACAGAGGGGAAAGAGTCACAGAGGGGAAAGAGTCACAGAGGGGAAAGAGTCACAGAGAGGAAAGAGTCACAGAGGGGAAAGAGTCACACAGAGGGGAAAGAGTCACACAGAGGGGAAAGAGTCACACAGAGGGGAAAGAGTCACAGAGGTGAAAGTGTCACAGAGGGGAAAGAGTCACACAGAGGGGAAAAGAGTCACAGAGGGGAAAGTGTCACACAGATGGGAATGAGTCACAGAGGGGAAAAGAGTCACAGAGGGGAAAGAGTCACAGAGGGGAAAGAGTCACAGAGGGGAAAGAGTCACACAGAGGGGAAAGAGTCACAGAGGGGAAAAGTCACAGAGGGGAAAGTCACAGAGGGGAAAGTCACAGAGGGGAAAGAGTCACAGAGAGGAAAGAGTCACAGAGAGGAAGTCACAGAGGGGAAAGTCACAGAGAGGAAAGAGTCACAGAGAGGAAGTCACAGAGGGGAGAGTCACAGAGGGGAAAGTGTCACAGAGGTAAAAAGTCAGGGTGGAAGAATTCGAGGGGATAAAGTCCGGGTGAAAATAGTCCAGGGGGAAAGTGTCCTAGAGTCATCATCATTATTATTTTTTTTATTATTATTATCATCATCAGTATTTTTATAATTATTATAAGCGAAATTACACGATGCATGATGTGTTGTTTCATGATAACAGTTTGGTTGCATCAGCATTTTGAAAGCATTATATAGTTATATGATTAAACGTGTTAAGAAATGAAAAGTCTCCTCCCTCCCATCAGCTCCCCTCACCATTACCTCCCCCCACCATTACCCCCCCCCCCCACCATTACCCCCTTACCCATTCCCCACCCTTCACCCCCACTATTTTCTCTTCTCAACCTCTTTGCTTTATTGACAAGTGCAGACGGTGATGGTAGGTAGGGTACTTACGTATATTTGATCTAGTGTGATCATTCCTGCAATGCCTGTCTCATAGGAGAACAGAATAAATGCCTTGCGACTGTATCACATTGATTTATTGATGCGTGGTGTTCTTTTGAACATTGTGGTACTTACATAAATGTATATAAAGAAAGGTTACTGTTAAAATATATATATATATATATATATATATATATATATATATATATATATATATATATATATATATATATATATATATATATATATATATATATATATATATAAATTCTTTTTCTTTTTTTTTGGTTGTGTGTAAGCAAATGTAACTTTTTTTTCTTGTGTAAGCAAATGTAACTGTTGTCCTCTTTGTGTTACCTGTCAGTGAAAATATTTTACCGTCATGACGGCCGACAACCCTCTCTATAATGCCGTTTTGGAGACCCGAATTTGAGCACGTTTGGTGAAAAAAACGAAATGAGGAAGGCAAACGGTGAAATGGGTTTTCCCGTTTGTGATATAGAGAAAGAACACTAGATAGGTGGAATACGTGCTGTCTGTGGATATGGAATTTCATCCGGTCACAAGATAATGGTATTAGTATGCACTGTCAACTATTATCAAAGGCTATGGGTCTATCTCTGTCGAGACCACCAGTGATTTTCAGGGTTTGTGAGGTAAGAATGGAAATTCCTTCTTTTTTTTTTTTCCATTGTGTTTTCCAGTTGCACTGGGCAATCTCTGGAAAGGTGAACTTTGCTTGGGACATACCTTGGCCCCAGTGCAGGGTCAAAGAAAGGTGAACTTTGCTTGGGACATACCTTGGCCCCAGTGCAGGGTCAAAGAAAGGTGAACTTTGCTTGGGACATACCTTGGCCCCAGTGCAGGGTCAAAGAAAGGTGAACTTTGCTTGGGACATACCTTGGCCCCAGTGCAGGGTCAAAGAAATGTGAACTTTGCTTGGGACATACCTTGGCCCCAGTGCAGGGTCAAAGAAAAGGGGTAGGTTTTTAAATTGTAGTTTGGGTATGCACCAAAGGTGTTTGTGATAGGTCAGAACCCCTTTAAAATAGCAATGTTGTCAGAACCCCTTTACCTTGTTGGGGTGCCGGGGGGTTTCAGTATAAATAGTATCCCCACTTTCTGGAAATTTAGTGCTTTAAATTCCCACTGTCGCTGTCTTTCTCATTCCTGCTCTGTTCTATCAATCTGCTATACTATCTTCTTAGCTAGTCCAGTCACCTACCTTTTTTCTTGAAAACTCATCCGGGACAAGACTACTTATTTGTGTATGAGGTCTGTTGGATCAGCTTGGGAATATTGGACGCTTTCTGCCAGGTGGTCACTAGGGCTTCCTATGATGTTATGATTTAGCAATGTAGGCATTTTATATATATGTGTTTTGTTGATAATTTATAATGATGTTTGTATTCTATTTTGTTTTTGTAAACGGGGGTTCGATAAATTAGAGTACAGCCTCAGCGTCCCCTGCGTGGGATGTCTTTATTGTAAAGTGACTGGCTGGTGGAGAGCTTTCAGTTTTACCACTAGGGTTGTTTCAGCAGATCTTTGATGCGGATCAGGGGTTGTCCGGTCCTGATTTGGCTCGGAAGAGTCCGCTGGACCTAAAGCAATAATCATGTAATGTAATGTAAAGAACCCCTTTAAAATAGCAATGTTGTTGCAGAATGTGTCTTGTTCTATAGCTAACAAGCAAAGCAGAATGTATAAGAATCTGTCTTTAATTTTAATTGAAAAAAACAAAACAAAACAAATCTTTCCTGCCTAAAGTGCAGAATTTTTAATATAGTAAAGGTTCTTCTGCGGCTCTGTTTTGTCATTTTAATGCGTACGTTTCGAGCGTACCATATATTTTTTGTGTTTGGCTGTAACATTTCCCATGTGTGAATGTTTAGATTTCAAGCAGTGAAATACCGTGGGAGCATAGTCGGTGTTGGCGTTAGTAGCAGCCTACCAAGTCCAGATCCAGATCTAAAAATGATGAGAATTTCAAGTCAGCTTGAAGTCAACTGACAATGCTGTTAAGGTGCTGTTATTTTTAAGGTGGCAATGTAAGTTCCCCCATGTTTGAAAGATTACTTCCCTTTTCCATCAAAGAAGATTGTTTGTTGATTGTGTTTGAGGTTTTGGAGAATGAGGTATTTAGGATGGTTGATATATAAAATCTGTATTAACATCGTCTGCTTTTTTGTTGTTGTTGTTGTTGGGGGGTGGGTGGTGGGTGGGTGGGTGGGAAGGATGGTGGGGAGGGGGGAAGGTTGGAGGGGGTGGGAAGGAAAGGGAGTGTTTATATTATGTCTCCTGCTATGTGTAATATTATTGGTCTGGAACATCTTTATATTATATTGTGTGTTGCTGTTGTTATTCTTGGTAGTATTAGTGTTGTTGTTGTGGTGGCTGTTGATAGTGATGATTGTGAAAAGGATTAATGAATTGCAATTTACCATGAAATGATTATAACCCCCCCCACCCCCCACCCCACCTCCCATAACTCCTCCCTCCGCCTGTATCATTATATTTATTGTTACATTTTGTGGATATTTATTATGTGCTGACACATTCGCAATGCCTTCAACAAATGTGATTTTGGTATTCTATTTAGATATTTTGTAATCTGACTTCATACACATCCAAGTAATATTTATTGACGGTATATCAATGTGATGAAAATTTTGCATTTATGTTAAAAAGTTGCTTGGATATTTTTAATGGGGTCTTTTTGACATGAACGTGACATGATGTTGCCAACTCTACCAAATGCATGTCCTCTTATCCTTTAATCCCTAGCTGTCCTGTTCTATCAATCTACGAACCCCTTGGGGTCATGAGCAATCTTGCCACTGTAGATTGTTCTAACCTATAAAGGGAAAAGTGAAAGCCCCAGTTGAAAACCTGTCTTGCCTTTGTAGGCATGACTGATTCACTGCGGCAACAGTACCCTCGTTGGAGTGCCGGGGGTTTCAGTATAAATAGTATCCCCACTTTCTGGAAATTTAGTGCTTTAAATTCCCACTGTCGCTGTCTTCCTCATTTGCTCTTTTCCATTCCTGATCTGTCCTATCACTCTGCTATACTATCTTCTTCTTCGCTAGATCAATGACCTACCTTTTTTCTTGAACACTCTTCCTGGACAAGACTCCTTGTTTGTGTATGAGGTCTGTTGGATCAGCTTGGGAGTGTTGGACGCTTTCTGCCGGGTGGTCACTAGGGCTTCCTATGATGTTATTATTTAGCACTATAGGCATTTTATATGTATGTGTTTTGTTGATTTATAATGATGTTTGTATTCTATTTTGTTTTTGTAACCGGGGGTTCGAGTAGTTGGGGTAAAGCCTCAGCGTCCCCTGCGTGGGATGTCTTTATTGTAAAGTGACTGGCCGGTGGAGGGCATTCAATATTCCCACTAGGGTTGTTTCGGCAGATCTTTTATGCGGATTGGGGGTTGTCTGGTCCTGATTTGGCTCGGAAGAGTCCGCTGGACCTAAAGCAACAATCAATCAATCAATCAATCAATCTACCATCTTCTTCGCTAGACCAGTCAGTCAGAGTCACATATCTTTTTTCTTGAAAACTCTTCCAAAACTCCTAATTTGTGTATGGGGTCTGTTGGGTCAGATCGGGAATATTCGATGCTTTCTGCCAAAGGGCCACTAGTGCTTTCTATGGTATTATTAATTAGCAATGTAGGCATTTTATATGTATGTGTTTTGTTAATATTTTATAATGATATTTATATTTTATTTAGTTTTTGTTAACAGGGTTCGATAAATTAGAGTACAGCTTCAGCATCCCCTGCATGGGATGCCTTTATTGTAAAGTGACCGGCTGGTGGAGTGCCTTCAGCGTTACCATCAGGATTGTTTCAGCAGATCTTTTATACGGATCAGGGATGAGCCATCTTTTAACCAAGTTGTGGTCCTGATTTGGCTCTTTACAGTCCACTGAACCCTACAAACAGTGACTTAACTAACTAACTACGAAAGCTGGCCTTAAAAAAGTGGCCTTTATGGCAATCCCATGGCATGACATGATGCTGCTTCAAAAAATGCCTCTCATCTATCTTAATCTGGCCTGGAACAAGTTTATGCTCCCCAACCCCAAAAGTTTTTGACATGTTTCTAACAATATTACAATGTTGGCTCTCTTCTCCTTTAATCCCTAACAAAGCTGGCCTTAAAAAATTTCTTCTTGACAAGTTCTTCAAATGCTGCTTACAAACAGAAAATGCTTGTCCTCTTCTACCATAATCCATAACAAAGCTGGCCCTAAATAGGGGTATTTTTGACAAGCTCATGACGATGCTGCTAAATGCCTCTCTTTTACCTTAATCCCTAACGTAAGGCTGACCTTAAAAAAGGTGTTTGAAAAAACCAGTTCGTGACATGTTTCTAACACAAAGGGATCGTGTTTTCCCTCTTTCCCTTTTATCACTAACAAAGCTTGCCTGAAAAAAGCGTTATTTTTTAACAAGTAAATGACAAGATGTTTTGTTAATACATGTACTACAAATGTTTGTCATTATCCTCCGTGGGGGTGCCGGGGTTTTTAGTATAAATAGTATCCCCACTTTCTGGAAATTTAGTGCTTTAAATTTCCACTGTAGCTGTCTTTCTCCTTTGTTCTTTCTCATTCCTAACCTGTTCTAACAATCTACTATACTATCTTCTTCTTCGTTAGACCAGTCACCTACCTTTTTTCTTGAAAACTCTTCTGGGACAAAACTCCTCATATATGTGTGTGAGGTCTGTTGGATCAGCTTGGAAATACTGGACGCTCTCTGCCAAATGGTCACGGGGGCTTCCTATGATGTTGGCAATGTATGCATTTTATATGTTTGTATTTTGTTAATATTTTATAATGATGTTTGTATTCTTTCTTTTTTTTTTAAAACGGGGGTTCGATAAATTAGAGTATATCCTTAGCGACCCCTGCGTGTGATGTCTTTATTGTAAATTGACCAGCTGGTGGAGTGCCTTCAGTGTTACCACTAGGGTTGTTTCGGCAGATCTTTTATGCGGATCAGGGGTGAGTCCTCTTTCAGCGAAGTTGTGGTCTTGATTTGTGGTCCTGATTCGGCTCTTTGCAGTCTGTTGGACCCTGTTAGCACTAGCAATTAATAACTAACTAGCTAGCTAGTTTGTCATTGGTCTTCCCCTACCCCTAACAAAACTGTCCCAGAAAAAAATGGTTAGAGCTGAGGGTGGCTCTAGTGAGAAACAACTTTTCCAGCCAGTTTTGCTACATTGTGAATGCTGTATGTGTTCTGTATCAGAACTGACTTGTATTATATTTGATATAAGTCCACCCCCCCCCCTCTCGCCCCCCCCCCCAAAAAAAAAAAGTCTGTTTACGGTAACATAGGGAAAAAAAAGTCTTGGTAGGTGGGCTTCTAATGAAAAAATTATTTTTTTATAAAGACATTTTCCACTTTGGATGCGATTTTTTTTTCAGTGTTTTTTTTTCCCCAGACGACCCCCCCAAATAATTTAGGATTGGGCAAAAAAATTAGTGTCGGTCGGGATACCATAAACAAACTTTTTTCTGATGAAGGGGAGAGGGTCCTAATTTGTGATCTAATTTATTGGATATTGTGTGTGATAGTTATAGATCTGTTAATGCTTGTCAGGTGTCAATATGTTGTTGTGATAAATAATATTTATTAAATGTAAGAACACTATTTATTAACTTTGAATAAAAGAAAAATAAAATGCAGATTTTGCATAGACTGGTTGAGGGTTTTGTTTTTCTTCTTGTGGTATTGGAAGTATAAAAACTATGCACGTTTGTGTTTTCTTGTCAAGTGCTTTCTATAATGTTCATGATCAGCGGTCCTCCCCCACCTCTACCCTCCTACCACTCACCTCCCTCTCTGTCCCCCCTCCCTCCCTTGTGAGGATGCCGGGGGTTTCTGTATTAACTGTCTTTCTCATTTGTTCTCTCTCATTCCTACTCTGTTTTATCAATCTACTATACTATCTTCTTCGCTAGACCAGTCACCTACCTTTTTTCTTGTAAACTCTTCCGGGACAAAACTCCTTATTTGTGTGTGAGGTCTGTTGTATCAGCTTGGGAATATTGGGCGTATTCTGCCAAATGATCACTAGGGCTTCTTATGATATTATTTAGCAATGGAGGCATTTTATATGTATGTGTTTTGTTGATATTTTATAATGATATTTTTATTCTATTTTGTGTTTGTAAACGGGGGTTCGATAAATTAGAGTACAGCCTCAGCGTCTCCTGCGTGGGATGCCTTTATTGTACTGTGACCGGCTGGTTCCTTTAGTGTTACTAAAGTGTTGTTTCAGCAGATCTTTTATGCGAATTGGGGGTGAGTCCTCTTTCAGCCAAGTTGTGGTCCTGATTTTGTGGTCCTGATTCAGGTCTTGCAGTCCGCTATACCCTGTAAGCAATGAATAAATAAATAAATAAATAAATAACCTCTCTCTCTTTCTCCCTCTTCTTCTCATCGTTTCTTTGTTCGCATTCGTAGTTCGAACGTTTCACGGGTATTGAACCAAGGGAGAAAACTTAGTCTGTTTCGGTGATTGTTCATAACCAGCCAACCTACGATTGCTTCCCTTGAATCAGACCTTTCCTGATACATCTCTCTCCACGGACCTTTATTTAGTAATAAAGGTTCGTCTCTCTCTCTCTCTCTCTCTCTCTCTCTCTCTCTCTCTCTCTCTCTCTCTCTCTCTCTCTCTCTCTCTCTCTCTCTCTCTCTCTCTCTCTCTCTCTCTCTCTCTCTCTCTCTCTCTCTCTCTTCTAAGAATTTTACATAAGTTGTGTGTATGTTTGTGTGTGTGTGGAACGGAAGAGAGGAGTGGATGCGCACGTGCGCATATTTTGATTATATTGTTACATTCTGTTATTATTGTTATGAAGTTATTTTGTTACACTAATTGCTATTGTTACAAGCCCCAAGGGCAGGATGTAAAAAAGCATACCCAGTGCTTAATCTTTTACCCTTGTTAAATAAAATTGTTATCTTATCTTATCTTATCTTCTCTTATCTTCTCTTATCTTCTCTCTCTCTCTCTCTCTCTCTCTCTCTCTCTCTCTCTCTCTCTCTCTCTCTCTCTCCTACCTCACAGTGCACATGCACCTGATTCATCACTACGCTTTAGCACAGCACCGCAGCACCAGCACTAGGACAGTTGCCACCCAACAAGCGACCTCGACGTGTGAGTGCGTGTTGTCGTTTGCCTCAACATCCTCTGACGCTCACATGGGGTCAGCGTCGTTTTCGGGCACACTGTCTGTTCAATCAAATTCACACAAACACATCTTTACTTTTACCCCTTCAATGACATTCGCAGAGATCCTATCCTATACTATCCTATCCTATCTCGTAACTCGAAAGTCTTTGGGGCACTACAGATGAACGTTTAACCAGCGTACTCCATCTTTCCCTGTCCCCAGCAACCCTGATGGCTTCGCTCAGTGTCAAACCAGTCCATTCTAGAATAATGCCCTCCCACCTTTTTTTTGTCTCCCTCCTCTTCTGCCTCCTTGCATCGTGTCTTGCAGGATGGTCTTTGCAACCCCTTGGGGTCATGAGCAATCTTGCCACTGTAGATTGTTCTAACCTATAAAGGGAACAGTGAAAGCCCCAGTTGAAAACCTGTCTTGCCTTTGTAGGCATGACAGATTCACTGCGGCAACAGTACCCCCGTTGGAGTGCCGGGGGTTTCAGTATAAATAGTATCCCCACTTTATGGAAATTTAGTGCTTTAAATTCCCACTGTTGCTATCTTCCTCATATACTCTTTCCCATTCCTGCTCTGTCCTATCACTCTGCTATACTATCTTCTTCTTCGCTAGATCAATGACCTACCTTTTTTCTTGAAAACTCTTCCTGGACAAGACTCCTTGTTTGTGTATGAGGTCTGTTGGATCAGCTTGGGAGTGTTGGACGCTTTCTGCTGGGTGGTCACTAGGGCTTCCTATGATGTTAGTATTTAGCAATATAGGCATTTTATATGTATATGTTTCGTTGATGATTTGTAATGATGGTTGTATTCTATTTTGTTTTTGTAACCGGGGGTTCGCGTAGTTGAGGTAAACCCTCAGCCGTCCCCCGCGTGGGATGTCTTTATTGTAAAGTGACTGGCCGGTGGAGGGCGTTCAATTTTCCCACTAGGGTTGTTTCAGCAGATCTTTTATGCGGATCGGGGGTTGTCCGGTCCTGATTTGGCTCGGAGGAGTCCGCTGGACCTAAAGCAACAATAAATAAATCAATCAATCAATCAATGGTCTTTGCAAGGCCTGATACTCTGGTGACGTGGACATATATACCATCGGGGTTTCCGTTTCTTCACCACTGTGAGAATGTCATCGTGTTGTCCAATAGCTTGTGTCATTTGGTCTGTCGGACTTCGTCGTTGGTGATGTGTTGGGTATAAAAAAATGCCCAGAAGTCTTCTGTAGCACCTCATCGCCCATGCTTTGTATTCTTCGTTGTAGGTCTGCTATGAGGGTCTATGTTTTGCAATCGTACAGGAACATGGAGATGACAATTAGGGAGCGCATCAGCCTTACCTTGGAATGTAGACTGATAGTCCTGTCTTTCCAAATGGGTTTCAGCCTTGCAGGGCAGAGATCATCACTCAAATAAACAAATAAAAGGTAAACATTACAAGTTACAAGCAAATAAATAATTAAAACGTACACAAGGCATATCCCAAAGAGGCGCCTTAATGCGCGCGCGGACCCACACATACACACACACACCCACACCCAAACACACACCTACACACACACACACACACACACACACACACACACACACACACACACACACACACACACACACAACCACTCTTTGAATAAAAAGTAAAACTGGTTAACATTCGACAGATGCACAGGTTCCTCAACCATCAACAGTCAATCTAGTCACAGTTAGACATTGTCCTCAAGGAAATATTAAGAAGAATTTTAAATAGAATCTAACCTTAGTAAACAGACCCTTAGCGGCAAAATAAAATGGGGGTGGGGTGAGCCCCAATAATCAATCTCTTCAACACAGTGGAAACCAAAAAATGTTCTGAGAAATACCGGCCACCAAAAAACTTCATAAATCCTACAAAACCAATGTAATAAATAAGTGAGTCAACCTCTAAAACGACATGATCGGGCTTTGAAACTATCCTGTTCTCGAAGGTCGTTGGGGCACCACAGGTGATCGTTTAACCAGCGTACTCCATCTTTCTCTGTCCTCAGCAACCCTCATGGCTTCGCTCAGTGCCAAGCCAGTTTATTCCCGATAGTTGTCCTCCCACCTCTTTTTCTTTTTTCCGTCTCCCTCTTCTTCTACCTCCTTGCACCGTGCCTTGCAGGATGGTCTATGCAAGACCTGTTGCTTTGGTGACTTTAAAACTGAAAGGTGGTAAATTTGGAATAAGATTTTGGAAGGGCGAGCTAGCCAAGATGAGCATTCTCCTTTTAACACCGTTGAAACGACTTTAGTGCGAGCATCAATTAAGTTCAATCGCACGGACATTAAAGATCCTGACGCTCATGTCTTAGACGGGTGAGTGCCGGCTACACAAATACACCCAGCATGCACTAGGTCCTGTCTTCCCCTTCCCCTGTCTCCCAAGGATTGTGCTCAGTTGTTTGGGCGTAAGGCGATGCGCCTAACGTGTGTCAAATGGACGCCTCTGGCGTCTTGAGTTAGATCCTCTATCGGCCAGCGCCTTGAGCAGCTCTTGAGCGGGAACGGCGCTATATAAGAACGATTTAATAACTAAACATTGAAGACTTATCTATTGGCGCGTCAACGTTGAAGTGGCTGGTTTCCGCTTTCCCTCGGCTCGTCCTTTTTGCTGATAGGTTTACTGATATAGAACTCCGTTCTACTAGCAAGGAGGGTCAAGGTCAGCCTCCAATGACAATGAGCTGGGCCTCATTACTGCTGGCAGAATAGGGCTGTAGTGTAGCATAAGCCTAATGAAGAAGGCAGGCGGACACAAGACAGGTTGATGATGGATTATTATCAGCTCTACACCTTGGGACACCTAGCGGGATAAAGTTATCAGGCAAGGCCATCACTCTCCTCTCTTATAATAACTCTAGGCTGTCTCCAGAACAAATGAGCTTTGAGCTCAGTTTTATTGGGAATCGCGCTTCTTCTTCTTCTTCTTCTTCTTCTTCTTCTTCTTCTTCTTCTTCTTCTTCTTCTTCTTCTTCTTCTTCTTCTTCTTCTTCTTCTTCTTCTTCTTCTCCTCCTCCTCCTCCTCCTTCTTCTTCTTCTTCTTCTTCTTCTTCTTCTTCTTCTTCTTCTTCTTCTTCTTCTTCTTCTTCTTCTTCTTCTTCTTCTTCTTCTTCTTCTTCTTCTTCAACTAACAAAGTCTACAGTGTCTGGAGTCTTTAAGTACGGCGTATGATTCCGCAGTACCAGAGACTCTGGATGGACCCATGCTTTTCTAAGATGAATAATAACACGAGCTTGATGCAGGGCCGGATCTGGGGGGGTGGGGGGGTTCCTGGGTTCCGGAACCCCCCCCCCCCTGGCCATTCGATGTACCTCACTCAGTCAGAAAAAAAATATATATGGAGTTTTTTTAAAGCTCTTAATTTAGTTGACACTGGTGATAAGTAAAACGTTCCTCATTCTACTCAAGTTCCTCGAGCGGACACGTTTTTGTCACCCCTAACCCCTTAAAAAATTTTTGGAACCCCCCCCCCCCCTCCAAGAGTAAGTGATCCGGCCCTGTGATGGACAAGCATGCGTCCGGCCCCTTACTCCTTCAGATGAGAGTACAAACCGAGGTGTATAGTGTGTGCATCTCGCTTTCCATCTCACGGACTTTAGATCCTGACGCTCATGTCCTGGACGAATGAGTGCCGGCTACACAATTACACCCAGCGTGCACTTTGTAAACCAAGACGGCAGGCCTACCTTGGACTTAAAAGCAGTGATGGGGTAGCACGACAGGGAACACACCTAAACACTCTGGGGGACTTGGATGATTATGGTGCGTTGTTGCGTTTTGTGTCAATCCAGTCCAAGCCATATCAGTCTAAAACCAGATACGTCCAAATGACTTGTAATAGCCTACGCCTAACCGGGCTGCTTTATAGAAACAGGAAAACGAACTCTATCCACTAAGCCATCGCGTCACCCGCTATCCAAGAATGAACGTGCTTGCTTTTCTGCGCGCTGATCGGTCTCGTGATAAAGTTCTAGAACTGCCGCTCTGCGCGTTCCTCCGCCAGGTCAGACGAGCTCTTAGCCAATCAGCGACATTCTTAGAATTCTTCTAACCAATCAGAAGCCACGCTACAAGCACTTTTGAAACGTGTCGTGTGTCGGGAGTTTTAATGGAGATGAAGAACTGTACACTTTTGGAACAGTTCTTCGGTCTGTCTGTCGCTTTTTCGCACACCTACACACATCCATCATCGCTACCACCACCACCACGACCACCACCACCTTTACCACCACTAGCCTACCTTCGCCATTGCCGTTATCTTGAAAAGTCCACTCTTATACACCAATGGTTTATACGTGTCATTTATCTCTTGTCAAGCGGGGCTACTCTGTGGAACTTGTCAGGTCCGCAAGAGTTGCCTTTCTTCCTATCAAGGGAACGGGCAAGATAGCCAAACCATGGGCCGAGTTTCAATTCAGCGAGACTATCTAGGTCACAAGATCTCGTTTTTGAGTCAGACCGATCATTGAATGAAACTACCCACCATGCTGCCTCATTCTAGCCTCGTTTTCAATTTGTACACAAACGGCGGTTCCTTCGAATGTGTTGGACGATTTGCGAAAATAAAATCAAATAAAGTAAAAAAAAATCAAATGTATCATCAAAATCGATTAAAAGCAAAATTGTTCACTTACAGTTCTTCACCCCCTCCCATGATCTGGTTGAAACTCGAAGATTTACCATCGAATTATCACCGTAACAGATTCCAAGTAGCATAAACCGCGTACTTTCCGCCATCTTGATCTTGCAGGCAAAGTACCCCGAGAGGCGCCTAGCTCTTTCTCGCCTCGCCTTGCGATTGACTAGCGAGCGAGCAGCCGTAGAAACGACCCAATGAGCAAGATCTACCGAGATCTACCGAGATCTCGCTGTTTTGAAACTCGCCCCTGGAAGTACAAACTGAAGAATCCATGCACACACACACACACACACACACACACATGCCCACACGCGCGCACACACACACACACACCTCCGTCGCCAGCGTAGCTAGCAACTGAGTAAATAAAAAATAAAAAAAAAACCACAATAAGCAGTGTTTGAAGCAGAATCGCTATACTGTATTAACATATTTACGACACAGGGCATGGAAGACTGGCAAATGAGAAGGTGTCGGTTTAGTACGTGCCAAATGACTGCTGGTGTTGGTAGACGCGATGAGCGTTTTCTATGACGGCCTACTAGCGCCAAAACCGAGAGTTACCATTATCACGGGATAATTGAAATTAACATGTGTTCTGTGTAATTTACAGAGATACCGGCAATCCACAGTGTTAAATAATAATTTTCAGTATTCGCTACACCTTCCTAGCGCCAACACCTGATATTTACCAAATATCATGAGATAATTACAAATATCTTAGGAAAATTACAATTATCAAGGGATAATTACAATTATCATTGAAGGATTACACATATCTTCGCGTGATCATGTTTCATTTTCAGTTTTGGCTCTAGCAATCCGCCTGGAAATGGGTCAAAACCAAAATGTGTAATTTTCTCTTGATAATTACAATGTTTACGTGTTAATTGTAAATATGTCGTCAATATTTGTAATTATTACATGATATTTGTAATTATCGGGTTTTGGCGTTAGTAGGCCATCATAATGTGAATTGATTGATTGATTGATTGATTGTTGCTTTAGGTCCAGCGGACTCTTCCGAGCCAAATCAGGACCGGACAAACCCCGATCCGCATAAAAGATCTGCCGAAACAACCCTAGTGGGAAAATTGAACGCCCTCCACCGGCCAGTCACTTTACAATAAAGACATCCCACGCGGGGGACGGCTGAGGGTTGACCTCAACTACGCGAACACCCCGGTTACAAAAACAAAATAGAATACAACCATCATTATAAATCATCAACAAAACACATACATATAAAATGCCTATAGTGCGAAATAATACAATCATAGGAAGCCCTAGTGACCACCCGGCAGAAAGCGTCCAACACTCCCAAGCTGATCCAACAGACCCCATACACAAACAAGGAGTCTTGTCCAGGAAGAGTTTTCAAGAAAAAAGGTAGGTCATTGATCTAGCGAAGAAGAAGAAAGTATAGCAGAGTGATAGGACAGATCAGGAATGGGAAAAAGCAAATGATGAAGACAGCGACAGTGGGAATTTAAAGCACTAAATTTCCAGAAAGTGGGGATACTATTTATACTGAAACCCCCGGCACTCCAACGGGGGGAACTGTTGCCGCAGTGAATTAGTCATGCCTACAAAGGCAAGACAGGTTTTCAACTGGGGCTTTCACTGTTCCCTTTATAGGTTAAAACAATCTACAGTGACAAGATTGCTCATGACCCCAAGGGGTTATAATGTGAATTACACAGAACACGTGTTAATTAAGCTTACTACTATCACTGATAATGTAAAGGCACGTTTTGGCGCTAGTAAGCCGCCTTAGTCAGAATTAAGCATGATGTAAAAATTGTAATTATCAAGTGAAAATTTTAATTATTACGTTATAATTACAATTTTCGAGGCGGATTGCTAGAGCCCAAACTGAAAATTAATCATGATCACGCGAACATATTTATAATTTTTTAATGATAATTGTAATTATTCCTTGGTAATTGTAATCAGGATATTTTTTAATTATCAGGTTCTGGCGCTAGTAAGCCGTCATAGTTTCCTTATGTTGCTAACGTCAAGGTGAGCAGTGATCTATACGTACACGGCTTGGGCTACACGTGTTGGTGCCAATGGCAGGTGGAAAGACAATTTAAATTCAACATATCACCGATCAGGCGTTGAAAGTGAGGATCGTCGGTGAACCCCGATGATAAGATCAGCTCACGTTCTTCTTCTACAAGTGTGACAAGGCATTCGCGAAGAATAAGAATAAAAAGAAGCAAGAGAAGAAGAAGAAGAAGAAGAAGAAGAAGAAGAACGAAAAAAATAAAGATAGAAAGAAATGAAGAAAGAAAGAAAGAAAAAAAGAAACAACATCATCAGCTGCAACAGCAGCAGCAGCAGCAGCAGCAGCAGTAGTAGTAGTAGTAGTAGTAGTAGTAGTAGTAGTAGTAGTAGTAGTAGTAGTAGATCATTTATTTCTTGTTATTTTATCGTTTTTAATGTTATAGCGGTGTTCACGCTCAAGTCACTGGTCGATACAGGAACTAGCTCAATTTAGTCACTGGTTCATACAGGATCTAGCTCAAGTCATGGTCGATACAGGATCTAGCTCAAGTCACTGGTCGATACAGGATCTAGCTCAAGTCAATGGTCGATACAGGATCTAGCTCAAGTCACTGGTCGATACAGGATCTAGCTCAAGTCACTGGTCGATACAGGATCTAGCTCAAGTCACTGGTCGATACAGGATCTAGCTCAAGTCAATGGTCGATACAGGATCTAGCTCAAGTCACTGGTCGATACAGGATCTAGCTCAAGTCACTGGTCGATACAGGATCTAGGTCAAGTTACTGGTCGATACAGGATCTAGTTCAAGTCACTGGTCGGTACAGGATCTAGCTCAAGTCACTGGTCGATACAGGAACTAGTTCAAGCTGCCCGAAGAGCCCATTTACCGCCCCTAGGCGTATCGTCTGAAGCCACCCCCACCCGTAGGGCCTACCACCAAGATAACTGAGAACAATCCTGGGAGACCCGGAATTGGGATACGATAAGATCATACAGTTAAAAAAAAAAAAAAAAAAATCTTGTATCGCTTTGATAGAAACATTTTGCTCTAAATACCAAAGGGGCAGATTTATGAAGGAGGATTAATGGGGGTAACCTGAGCACTTATAGAGATGATAAGTTCCTTGATCAGCTTGGAGAGGAAAGCAATTAATTTCTCTTTCACTGCATCGCAGTAAGCTGTTTGTTCCATTGAACGCGACATGAAAAAGACGGAGCGGATACATCAACCGTCAGAAGAAATGTCCGAAGCCAGCGGTCCGTTCGTTTGAAAAAGATTAAACGGTTCTCTCCTCTTTTCTCAGAAAAATTAATATATGTCAATTTATGAAGGAGAGGAACGCCATTTACGATGTTGTCAGCCAGCCACCCACGTCACGCACGATGTTCAAGCAGAGGCTCAACGTCATTGTCTCCTCGTCATTTCTTTTGACTAAAAGGGAGAGCACTGCCAGCGTAGGAAATGGACCGCGGGAGTTATCGCTCTCGAGTTCACCCATCAAAATTCTTGTCCGAAGAGACCACAGCGTAAAAGATGTGTAGGAGAAGCAGGTTTCAGCCTCCTAATTTGTTGTACATGAAAAGGTTGAAACTGTAGTGCAAGTACATCAGGTTTAGAGAAGAAAAATGTAATCACGGCGAGATCACTTTGTTATGCTTATAATGCCAGTTTTAGGAGAAAAGGTGAGAGAATGCTGTTAAAAAAAGACAGCAGTGATTAAAAATAAATAAATAAATAAATAAATTAAACCAACGTTGCGCTTATGATTTTTGAGGAAACAGGGAGGTAATGACGCTTTTTGGACAGGGGGGATAATCTGGTGAAAGTTTCACACTAGTGTAGCCAGCGCCATGATGTGAGATAACTGCAGCTAAGTCTACCACTCAGCTGTTCTCATAATAGACAACAAGGTGGGGAAAAAGCCCCCACACGACTCCATCTTACCTTTGCGGGTAGAAGTAGTAAAGGGAGATAACTGCTGACGCAAAAGATCTTGAATCTTGAATCTTAAGTTTAAGAAAAATAGAGGCAACGTTATTGCTTGGTGCAAAAGATTTTTTTATTTATTTATTATTTTTCATAATAATAATAATAATAATAATAATAATAATAATAATAATAATAATAATAATAATAATAATAAATTATTATTATTATTCTTATTCTTATTATTATTATTATTATTATTATTATTATTATTATTTATTATTTTATTTATTTATTTATTTATTTTGGGGAAAAAGGGGAGGGAACCTTTACAGGCAAAGGGAAAGAACTTGTACACCTGCTTGGCGGAGGTGAATGTTGGCGTGTTTGCGGTGGTAACGACGCAGAACGACTCGCTTGAAGTGAGTTCACAAAGCGAGCAACAGATTTAAAGCCCCGCGCGCAGCTTCCTTCGGCCGTTTAACATTTATCGGTCGTGGTGTAGTACTGCCACAGTGACAGTATGTCACAGAAAACCGGCAATGCCGAACTGTCTCCGCTACTCTTTCCCGATGAGATGAATGTATAAACCAAGGTCTAGTTGTGCGCGTGTGCATTCCATCTCAGCGTCCTTCTGGCGTTTAGAAATTACCTGCCGCTGCCTAGTACAACCCCGCAGCAATAATAATAAAATTAATCAACATTTATATAGCGCCCTTTCTAATGAAAGCTCAGAGCGCATTACATTCACATAAGACACTTCTAAGAACGAAAATGGCTAAGCAATAACAATATAAAACATGGTAAACAAAACATACAAAATTTCATTAGATAATATGAACATGCACGCACACACACACACACACACACACACACACACACACACACACACACACACACACACAGAGTTCAACAAGAAATTTACATTGTGGTGTCATCAAAGAAACGTTTGAACAAATGGGTCTTTAGGCCAGAACGAAAGGCAGCAGATGTTTGGGAAGAATGGAGAGACGTGGGAAAGGAGTTCCAGATGGTGGGAGCAGAAAATGAAAACGAGCGTTATTCAAAGGATTGACAATGACAGTTTGTCAGGGAAAATCCAGCAATGTAAAACTTAGCTCCACTATTACTCTGAATGAGAGCTCCAACCAAGGTCTAGGGTTCACAAGTGCTTTAAAAAACAGTATGTCACAGAACAATGGCAATGTAAAACCCTCACACACCTCTGTCAGAGGAGAGTATAAACCTCACGTATGCATTCCATGTATTACAAGATCCGGACCCTCATCTCTCAAATGGATGAGGAGGGTAATAGAATTTGAAATTTTATAATTTTTAGATCCTATCATATCCTATTCTATCCCGTAACTCGGAGGTCGTTGGGGCACCACAGATGATCGTTTAACCAGCGTACTCCATTTTTCTCTGTCCTCAGCAACCCTCATGGCTTCGCTCAGTGTCAAGTCTGTCTATTCTCGAATGTTGTTCTCCCACATCTTTTTCTGTCTCCCTCTTCTTCTACCTCCTTGCACTGTGTCTTGCAGTATGATGGTCTTTGCAAGGCCTAATGATCTGGTGACGTGGCCATACCATCGGAGTTTGCTGCCCTGGCAAGGTTGAAGCCCATTTGGAAAGACAAGACCATCAGTCTACATTCCAAGGTAAGGCTGCTGCGCTCGCTTGTCATCTCCATATTCTTATACGCTTGCGAAGCATGGATCCTCACAGCAGATCTACAACGAAGAATACAAAGCATGGAGATGAGGTGCTACAGAAGACTTCTGGGCATTTCCTATACCCAGCTAGCTACCACCTCTAGCCACCAGTAGCTAGATTTGTTTAACTATCTTCCCCCACCCCCTTTTTTTGTGTCTTATCATCTTTGGTGAACAAGACATTAATAAACCAACCAACCAACCTATACCCAGCACATCACCAACGACGATGTCCGACAGACCATCACACAAGCCATTGGACAACCCGATGACCTGCTCACAGAAGTGAAGAACCGGAATTTGTAGATAGCCTGCATTTAATAGTATTATTGATGGAATGGGGAGGGGCGGGGGTGGAGGGGAATCCCCGAATTAAACGCTCGGTGAGCTGAAAATCTGGTACCTAAAGGCTCCGCCACACATGCCCATTGTGCAACGATTTTGTTTGCGATCCGATCCCGGTCGCTACGTGATGACGTTGTCACGTGGGGTTTATGGGCTCTGCACAATGGAATTATGGACCCTCACGTTTATTCGGTGGGAACTGCTAGTAAGTCACCCTATGAATTACTTTAATAAATTTATTTGTTTAGCTCGTTCTGTGTTAAGGTTGGGGTACAGAAATAGATAGAAAAATGGTAAAAGAATACTGTCACACTAGCTTTCACACGGCTATGAATCATATGTAGTCCAGCCACTTGATAACAGTTAAAATCACACATTTATTTCTTCTACTCTATACAAGATTCTCTAAGTACTAATCTAACTTAAAATGTCTCAGTTACTGCTAATAGTTCGATCGCTGATAGTCTAGGCAGCTGTTTTTCTTCCTCGGGCACTTGCTATAATATTTCATGTAGATTCGGACTACTGTGGTCCGTTTTACAGTTTCTGAAGAGTTGGACTACTGTGGTCCTGCTATGATCAGTTTAAGTGCACCTTGGCGTGTTCACTTAACTGCTAGATGGAGCGGGCGAAGTCCTTCTGTGAGGTAGCTTCTGGTCCACCTGGGTAGTTGTGTAGTTGGGTTCCCTTGCCACGCTGTGGGGTCTGACAGGGTGTCTTTCAAGGCCGCTCTTTCCGTCTTGTGCGGTAGAGGATCCTCAACCAACTAGTCGTTTCTGTGGAGTGGGGTGCACAGGATAGCTCGGGATAGCTCGCCTGCTCGTCTGTAATATAAGAGACGAAATTCTGCACAACCCTGAATAATAGGTTTGTGCAGAGCGTCTCACTGAAAGCCAAGTAGCCCTCAGTGATAGCTCCACATCTCTATACATAAGCGACGAACATTCTGCTACTTCCGGGGTCCGCTGTAATCTCACTCTAAATTCCTATACATACATAAATATAAATCGTGTCTAACTATACACATACAGAATTAATAATAATATAAACATTCAGTGGTACAGCCACTGGTCTGCAAACATACATATAAGTTAAACAACAGTGGTTCCGTACGGGATACAACATGGCGGCGCAACCGGTCGTGTTTCGCCTCGTGGTAGGCTCTTCCACGTGGTCCCGCAAATTCGGATTAACAATTCACATTTATGCATAGCAAATTCCACAAACATAATTTCAACAATAATATAAATATATCACGATGAAACAGAAGGGTGTTCATTTACCTGCTTGACAAGTTCAGGCCCGTTGTGACTTAATAGAATTCTGAGATTCTAAGTCCTGCTTCCTGGTCTATGAGTGAAGATAGTTCTCTGCTAGCTAAGGAGATGTTACTTCTTCCTCGTCTCACACACGACTGACCAAGCTGTGCTAGGTTCTGACACAGTAAAACTGCTCTACCCGCTAAGCCTGCTTCTGATTGGTTAAAACGGTCAAATTCAAAACTCAAGTGCTGAGTCACTGCGATGTGGGTGGCTCGCTCGCTGTGTGTGGTCTACTGTGTAATTTAATTGCTGCTGTGTTATAGTCTAACTTCTAAAGTTACAAGTACTACACATGGCTAAATAGTCAACAAGCAGAGTTAAAACTAGCCAATTTGTGACAGGCTCCCTCAACTGAAAAAAGGCGATGACTACTGGATTCGACCTTTTTCTACTACAGAGCCTAGTTTAACACTGCACTATCCTAGGGTCCTATTTACAAACTAATTTGGTTGCTCTACCTGAGCTGCAATGCTGTGCCAGGTAGCTATGGACACTAGTGACAGGGTATTACTGGGCGGGGACGAATTCTGGTGCTGTGGCCCTTAGTTGTGTTGGGTGGGCGACAGCTGCTGTGTCCTCCACGAGATGGCGACTGAGGTAGTCGGCTCCGTGGTTCTCTTTGCCGGGGATGTACTCGATTTGGAATGAGTATGCCTGAAGGGTGAGTGCCCATCGCATCAGGCGAGAGTTCAAAGACTTGGAGGCTGCCAGGAACGATAGTGGTTGGTGGTCCACCTGAACTGTGAAGTGGGTCCCATACAGGTAGAGTTGAAACTTCTGTATGGCCCAGACTAGTCCAAGGCATTCCTTCTCCGACGTGGCGTAGTGGGTCTCGGCGGGTCTCAATTTCCTGCTGGCGTAGGCGACGGGGAATAGCGTCTCTGCATTCTTGGGGTCGCGCTGTAGCAGTACTGCTCCGAGGCCTAAGTCGCTTGCGTCGGTGCGAAGAACGAATGGCTGAGTCAAATCGGGTAGGTGGAGTACTGGCGCCGATGTCATTCTGTCCTTGAGTGTTTGGAATGCCGTCTCACATTCCGCTGTCCAAACTACTTTGTCCGGGGCGATTTTCCGGGTTCCATTTGTCAGTGGCACGGCGATGATGTTGTAGTTGGGGATGAACTTCTGGTAGAAGCCGCAGAGTCCTAGAAACGACTGCACTTCCTTCTTGGTCTTGGGCCTAGGAGCGTCGAGTAGGCGTTTCACTGTCTTTTCTACCGGTCGCAGGCTTCCTTGACTGATGGTGTGTCCCAGAAATTCTAGTTCTGTGAATCCAATCTGACATTTGGTGGGTCTTGCCGTCAATCCCGTGTCTCTGAGGCGGGCGAGTAGTTGTTGTAGGAGCGTGACATGTTCCTCCCACGTAGGTGTTGCGATGAGGATGTCGTCCATAAACGAATGTAGGTGCTCGCTGCTCAGGGGTGCCAGGAGTTTTCGCATCATGGCGCTGAAGATGCTGGGTGCGTTGTGGAGTCCGAATGGAAGCACGTTGAATTCGAAGTGTCCTTCCATAGTGCTGAAAGCTAGGTACTTTCGGACTTGCGGTTGCACTGGTATCTGGTAGTATCCTTTGCTGAGGTCGATGCGTGAGAAGTACTTAGCTCGCTGTAGCTTGGCAAATAGGTCGGTCTGGTCCGGGAGTGGCTCTGGCTGGAACTGCGTTACCGCATTCAGGAGTCTGAAGTCGATGCACAGTCGATGCTCTCCGTTGGGTTTTCGCAACAATACCGTGCCTGCGCTGTAGGGTGAGGTAGACTCTGAGATGATTCCGGCTGCCAGTAAGGTGTCTATCTCTTCCTTGATGGCTCGCTGCTGAGACAGGGGCATCGGGTAGAGCTTCTGGCGGACGGGTGTTGGGTCGGTCACCGTTAAGGTTACTTCGACGAGGTCTGTCCTCCCTGGTCGGTCTGTGAGCACAGTCTGATGTTGTCGAATGACCTGTAGTACTTGCTGTTGCTGTTTAGCGGCTAGGTCTCTGTTGAGTATCACGTCTTTGTAGGTTTCTTTGGAGTGCAGGGGATACTCTACTGCATTGGTCTCCATGCTTTCTCCTTCTTCCGCAATGGCGATGGCTAGCAAGTTGTGAGTGCTGGGAGTCGCTGGTCGGTCCGTGTATTTCTTGAGGAGATTGATGTGGTGGTATCGGGCTCTCCCGTTCACCTCTACTTGGTAGACTGTCTTGGATTTCTTGGCAGTCACCCGGTACGGTCCTCTCCAAGCGATGTCCAGCTTGTTGGTTCCACTTGGAAGTAAGAGTAGCACTTGATCGCCGACTTGCAGTTCTCGGTCCTTCGCGTGGCGGTTGTAGTACTTCGCCTGACGGGCTCTTGCCTTCTTCAGTGCTTCACCAGCTTTCTTCCACGTTGCTTTGAGGGTTTCCTGCAGGTCTGCGACGTACTTGGTGGCACCTCTTGGTGTGTCGTCTATCTTGGCCTCCGTCCAACTTCTGCGTAGGGCTTCTAGCGGTCCGGCTAGAGGTCTGCCGAATAGCAATGTTGACGGGGTGTAGCCTGTGGCTGCATGGGGCGTTTCTCGGTATGCGAACAGTGCCGCATTCACGTAGGTGTCCCACGCTTCTGGATTGTCGTCGGCGACTTTCCTGAGGATGGTGAGAAGGGTTCCATTCAGTCTTTCTACTTGTCCGTTGCTGGCTGGGTGGTATGGTGGTGTGCGAATGTGATGAACTTGTATCAACTCGAACACGTCTTGCATCAGGCGGCCGGTGAACTGAGATCCGTTGTCCGTTCTAATGCTGTCCGGGAATCCGACTCTGGTAAAGATGGCGATGAGTGCATCTGCAATCTTCTTGGTGTCAATCGCTGGCAACGGGACTGCTTCGCACCACATCGTACATGCGTCGACGAGTGTGAGTAGAAATCTGTTCCGCTTCTTGGTCATGGGCAGTGGTCCCACTATGTCTACTGAGACTTGCTGGAATGGTACGCCGACTACTACCGATGGTCCTAAGGTAACTGGTACGGTGTGATGTCGCGGGGAATATCGTTGACATTGGTGGCAAGATTTCACGTAGCGCTTGACATCCTCCGTGATTCCTGGCCAATAGTAGTGTGCGCTGATTCCCTGCACTGTGGCTCCAATTCCCATGTGTCCGCTGAGTGGCATGCTGTGGCCTAGTTCTAGTACTTGGGCTCGAAGGGTGGCTGGTAGTACTAGTTGGGTGTGATCTCCATCTCCTTGTCGATGTAGAACTCCCTCTTCCATGTAGAAGTCTCCCTTGTGCGGGGGTGTGTGCGCCTTGGGTAGCTTCTGGAAGCACTTCGCTATCGAGGTGTCTTCTTTCTGTGCTGTTTTGATCTCTTCGAGTCCTGGATTCGGAGCGAACTCGGGCTGGGGTGGTTGGGTTTTAGCTTGGGCCCTGGTTTGCACTGCAGCTATCTCTACAGTTTTAGGGGGCGTGCCTAAGAACACATACCTACAACCTAGCACTAGATCATACAGGGGTTTCTGTAAAACAGCTGCTTGGATTCGTCCTGTGACGTACCTACTCTCTACTTCGATCCAAGCTATTGGGCAAGTAGTCGTCGGTTTCGTCAAGTCTGCTCCTTGTAAGTCGACTGTCTTGTCTGTCAAGTCCGCGCGCGATACAAGAGATTCGCTAACTATCGCGTCGTATGATAGACCTGTGTCATACAGACAGTTCGCTTCTTTTCCGTTGACCTTGACCGTGTCTGTCACCGATGGGTGATCTCCGATCGTGTGTGGCTTGTTACCGCTACTTTGAGTTAGAACTCTGTGCGCTGGCCGGCTTTCGCGCTCTTCCCTACGTTGTGCGGCCAACTTGAAACATTCTGCGGTGGAGTGATTGTTTCTGTTGCAGAACGAACAATACCGTCTCTGTTCTGCGGGACCTCTTTTCCCGAATTCCGCGTTGGGTCCTTTATTTTGCCCAGGTCTGGGGTTATTCGGCTTATTCGCGGTGCGCTCTTCTCGGTTAGGGCTTCTTTTCTGTGCCTCTTTCCCGTTAGGCTTTAGGTCTCGCCTGAAGCTCTTGGCTTCTCCGTGTGCGGCCACGTACCTATCTGCGACCTTGACCAGATCTTCCAGTCTTTCCGCGCCCTGCTCTACTGAGAATGTTCTCAGCTCGGGGGTCATGGTTTCCCGTAGCTGTTCCCATACTAACAGTTCTGTCAGTCCATCATACGTCTTATCCGTGGCTGACTGGCTAATCCACTTATCCAGCGTTGTGGACAACCGATCCGCGAACTGCGCATAGCTCTCTCCTTTCACTCTCCGATTGGTGCGGAATTTTTGCCGATAGCATTCTCCTGTTAGTTCGAATCCCGTTAGGAGTGCCTCTTTTACTTTGTGATAGTCAGTCACTCTGTCAGTCGGTAGCTTACTGTAGATGTCATAAGCCTTTCCTCTAAGCCCTTGACTAAGCTTAAAAGACCAATGAGTGGGATCTAGTTTGTACTCTGTTGCTAGACGCTCAAACCTAGTCAGATAGAGATCTAGACTTTCTTCTCTCTCATTGAATGTTCCCAGTGGAAATGACATTCCTTGTACAGGGTTGGATGCTACCTCTAGCTGATCTGAGTGGGGAGGGGTTGAGGAAGAACTTGAAGCTCCTGATCCCAATCTTCTTAGCTCTAACTCATGCTGTCTTTCTTTTTCCTTTTCTTCCCTCTCTTTTTCTTTTTCTGCCCGCTCATACTCCCATCTCCTAACTTCTGCATCTCTCTCTGCTGCTAATGCTGCCTTCTTCTGTTCTCTTTCTGCCTCTAGCTCTAATTTCCTCGTTTCTCTCTCTGCCTCTAATTTCTTCTGCTCTGCTTCTAATTTCTTCTGCTCTGCTTCTAATGCTAGTTTCTTCTGCTCTGCTTCTAGTTCTAATTTCTTTTGCTCTGCTTCTAGTTCTGCTTTTTTCTGTTCTCTCTCTGCGGCTCTCTCTGCCGCTTCGAGTTTCTTCGCCTCTCTCTCTGCTGCTCTCTCTGCCTTAGCCTCCTGTTTCTCTACCTCTGCATTGATATACGCAATTAGGTCTCCCCCTGCTAAGTGTAAAGCTTCCCCTAATTCCTTGAAACGCAATCTCAAGGCCACTGGGTCCGACATTGCCAAACGTGTCTATGAACAACCTCTGAATCACGTGGAATACCAAAACACTAGCAATATTGCAAGTCAATAACAACAATGCAAAGACAATCAAATTCGTAATCAATAATAGAATAAAACAAGAGTCAAATGGCATACAACAGTTATTTAAGCAAAACCTGCAAAAGAACAATGCAACATACAGGCACAAAAATATTTGAAGCAAAAAAGTTTTTAACTAAAGAATAGTGCACCCAACTGATCAGTCCTTGTTACCACTATTCTAAGTTATTCTACTACTCCTACTGTTATCTAATTTTATTGTACTTAGGTCCGGTTATACCCAATTCCTATTATCCACAGATCCTAGCTAGGCTCGCCAATTAAAGTGTCACGTGGGGTTTATGGGCTCTGCACAATGGAATTATGGACCCTCACGTTTATTCGGTGGGAACTGCTAGTAAGTCACCCTATGAATTACTTTAATAAATTTATTTGTTTAGCTCGTTCTGTGTTAAGGTTGGGGTACAGAAATAGATAGAAAAATGGTAAAAGAATACTGTCACACTAGCTTTCACACGGCTATGAATCATATGTAGTCCAGCCACTTGATAACAGTTAAAATCACACATTTATTTCTTCTACTCTATACAAGATTCTCTAAGTACTAATCTAACTTAAAATGTCTCAGTTACTGCTAATAGTTCGATCGCTGATAGTCTAGGCAGCTGTTTTTCTTCCTCGGGCACTTGCTATAATATTTCATGTAGATTCGGACTACTGTGGTCCGTTTTACAGTTTCTGAAGAGTTGGACTACTGTGGTCCTGCTATGATCAGTTTAAGTGCACCTTGGCGTGTTCACTTAACTGCTAGATGGAGCGGGCGAAGTCCTTCTGTGAGGTAGCTTCTGGTCCACCTGGGTAGTTGTGTAGTTGGGTTCCCTTGCCACGCTGTGGGGTCTGACAGGGTGTCTTTCAAGGCCGCTCTTTCCGTCTTGTGCGGTAGAGGATCCTCAACCAACTAGTCGTTTCTGTGGAGTGGGGTGCACAGGATAGCTCGGGATAGCTCGGGATAGCTCGCCTGCTCGTCTGTAATATAA
Source organism: Oncomelania hupensis (assembly GCA_036898135.1). Classification (NCBI taxonomy): domain Eukaryota; kingdom Metazoa; phylum Mollusca; class Gastropoda; order Littorinimorpha; family Pomatiopsidae; genus Oncomelania; species Oncomelania hupensis. The sequence continues at coordinate 57,020,930 of CM072521.1, forward strand.
GAGACGAAATTCTGCACAACCCTGAATAATCGGTTTGTGCAGAGCGTCTCACTGAAAGCCAAGTAGCCCTCAGTGATAGCTCCACATCTCTATACATAAGCGACGAACATTCTGCTACTTCCGGGGTCCGCTGTAATCTCACTCTAAATTCCTATACATACATAAATATAAATCGTGTCTAACTATACACATACAGAATTAATAATAATATAAACATTCAGTGGTACAGCCACTGGTCTGCAAACATACATATAAGTTAAACAACAGTGGTTCCGTACGGGATACAACATGGCGGCGCAACCGGTCGTGTTTCGCCTCGTGGTAGGCTCTTCCACGTGGTCCCGCAAATTCGGATTAACAATTCACATTTATGCATAGCAAATTCCACAAACATAATTTCAACAATAATATAAATATATCACGATGAAACAGAAGGGTGTTCATTTACCTGTTTGACAAGTTCAGGCCCGTTGTGACTTAATAGAATTCTGAGATTCTAAGTCCTGCTTCCTGGTCTATGAGTGAAGATAGTTCTCTGCTAGCTAAGGAGATGTTACTTCTTCCTCGTCTCACACACGACTGACCAAGCTGTGCTAGGTTCTGACACAGTAAAACTGCTCTACCCGCTAAGCCTGCTTCTGATTGGTTAAAACGGTCAAATTCAAAACTCAAGTGCTGAGTCACTGCGATGTGGGTGGCTCGCTCGCTGTGTGTGGTCTACTGTGTAATTTAATTGCTGCTGTGTTATAGTCTAACTTCTAAAGTTACAAGTACTACACATGGCTAAATAGTCAACAAGCAGAGTTAAAACTAGCCAATTTGTGACAGACGTCAGAATTCCTACTTGCCTGCGGTCCGATGGCAATCGGTTCGGTATCGTGCGATTAGAACCTGTTCTATACTACGTACCTATGTAGGAGGCCCACGAGTTTACAAAGACGAAATAAAAGGCTTCAGAGCCTGTCACCGGCGATGTTTTGTATGGTTTTGATTTGGTTTTCCATTACGTTTTTATTTTTAAATAGTTTTTGTAGCATGTAGAGACATTATTTCTGCTGTGGTTTCAGACTAGATGGTGAGCTGTTGGATGGGGATGGTGAACTGTTGGATGGGGTTGGGGATCGTGTACACTGACACTAGTGAAAGTGAATATAAACAATGCACATTGTGTGGAAGTTTCGGGTCGACTTGATCGGAAACGTGTGGCAGTGCTACCTGTTTTGGAGTCCGGCCCGATCGCACTTCCATCGAAACGAATCCGAAACCCGATCTAGAATCGGCCTTCAAACCGGTATGTGTGGCGGGGCCTTAAGTCACATATAAGTTCGTCCCTTGGGGGAAAAGCAACCCAAAGCGCCCCCAGACAGCATTGCACCCTAACCCCCGGGATCTCTTTCGTCCTGGGTAGCCTTGCTTCTGCAGCTGACTCATTTTCGCTGAAAAAGGCAACCCGAATTTCACCTGCATGAGTGACAAAACATAATTCATATATATTATATATTATCCAAAATCATTCGATTCATTTCAAGAATTTATTTCGACGTCTGTTCAGTTTCACATAATTCTGTGATTTCTAGACCATACAGTCATTCTCTTCTTCTTCTTTCTTCTTCTTCTTGGGTTGAGCAGCCTCAACCAGTACATTTATTCATCTGCTGCTATAAGGTGTTTTTTTTTTCTTATCTGAGTGGTTGCTGTGTTTTCCGCGGTGGTGTGTACAAAAAAACAGTACATAGATCTAGGATACAGGATAATCTAGGCCTACTTGCTATAGGCGCAATTATATGTGGAGCTGCTGGACATGGCAATGCATTTCAGCCACAGCAAGCGAGGCCTGTGTAACAGCCCTAGCACAGCCCTAGCACAGCCCTAGCACAGCCCAATGCTGTACCAGGCCCACAACTCTCTGCACCAGCACGCGCACATGTAATTTATATTAAAACAACAACAACAACGACAACAATAACAACAACACATTACAGGGCTAGAAATTAACTTTTTTCTTTGGGGGCTACCGGGCCCCTTGATTGAAAAATTTGAGGGCCCACAAGCAACTTTCGGGGCCCAACTTGAAAAATAATGCAAACAAAAAACAAAAGAATTATTGACAATAATAAGTAGAAAGTACAATTTGTCTAATAATCTAAACTAAAAACAATTGAATTTCCAAATTTGCTGAGTGATGTCATTTTTATTTGCCTTTTCTTTCACTTTCAAACATTACCAACAAAAAAAGGGGAAAAATACCACACACACACATTCAGTGACACACATATTCTAGTGACTAGTTAGCCCGAAAATTGGAAAATACGCCATCGCCGATTGTTTTAGCAACTGTATGGCGACGATATGTAGCCATACTTTCGTACTTGCAAAGATGGACATTTTGCGCTTATGTTGTGCCATAGCCTTTTGTTTATTATATTAAAAAGATATTGAAGTGTATATTAAACTTTTGAGTGCAAAATTAAAGGGTTTTCGCTTCTTTTCTCTGTTTTTTTTTTTTCTGTCCAAATTTAGGGCCCACCGGTGTGGATTGCTTCCCTTGGCCCAAATACGAAACTGCCGAGTAGAGCTAGCTGTAGCAGACGAATTATTTTGCGGGCCAAGCGGGCCCTTCGTTTTTCAACACTCCGAGCCCGAACTCAACTTTGCGGGTTTTTGGCCCCGGGCTCCCGCTAATTTCGAGCCCTGCATTAGTAATAATCTAGTAAATAGTAACAGCTGGGGTTGGATAAGAAGGGAGAGGTGGCGGAAACCCAACACCTATAATCAAATCTAACAATTTATATTATATATAAATGTATCCCAAGTCCAAAATATGTCCATCCTATTTAACCCGAAACTCACCTGAGCACAAGCCTCAGGGAATTTAAATGGCATAAAACAATAACTCACGTGGTGTTAACAAGAGAAATCGAAACAAACCTATAATTATGCAACCTCACAAAGACTCTTGGAAGCTAGTGTTGAAACACTGGACTCTATACACAATGACTAATTAACTAGTGTTGGGACTCTGGACCCTATACACAAAGGCTAACTAACTAACTAGTGTTGGGACAACTTTTCTGTGTAAATCAAACTCCACTGCATGTTTTGTTATTAAAAAAAAAAATTGGCCATGCGACTCTTTTTCATGCGAGACGAAGGTTACTACGCTTCATCCATCCTCTCTCTCTCTCTCTCTCTCTCTCTCTCTCTCTCTCTCTCTCTCTCTCTCTCTCTCTCTCTCTCTCTCTCTCTCTCTCTCTCTCTCTCTCTCTCTCCTTCTTTCGCACGCACAGAGACAGTGTAATGATGTCATATCTACAACGTCATTATGAACCACGATTATTACATGGAATTACTGTACAACCGGAGTCATTTTGTAGTATTTGCTTGAAGTTGATGTTGTTGCATCAATTTTTATTCATCAGATTAATATAAGTTGTACTGATGTAACATAAACAATTGACAAAATCTACCATGCGCACATCATAGATATTTTCCAAATTAATTAATTAATTAATCAAAGTATAGAAATCATCATACTACTGACATACACATACACTTTTAACAACATACATTCCCTTGAAACAATTTGTTGACATTAAGAAACACACAAAAGAAAAAACAAACAAACAAATACTTTCAACTTCACCTGTGAAGAACGAATTACTTATAAATGTCATTTTGCGTCTTACAGAAAGTTGAAAGTTGATGATAATGATGATGATGATGATGATGATAATGATGATGATGATGATGATGATGATGATGATGATGATGATGATGATGATGATAAAAGGAAGAAGCGGGTGATGATGATGATGATGATGATGATGATGATGATGATGATGATGATGATGATGATGAACTAGAACAACAATAACCACAACAACAACATCGTTATTACATATGAGATAATTCACGGTTAGGCCTAACGCACTGTTATGGCATTTTGAATATGACATCTGGCTGCTGTTGCTGCTGCCTATAGGGGATAATTACAAATCTAAACATGAATTTTTAAAGGCATGTTCGTTCTACAAATATAACCTTATCGTCCTACAACATCGTCACGCAGATTTATGATATTTTTAATCAGCGACCGAAATTAAAATCAAAATCTAAGACGTAACATATTGTTTCTGGGTGAAAAGCTACGTACGTCCAATCAAAGACTGTTGACTGATAGTCTTTGGTCCAATGAAATTATCAGGCAATATGGACATGCACTTATTTAATCAGAGACCGAAATTTAAATCCAAATGTTAAATATTGTTGTTTCGGGTAAAAAGCTATGACTGACATGTGACATCCTAGTTTGACACGTAATGGAACGACAGTTTTTCGTTGTGCGCCCCAAATTTGTTTTTCTTTTTCTAATAGTAATCAGTCTACTGGTTCTTGTAGACCTACCATTTCTTCATGGACTGAAACTTAAATCCAACTTCAGAATATTGTTGTTTCGGGTAAATGAAAACACACAACAACTATAAGACTGCCACACACGGTACTGGGGACAAGTTGTTATGGAGCAATGACTTTTGTTGTATTTTTGCTTGTCAGCCTACTGCGGGGTTGTCAAGACTCAAGTACCTCCTGGTCTATGCGATGGGTTTTGCAGATGAACGTGTATACACAAACACATTTTCCCCCAAACAGGCCAATTCGATGGCTTTGTTTGCAAAAACGGGTTTATCCTCAAATTGTTCCACTCAGCAAACTGGGCTTTCGTTGCCCAAGCCAACCGCTAAAGTTTGAATGTTTCCATTTCGGGTCTGACAGGGAGTGATTTCCCTTGATTTAGCATCGATGCCACAGCCCTGTGACCTTTGACCCTATATTCGAAGGTTGCGTCTTTGGTGTCGGGGGTAGGGCAGGGTATATTTTATCAACCTAAAACGATAAATCTTACCGAGCAAAAATAAATATTTTTTTTAAAACGAATTCTGTCACTTATCAGTTTCAGTAGATGCTGTTTTTAGCTCAAGAATGTTGGTTATCCATTGCTAATAATAGCCGCGCAAACCACGGAATTTATTCAAATAAAATTACAATACTTTAAAAAGAATTTCTGTTGTTGTAAGCTTATTTTCTTCAGTGAGACAACACTAACAGGGAATGTAAAAAAAAAAGGGGGTGGGGGGGGATATTGGTACTTTTTTTTATAGCGCAAATAAAAAAACACAACTAAATACAGCTCAGAAGTGGGCGCACGAGGTTAGGCCAAGGGAGGTGAAAGAAAACCACAGTACAAAGAGTCATTACAGAAATAACTCCCGTTACCATGCAGATGTGAACCCAGGCTCTTCCAGTGGTCGCGTCGTCTTCTTACACGTGTAGGGCCTACCAAAGGAAAGCGAAAGACTAACAAAACAAAACATAAAATAAAAAATAAAAAACACTATTCAAAGCCTTCTTTAGAAACTTTTGTCACAAATTACATGCCAAAATGTTCAAACGTTTAAGATGAAAACCAATACCGAATTTCTTTAATATATTTGTTATGTGTATTGTTGTGTAGTGTGGTGTTGTGTAGTGTTGTGCAGTATTGTGTAATGTTATGTTGTGTAGTGTTGTGTGTTGTTTCTTGGTGTGTTGAGTAGTGTATTGATGTGTTATGTAGTGGTGTGTAGTGTTGTGTTGTGCTTTTGTTGTTTAGTGCTGTTTTGTGTAACGCTGTGATGTGTAGTGCTGTGTTGTGTAGTGTTTTGTTGTGTAGTGGTGCGTATGGTTGATCTGTGCTGTGTTGTGTAGTGCTGTGTTGTATAGAGCTGTGATGTGTAGTGCATGTGTTGTGTAGTGCTGTGCGGTGCTTGTGTTGTATAGTGCTGTGTTGTGTAGTGCTGTGATGTGTCGTGCTGTGTAGTGTAGTGTTATGTTGTTTAATGATATGTTGTGTAGTGGTGCGTAGTGTTGTGTTGTGTAGTGTTGCGTACTGCTGTGTTGTGTTGTGTAGTGATGTGTAGTGGTTTGTAGCGCGGTGTTGCATAGTGTTGTGTAGTGGAGTGTTGGGTAGTGTTGTGATGTGGTATGTAGTGGTGTGTTGTGTAGTGCTGTGTAGAGTTGTGTTGTGTTGTGCTGTGTAGAGTAGTGGTGTGTTGTGTAGTTTTGTGTAGTGCTGTGTAGTGGTGTGTTGTGTTGTCTGTTGTTGTCTTAGAAGTGGCCTGGTAGCACAATGTAGTAAGCTGCTTTCCAAGTCGGAAGGTCGCGGGTTTAAACCCAGCGTGAGACGAACTTACTTGACTTAGGTTCCAGACTGTTCAGGATTCTAAGGGCTTTCTCCGGGTATTCCAATTTCCTCCCACCCTTCCAAAAATTGTATAGGATGCAGTCAATCAAAAATTTCAACCAACAAAAAATGTCTGTTTCCACTTCGGTAATAGCGATTTTTTCAGATCGCCGCTCTTTGAGTTCGATTAAAGAAAAAGAGCATGATAACATTAATAATAATAATAATAATAATAATAATAATAATAATAATAATAATAATAATAATAATAATAATAACTTTTATGATGATGGTGATGACGGTTATTATTATTATTATTATTATTATTATTATTATCATCATTATTATTGTTGTTGTTGTTGTTTTGGCATGACTTCACATGACTTGACTTGATTTGACTTAATGTCCACACTTTGCCGCTCGACACATCCGCCAGGAAGAGAAGCAAGCATCATGCCAGATCAAGCTACTCATTGTTTGTAGTATTTGCAGTTGTACCGTCGCGGAATGGCCAGAAGGTCGTTCTATTCTGTCGGTCAGTGGTGGAGATGATGGTAAAACCAGCTAGCAGCAACCCGGTCCACTAATACAGCTGCAGCAGCAACAACGTTCTCTAAAAGCAGCAGCAGCAACGTCCGCTGAAAGCAACAGCAGCAGAAACATCATCCATCAAAAGCGGTAGCAACCGCAGCAGCAACACGGTCCGCTAAAAAGCAACAGTAGCGGCAGCAACGTCCGCTCAAAGCAGCAGCAGAAGCATCGTCAAGAAGCAGCAGCGGCAACATAGTCCCCTGAATGCAACGGCAGCAACATCGTCCGCTAAAAGCTATAGCAGCAGCAGAAGCAACATCGTCCGCTAAAAGCAGCATTGTCGATCAAAAGCAGCAGCTACATCGTCAGCCAAACGTGGCAACAACATCGATCGACCTCTCTAAAAGCTACAGCAGCAGCAGTAGCCGCAACCTGGTCCAATATTAGCAGCAGCAACAGCAAACATCGTCCGCTATGAACAGAAATACATAAGGTACACACGCTCACATTTTACACACAGTCTGACATACACAACAAACACATCTGTCATTGAAACATGAAGTGTATTATCAGGGTAGATCACTATGAGGAGGCAGAAAGGAAATACAATTTTCTTTAGAGTTTATATTGACTGCATCCAATACCATTATTGAACGGATGGAGGAAACCGCAGTACCCAGAAAGAAACCTCAGTGACATCGGGAGGGGGAAAGAGGGTAAGGGGGTGGGGGTGGGGGACAGAATAAAATTCTTGTTAACGATGGCGTCATGACGTCTGTGTAGAAATATGGTAGGCTAACTCTTAAAATGTCAGACCTGACCTGTGGTGTGAACGGTTTTTCCATATTGCAATTAGCGAATTACATGACGGGGTGGCAAGTACAGGAGGGCATTACGTTTCATAAACACCGGTATGACACGTGTTGGCCTGACAACTGTAACTGTACTCTTACAGCCGAGAATGCCTTTCTGACAGAAGAGTGGAAATCACATAGAGATCTTGATTGAAACACTGGTGGGCCAACTCAGTATAGTCTTCTTCTTCTTCTTCTTCTTCTTCTTCTTCTTCTTCTTCTTCTTCTTCTTCTTCTTCTTCTTCTTCTTCTTCTTCTTCTTCGTCGTCGTCGTCGTCGTCTTCGTTGCCATCATCATCATATTCATCACTCTCGATCTATCTTCTTCTTTTTCGTTTTGTTGACTACAGCCTTCATCGTTTTAAAGATTTTGTAGACTTTCGAGAGGTCCGCCTTAAGTTAAGATAAAAAAAGTTCGAGGATGCTACCCAGAAGTTGAGCTACGAAAGGATAAGCGCAGCATACAGGTGGGCGAAGAGACCAGACATTGACCAAGAAGTATGGGGATCCATGCATGTCAAAGTCCAAAATGCTTCATATTCTTTTGACCACAAGCCACAAACAAGTTCAGTTTGGCTCTTTGCAAAAATCATGAAAAGCGTGTTTTTCTTCCGCTGAATTTTTCGCTCACTTTCAAGGCGATCTGCAGAGAAGCGTGCAGATTGACAGCTTGAGAAAGGGGTCCACTGACCACAGCATAAATTGTTGTCCTACTCTGGCAGGCGTGAAAAGCGTGCGTTTCTTTGCCGACCTGTGATGCACACACCCGTAGGCATCCTATACGGTCAGCTGACTAATCATAATACACAAACATGGTTTCCAAATCTTCGCGAAAACCGTGAAAAGCGTGCACTAATATGCTCATTGTCAATGTGATATGCAGAACTCTGTGACCTGCCCCGAGTTGCCTAGGCAGAGCGCTAAGTAATTATTTTGGCGGAAGTCTGGGCAACCATATGCCCACGGAGGGCGCTACAGAGCACTCTATAGCGGTCTCGAAAGGTCGTTTGCGAAGAGAAAAAGATGGCGGCCAGAGTGATGGGCTTTTAATTTGCGAATGGCAATGTGTTTGTTACACTCGTTTGATGTTGGTGTTTTCTCTATCAGTAGTTGATTCAGCCCCGATGCTTGAATTCCTGATAGGTGTGTAACTCAGATTCGTTTATCCACGCAACCCGTTCAATCATCAACAAGTCAGGAGTCGTCGTATGAAGTTTTCCACTTTTATTCAGCACACATCAACAACTGCATATTCTCGCTCAATCGCTTTTTCCACTCTACAATTCTCAACTTTGGACTTTCCACTTTTTACAACTTTCTCAACTCTAATACAACAACTCTCTCTACTGTCAACTCTCTTATTTTTTTTTTTATGAAGTAAATTTACGTCCCCGGACACATTAAGCGTATAGGGGACGGGTGAAACACGCGTAACAGTGCGGCACTTATATAGTCTCTACATACTCCAGAACAAACGAGAATACCCCTGCATAAAACACCACAACCAATCAGAATTAATTTCATAATCACTGTCTCACGTCATACAACCCTATTTGGAATAGAAGCTTCCATGGTTACCACTAGAACTATCCATACGCTTCGATCGATAGTAAACAACTGACTCGAGAAAATTCTCAAATAATAACGAGCAACTAAAATTATCAACGTTATACAAAGCTTCTTCTAATAACAACGCAAAATCAAATCAAAGATAAATACACTCTATCACTGCATGCGTTGCAAAATAAAACGAACTGATCTATCGCGCGCGTCACACACGCAAGCCTACCATCGCACGCGCTTCACACATAATATCGTGCGCATTTCACACGCACCATCATGCGCGTCTCAATGTAACAGTGTTCAACGGTGAAATAGCCAGGGAGGATTTTTTTTCATTTACAGTCTGGTAAGATTTGTGTACTTGTTATTTGACGGAATAATAATGTTCATGTGCAATCGGAATGAATTAGTATTTATATTTGATAGTATTGTTGTGATCAGTGCGATTGCCAGTAACTTTCACTTTCAGCCAACTTCACTTTGATTGGCTGTTGTGCAGCCAACACGTGCTGCGCCATTTTAAAAGCGCTCGCTTATGGCAAACGGTTGCCCAGGAGGAAAAATAGATCGTACGGAGCAATCGCAAACGTTTTGTGGCGCTTTTTTTTCTAGACAACTCGGGGCAGAATTCTACACAAACGCTATTGTCCCATTCAAACTTGGGAATTGTGTTTGTAAAAAATCGTGTATTTCTTCGTTGAAAAATGAATGGCCAGTCACTTTCCCTGCGGGATATAACAATAATGTTGAGCAGAATCATAGTGAAAGAGCCTCAGCTCCAGGATTTGTTTACTTTTCATGGAAACGAGTTTAGCTTAAAATTCTCATTGTTATTACACAAAGAAATAATAAAGTGGGCTTTCCTTGCTCAAACCAGCCACTAACCTTGACTTTTCCCTGTCTGTTGTGCCAGGGAGTGATCTCCCATATTTAACGGTCACCAATACGCTCTGCCATCTACTAGATGATATTTTTGTGTGTGCTAGAAAGGTAGTTGTAGCGGTTGCTATTATTAGGCACTCAAAAACTATGAAATTTATTAATGAAAAAAAACCAACAACTATTCTTTGGAAAGAGTTGTTTTTGGTTGCAAGCTATTTTTTCCAGTAGGGCAACACTGACTGTGAATGTTAGAGGGATTCTGTCAAAGGGGCGTGGTCAAAGGCGGTCAAGTCAAGGTCGTCTGATCTTGGTTTTCAATGTGTTGCACTGCAACGGTCGATTCAGCCCCGATGCTTTGAATCTTGTGTAACTCGAATTCCTTATTCACGCAGCCAGTTCACTCAGTAACAAGACAGGAGTCGTCGTTTTCCAACTGTATTCAGCAAACCTCATCAACAACTGTATACTAGTTTGTTTGTTAGGTAGATTACCGTCCGGGATACTAGCAGACAGCTTGGTACTTATATACCCCCGTTGGGGTGCCGGGGGTTTCAGTATAAATAGTATGCCCGCTTTCTGGAAATTTAGTGCTTTAAACTCCCACTGTCGCTGTCTTTCTCATTTGCTCTTTCTCATTCCTGCTCTGTTCTATCAATCTGTTATACTATCGTCTTCTTCGCTGGACCAGTCACCTACCTTTTTTCTTGAAAACTCTTCCGGGACAAGGCTCCTTATTTGTGTATGAGGTCTGTACTGTTGGATCAGCTTGGGAATATTGGACGCTTTCTGCCAGGTGGTCACTAGGGCTTCCACTTCCTATGATGTTATTATTTAGCAATGTAGGCATTTTATATGTATGTGTTTTGTTGATAATTTATAATGATGTTTGTATTCTATTTTGTTTTTGTAAACGGGGGTTCGATAAGTTGGGGTGAAGCCTCCGCCGTCCCCTGCGTGGGATGTCTTTATTGTAAAGTGACTGGCTGGTGGAGAGCTTTCGGTTTTACCGCTAGGGTTGTTTCAGCAGATCTTTTATGCGGATCAGGGGTTGTCCGGTCCTGATTTGGCTCGGAAGAGTCCGCTGGACCTAAAGCAATAATAATGTAATGTAATGTAAAGGTACTTATACAGTCTATCAACAATGTAGAAAAATTCAGAACGTTCCAGAACGACGCAATCAATAACTAAATCAAACTAAAACGCGACACGGGAGTTACGCTCTATCTTACGTCATAGAACGTTCTACATACTTCGAGAATGTAATTATCTGCTACTAAATAGGTCTCAAATATTTGAGACCCCTCTTATGACGGCCTACTAGCGCCGAAACCTGATAATTACAAATATCATGAGATAATTACAAATATCAAGGGATAATTACAATAATTATTATCATTTAACAAAATATAAATATCTTCGCGTGATCATGTTTCATTTTCAGTTTTGGCTCTAGCAATCCGCCTGAAAATGCACCAAAATCCAAAATTGTAATTACAACATAATAATTACAATTTTTACTTCATAAATACAATGTTTAGGTGATCGTGCTTACTAGCGCCAAAACGTGCATTTACAGATATCAGTAATAATAGCTATTCACACGTGTTCTGTGTAGTTCACATTATGACGGCCTACTAGCGCCAAAACCTGATATTTACAAATAATCATGTGATAATTACAAATATTAACAACATATTTACAATTAAAACTTAAAACTTTTATTTTCAAGTAAAACAATTTTCGGGTTGACCCATTTCCAGAGGGATTGCTAGAGCCAAAACTGAAAATTAAACATGATCACTCGAAGATATGTGTAATTTTTCAATGATATTATTGTAATTATCCCTTAATAATTGTAATTTCCCTATGATATTTTGTAATTATCTCATGATGTTTGTAATTATCAGGTTTTTTTTGCGCTAGGAAGGCGTGGCAAATACTGATAATTATTAATTAACACTGTGGATTACCGGAATCTTTGTAAATTACACAGAACACTTGTTAATTTTTATTATCTCTTCATAATAATAACTCTCGATTTTGGCGCTGGTAGGCTGTCATACCCTCTAGCAAAATAAGATAAAAGGAAACTAAACGCTCCAATTGCAGGCTGTACACAATAATTACTCGTATTTATAATGCGCGTCTTACTCGTTTCGCAATGAGATGTGCAGAAGGAGTGTGAAGTCCTCAACTTGATCTGGGTCCACTGACCACATTGCACAAAAAGAGTCTGAGAAATTTTGCGAAAATGTGAAATGCGTGTTTTTTTTTCTTTTTTCTTGTGTGTGTGTGTACGTGTGTGTGTGTGTGTGTGTGTGTGTGTGTGTGTGGGTGCGTGTGTGGATGTGTGTGTGTGTGTGTTTGTGTGTGTGTGAGTCGATGTAGAAAAGCTGTTAACCCTAACCCTAACCTCTTTATACATTACCTAAGTTCTTTTGACGGCCCGTTATTTTGACGTCAAAACAGTGTTCCGTTAGGGTTAGGGCGGTGTTAGGCTTAGGATTAGGTTAAGAGTTTGGGTTGCAGTTAGTATTAGGGTTAGCTTCAGAAAATGAACAAATTTTAAAAAATGTCAAAACAACGTATGTCGCCTTTTATGAATGTCATAACAACGCGTTTGTACACGGGGATATATATGTGTGTGTGCGTGTGGGTGTGTGTGCGTGCGTGTGCGTGCGTGTGTGTGTGTGTTGTAAATTATGCACACGTTCAGTTTAATAATAATTACGAAATAGTAGAATTTGGCGCACTTAGTAAAAAGTGCAGAGGAGCGAAAATTCAACATCGCTAGACTTGGCTAAATGTTGGGAGATTTTTTTGTGGGGGGGGGGGGAGGTGGGGGTGAGTGTGATGATGTAGCGAACATTGTTGGTAAAAGGACATAGGAATACAAAATTAATTCATCGTCGATAGATCACGCCTCGTGTCCTCTCAACCCAAAGTTAGAACCTTTATCTGTCCAGCGGGTTTGTGAGAACAAGGAGACTTTGTAATGACTGTTTTACATTGAAAAGACATCTCCTCTTTACGCATAATCGTTGACGACGATTTGGAAACTCATAAAAGTGTTAAGAGCAAGTGCGGGGGCAAGATCATAAGACAAGAATGCCGAAGCCTGGTAAACCGTGTTGCAGTCATATACCACAGCCTGAGCCTTGTAAACACATCCAGTCCTGTACATACATCGCTGGCACCTCGTCTGTACATCTCATACCTAGACACGAGACCACGCCAAAAAGGGTTTCTAGCTAGCGAATCCTCTTGCAACATGTAGCATATATGAATGAGACCCCCTTTGCACAAAATTGTGAGGATGATACTTGGAATGGATGTCCTTAGTCCTTTGGGATTTTAGGTGTTCAGGGTAAACGACCGTAAAATAGAAACAACGACGACGAAAACGACGACGACGAAAACGACGACGACGACGACAACAGTAACCAAACGAACGAAGGATGGCATATCTGCCCGCTTACACTTACGTCAAATATTTAATAATTTCCAAATATCCAGACAGTAAACAATCAAATGTTTATGCTGCGAGCACCAACACGTCTAATTAATTATTATATTTCTCCCCTCCCCCCCCCCTCGCCCGCTCTTTTTGTGTCACATTTTTTGCCCTCCTAAACCCTTAGTGCTATATATTTGAATACTGTTATTTTAATAAGACGAATGCAGATTCGATTCTAAGTCTAAATCAGACCTTATATAGGACACTTACAATGCAGATAGTTTTCCGAGAAGATAAAGAAGAAGAAGAAGAAGAAGAAGAAGAAGAAGAAGAAGAAGAAGAAGAAGAAGAAGAAGATGATGATGATGATGATGATGATGATGATGATGATGATGATGATGATGAAAAAATAAGATGATGATGATGAATAATAATGATGATGATGATGAAAAAACAAGAACAACAACATAACAACAACAACAAAATTTTAATTTTAATTTTATTTTTTTATGTTATTTTAATTTTGTTTGTTTGCGTGTTTTTGTTTTGTTATGGTCTAAACTCACGTAACTGATTGTAAACAGAAAGCCAAGAACAAAACAAGAAGTGGTTAAAAAAAGCAACGAGTATGCTTGTTGCACATCCTCACAAACCGCGGAATGGTAAAATGGAGCGGCTGTTCCTGGAGCATAAAGGCATAACGCGGGGCGAGCGAGGCGTTTACTGCAGGCATAATGAGCAGGCTCAGTCCCGGAGCGCCTTGTCAAAACACGGACACCGATGAGAGACAAGCGGATATAGATTACCTTCTCTGCCTTCTATTCTCTCCCTTGGGGCGCTCTCCTGAAATGGAGGAGGTGCGAGCACGTGCATTAAACATGGCGGCAAGAAATAATGACCAAAAAGACGTACCCGAGAAGGGGGGGGGGGGGGGGGTTGTTACTAAAATGCTTTTTTTTCGGCAGCTCGATTCAGGTATGTTTTATTCACACCTTGAGGATTTATTATTTTGTAGTTCCTTTTTGTCGCGGTTTAATGAATGAATTTTAGCAAGCGGTTTTGAAAAGGGTTCTGCTTCATTTTTACTTCATTTGAAGTTTGTCAACGACAATTAATTTTATCAAATTTAAGACAGCAAATAAAATAATTGAGTTTTAAAAGATGAAAATGAAATTGTTTCGCAAATCTAATTTTTTTTTAAAATCATGCCATTAATTTGGGAGTACATTTCAGTCAAATTATGGCACAAGCAAACAAGACAACGAGCCTAATTCAATGTTTCCCGATTGGGAGGGTAAGGGCTAATATATAAATAATTTTCAGCCTCTGCGTTCTCCCCCAAATCGGTGAAGAGCATATGGGAGCAGAAGTTTTCATCTGAAACAATACCTTAATTTTGTTCATGTTCGCATTTCTTTCTTTCTTTTTTTTAATTTTTAAAATACACCTCGTGCACATCAGATAAACCTTAAGCCGTCACACCAACAACTTCATGCTGAAACAAGAAATCGCTGTGCGTTACGTGCGTGTAATGAGTATGTGTATGCGTGTACGTATGTGTGTGTGTGTGTGTGTGTGAGCGCGGGCGTGCTCACGTCGGTGTGCATGTGCGCAAATGTGCATGAGTAAGCCTGTGTGTATCAGAGTTCGCACATGAGTGTGTGCGTGTGTGATTCCACGAGCAAGAACAATTCGTTTCGCTCCAGTTCAGTTCGTTTCACACGGATGTACGAGAGTTTGTGTGAATGCATGCATGTTCGTGTTTTCGCTTTTATTTAGGGGTTTGGAGGCGTTGGGGGGGAGGGGGAGTAAGGAGGGGGGGGGTAAGGGGAGATGGAGTAGGATAGGATACATCATCCAAATGAACCAAATTCGCAGCTAGACAAAAAGAGTTTATTTATTGAGTGATTATTATGTATTGTTGACACGGTTCTATTTTTTATGACTTGTTGAGCGAGTGTCGTATGACTTTACACAGAGGCTGCCAAAAGGCTTTTTAGCCTTTAGTGTCAATAGGCGCAAGCCTCCTGCACTTTAAATGGAATAAAACAACAACTACGAGCCAAACCGGGTTTGAAGTAGCTGCGAAGGAAAAGGTAGTATGGTTCTAATGTGTCTCCGTTTCTTGGAATTCATTTTGCGGCAATATTTTCATTGGCGAGAGAATGAGCTAATGTCTCTTTGACGGCTTACAACATCAGTAAGTGTGTCAACAGGACAATAAAAAAATACATAGGTGTGTTTATGTGGGGGAGGGGGGGAGAGGGAGGGAGTGAGGTGTGTGTGTGTGTGTGTGTGTGTGTGCGTGTGTGGGTGTGTGTGTGTGTGGGTGGGTGTGCTAATCCCAGCCTTTATTCTTTTCCCCATTTGCTCACACACGACCTTCACTCTTTTTTTCTTTCTTTACACACCCACCCACCCACACACGCACACACACACACACACACACACACACACACACACATACACATCATCTTCATTCGATTTAATTAGAGGAAAAGCTTAAGCTAAACATACACGCCGCGTAACTGTAATAATACCCTGGCGTAAAGCGGTGTGAACGCAACCAATCAGCGGTTCCCAACTTCCCGACGTCTACGCACCATTGACAGTGTTTGTACGCAAAGCACAACCTTGAACAGGCTTTACACAACTTTAACAAGATTCTTACATGTTCACCCAGCTGTCGTGTTACAAGCGATTTTGCAACTACAACAAAAAGTCACTCTCGCAAAAAAACCTTTCCGTTCGTGAAATGCTAGAAAATGAAGAAGCTTTGTATTTTTCTTTTCTTCTTAAAAATGTTAGAAGAAGAAGAAGAAGAAGAAGCAGAAGAAGCAGAAGAAGAAGAAGGAGAAGAAGAAGAAGAAGAAGAAGAAGAAGAAGAAGAAGAAGAAGAAGAAGAAGAAGAAGAAGAAGAAGAAGAAAAAGATGAAGAAGATGAAGAAGATGATGAAGAAGAAGAAGAAGAAGAAGAAGAAGAAGAAGAAGAAGAAGAAGAAGAAGAAGAAGAAGAAGAAGAAGATGATGATGATGATGGTCACAAAGTTAATGTGGTATTACTCAAAGGTTTCAAGAATTTACTAACATTTTGTACACAATTCTTTAAGACCCTGAAACTTCAAGGATTTCTACGCGCGCGCGCGCACACACACACACGCACTCAAAAGAGTCTACAGATGTCTAAAAGTCATTGTATAATAATATTTGAGAATTTCTGTCACCTATTACATTTGTAAACTATTACATTTTGTGTGTCCCAGATTACGGATTTAATAAAATATTAATGAGGATGACAATAACAATAATAGGCCTATTTTATATTGCGCTCTTTTCTAAGGACGAATCAGTTCAAGTCGCACAAGTTCTCACCAATGTGATAAAATAGATCTATATAATTACGACTTGTTACAAGACTATGACTTTGACTTCCATGACAAAGAGAGGTAAGATGTAAAGTCGAGACCCAGAGAACCAGTACGGATCATCGCCCTTGGGTTATTACGCCATCCGTTTTGTTTAGTTCCGGATCCCCTTGCTCTCGCTGCCTCATCTTAGGGCCCCTGGGTCACGCTTCAATTCAGGTCGGTGGGGCGTTAAATGGGTAAATTGCGCCTGATGCAGTTAAGATGAAGCATGAAAGTGTATTAACACGGCGAAGGCTTGTTAAACATCAGGCTGCTACTACTCCCTGTTGAGTCAACATAGTTCCAGAAAATAAAATAAAAATAACATAAAAAGTTGGAACAAAGAAGCAGTAATACTGGATGCTATACGCGCCTTGTTCCTAAATCAGACTCAAAGCGCGACGATCTGTAGCCAGCATGCACGCTCACATGTTACACATACACACACACACACACACACACACACACACACACACACAGGCGCGCGCGCGCTCGCTGGCGGGCACACATACTCAACGAACACATATTCGTCAGTCAAACGAATAAATAAATAAATAAATAAATAAATAAATAAATAAATAAATAAATAAATAAAAATTGAAAGGAGACACATTATTGAAAGGAGACACATTATAGGAGACACATTATTGAAAGGCACATTATTGAAAGGAGACACATTATTGAAAGGAGAAGACATTATTAAAAGGAGACACATTATTGAAAGGGCATGTTAGGTGTGTTCTTGTCATAATAATAATAATAATAATAACGGATTTTTATATAGCGGATACTCCAGCCTATGACCAGACTCACCACGCTTTACATAGTCATTACATATAAGTACATGCACTCGATAAAACATCGCTTTCGCTACAATACACCAAAAGACAGAACGGTAAGGGTACAAATTATTTACACTTATGTACACAAATTACAATTTACAACTATGTACACAAATGACAGAAAAGACAAATAGAATAGCAAAAACATATGCACAGCTATTTATATGCCCGGTTAGGCCCAGGAGGAAAAACAGTATCAATATGTACAGCCGTGTATACACTTACGGATCAGACAGAGACAAAGAGGAGAGAATGGCAGCGGGATACAGATCATTCTGAGTAGTGAAGTTTGAAGAGGTGGGTTTTGAGGGCCTTTTTGAATGCTTGTGTTGATTGTATGTTGCGGATATGGGAGGGAAGGGAGTTCCACTGCTTAGGTGCGGAGTAAGCGAATGCACGTTGGCCGTATGTCTTAGTGCGGGTGACGGGAACCTTGAGTGTGCGAGTGTCAGCAGAAGATCTTAAAGTGCGTGAAGGGGAGTAGACAGACAGTAGATCAGCAAGGTAGGAGGGACAAGAATCTGTGAAGAAGTTGTGACAGAGAACAGAGAGTTTGTACTCTATGCGTGCTTGCACAGGAAGCCAGTGAAGGGAATGTAGTAGAGGTGTGATGTGATCGCGTTTCTTGGCTCGGAATACTAGTCTAGCTGCTGAGTTCTGAACCTTTTGTAGCTTGTCAATGATGTGTTTTGGGGAGCCAGCGAGGAGAGAGTTGCAATAGTCAAGACGAGAAAGGACGAGAGCGCAGACTAGGGTTTTGGTGGCAGTGAGCGTAAGATAGTGGCGAAAGGAGCTGATTTGGCGTATGGCCGTGTATGCAGAGCGACAGATGTTGGAGATGTGGTTGTTGAGGGACAGGTCATCGGAGAGAATGTAGCCGAGATTTCTTGCTGAGGATGAGAACTTAATGTTTGTTGTCCCTACCGTAAGCGATGTCGGGAGAGGCGGGAGTGAGGAGGAGGTGTTGTGCTTGTGGATGAGGAGGGCTTCGGTTTTATCGTCATTAAGCTTAAGCTTGTTGCGTGTCATCCATGACTTAATGTCTGTGATGCAGTTCTCCAAAGTCTGAACAGTGGAATTAATGAGAGAGGGGGCTGTGGATTTATAAAGTTGTGTGTCGTCTGCAAATGACTGACTCTCAACAGCATGCTTTCTAAGCAGGAGAAGCAGTGGCTTGGTGTACAGAGTGAATAACACCGGCCCTAAAACGGAACCCTGAGGCACGCCGCACACCAAGTCTGCTGTGCTGGAGAAACAGCCATCGACAGTGACTGCTTGTGATCTGTCGGAAAGATATGAGTGGAACCAAGCCAGGACCGAGCCGGAGATTCCAAAGTAGTGTTGAATAGTGTTAAAGAGAATGTGGTGGTCGACTGTGTCAAAAGCGGCTGAGAGGTCTAGTAAGGTGAGAACGGAGACGTTACCATTATCTAAGGCCAGCAACAGATCGTTGGTTACCTTTAGGAGGGCTGTCTCAGTGCTGTGGAAGGGTCGGTAGGCAGACTGGTTGGGGCAAAGTAAAGCGTTATCATATAGGTAGGCAAACAGTTGTTTGAGAACAATTTTTTCTATGACTTTGGACAGGAAGGAGAGGTTTGAAACAGGTCTATAGTTCTTTAGATTATTTTTGTCTAAACTTGGCTTTTTAAGGAGGGGTTTAATGACAGCAGTTTTGAGCACAGACGGAACAACACCAGAGGACAGACTCTCGTTGATAATGTGGGTAATGGTCGGGAGTAGAGGGTCAAGATTCTCTATCAACATGGGGGTAGGAATGGGGTCAAGAGAGCAAGATGTTGGTTTTGAGCTTAAGATGACTTTCTTGACTTCTTGCTCTGTTACTGGTTGAAAAACTTCCATTTTTGCGGTAGTGAGGGAAGGTGAGAATGGGTTAATGAGTGGGATCTCATGGCTGTCAAGAGCGTCCCTTATGTCAGCCACTTTCTGTGTGAAATAATTACAAAATACCTCTGGTAGCTGACATGGTGGATGCGTGGATGGGAGTGATGTTGCATTGCTCTTACCCCTTAGCTGATTGCAAATGTTGAACAACTGTTTACAAGTTTCGCTGCTGCTAATTCTGTCGCTAAAGTACCGGGTTTTGGCAGTCTGGACTATTTTAGTGACCCGTTTTTTTGCAGCGGTGAAAATCTGCTTGCTGACTTCTAAACCCGATTTAAGCCACTTTTTCTCTGCTTTGCGTCGGTGTTTCTTCGCCTCGGAGAGCTCGTCCTTGATAGACTCGTACCAGGGTGCTGAGCGTGTTGCCTTGACCTTTTTCTGGGCCACGGGGGCGTGCCGATCAAGCACCGCATGAAGTGTACTATTCAGCTGATCCACAGTGGGGCAGAGTTCTGGGGTCACTTTAGCGGTAAGCTCTTGCTTGAAAGCATCCCTATCCATGGTACGCAGGCTGCGAGCCTCCCTGAACATGGGGGGAGGAGGGGGGGCTGCGACGTTTAGTTCGCACACGACACAGAAATGGTCAGATGTTAATTCCTGGGTGACTGAAGTTGATCTAACCACATTATCGTGAGGCCTATGCATAACCCAATCTATGATGTGACCACGGCTGTGGGTGGGTTCTGTGACTGACTGAGAAAGACTAAACTGATCTAAAAGTTCAATCATTTTTGCGGTGGAAGGTTGCTGGGGTTGGTCAAAGTGAAAGTTAATGTCTCCTAAAACTATGTATGTTCCTGACAGTGTGTTGCAATAATCGAGCAGGACTGGAAATTCTTGGTGAAAAATTGCATCAGTTAATTTATTCTTCTTGCTTGGAAAGGTGCGATATATGCATATGAAGTGAATGTTCTGCTGTGGGACGGACAAACTGAGGTGAACAACTTCAAAGGACGAGTGAGTGAATGCGAAGTCTGTGATGAAGCCAAGGTGACGGGACAGACTGTTTCTGTAAATGATAGCGAGGCCTCCACCACGATTTGAGCGAGGTAACGAACATACAGAATAGCCAGAAGGGGTTAAATCAGAGCATTTACCCTCGTCACCAGTCTGCCGAAACCAGGTTTCTTGTATGAACATGATGTCAGTCTGAGTGTCTGAGATGAATTCACTCAAAGCCGTACGTTTTTCGTTAGGCCCCAGTGACTGAGCGTTGAATGATGCAACGCGTAAAGGGCTGTGGCTATCGAGGTGTAAAGATAGTGTTTGAGTGGAGAGGTTGATGTGAATGAGATTGTCTGTGTTACAGCGATGCGTCTCAGGCCTAATGGTACACTCTTTGTGTGATGCAACACAGTGTAGCGTGGGGTCAGTGTTGGAAAGCATAGGCGATCTGTTTGAAAGGACGACAGGGATAGACGAGATGTTTTGTTTACGTTTGCCTCCCCGACTAGTCCGTTTTCTGGGCAAATGACGGCCGATCGATAACTCTTTTAATCGGAACACAAGGTCGGGAGCAAGCTGTGAACATTTCGACTTCAATGACAATAGCTTATCGCGTGTGTAGCTTGTGGATGGAATTTCGGAACACAATGGCGGACTACGTGGGTGCAAGATCGCACAATGAACGAAGCGAAAAAACGATAGAGTAAACAAACGAACATAAAAAGAGAGGCAAAGCAACGCTACACTTACTTGAGGATCCATGAGACAACAATTACACAATACAAGACTCACAACAAGACACAGTAAACACCGCAAAATCACAAAATTCAGTAGAGCTCGGGTCGTACACAGCCTGTTTGGCGTCAACCGGAAGTCTCTCTGTCACCGGCACTCACCCGCCTAGGACATGAGCGTCAGGATCTTTAAAGTCCGTTATGATGGAATGCATGCGACACAGACTAGACCTCGGTTTATACTCTCATCCGAAGGAGTAGAAAACGGGAGTAAAGTGTCTTTCCCAATGACACAACACAATGCCCCGGCCACAGCGACTCAACCAAAGCTTTTTAGTTTTGAGGTTAGGTCAGCCAGGCTAGCTATAAATAGCTTCGCCGATGCTTCCTTTCCTTTCACTGGAAGGGAGGGTGCAGGCAAGCTATAAATAGCCCGCAGCCAGCAAAATGTGGAGGCACTGAACAGTGCTGCTCACATAGGCATTGAGCTGGTGTGCGTCCTGGGCTCGAACTCGGGACCTTCAGATCCGCAAGCCAACGCTCTAACCAATTGGCCACCGCGCCTCCCTCAGAAGGATTGGCGACTGGTACCATGCTCAAACACGTGGATAAGCTGCTGTTCTTACAAGTTCTTCTTCAAGAACAGCTGCCTATCCACGTGTTTGGGCTTTAGGCTCGTTCTCTGGGCGGACAAGATGTCGCCCACTGTCGGGTTATGTGTTGTCGAGATTTCCCAGTAAACCGGACCTTGGACACCCGCACCGGTATACCGTACCGTCGCGTTTCCGAACCTGAATACAGTTACGAATCGGTAAAACCGTCCAGCCCTAAGCGAAACCATCAGGGTCGCCGAGGACAGGGGAAGATGGAGTACGCTGTTGAAGTCTAGGTACCAATGTTCAACAGCCCTCTGCCCTACCAAGCTATAGGACATTTGAACCTTCTGAACTTGGAAAAAACACACATAATAAATGTGTTTTAATGGTTTTATTTGGGGGAAAGTTTTGAACAAAGGAAACTGCTCGATATACATTATTATAATTTATTATTGTAGGGTTTTGTGCTTACGGCTAAACAATCAGGTGCTAGCAAAACTGGTTTTCAAAAATATTTGCAACTTTTGCGCTTTTATACGTAGAGTGATAGAGATAGGGGCTGTGTGTAGGTTTTTTACATTAAAAATTTTTTTTTTTTTTTGGGGGGGGGGGGGGTTGATGGAGGTGGGTTAAAGTTGTTTGCAGACAATATTGTAAACTTAACTTGTGTCACACAGCTAGTTCAGCTGTCCCTATCGAAAGCAAACAAGAGCTGCATATATAGATTAGCTCCACATACAAATTGCATTGTAGTTGGATTCCAAGGCAGACACAATATCCATGCAATATTTCTCCACTATGGGCCGATCTTCACTGCGCATGCGTTTAGTTATGTCGCGAAAGCAATGAAGCGTTGTATTGGCTCCACAAACGAATTACTTTGTAGTTGGATTCCAAGGCAGAGACAATATCCATGCAATATTGTTCCAATACTCGAGGCTGTCTGGGGAGTATAGAGTGAAGGCTACATCTAGATAGAGTCAGCAAACTCCAACCCTAACACCAAGGACAGAACAATCTTTACTCTGTACAATTTCTGTGGACTGTATAATCGGCGGTTCAACATGGGCACTGAGCTCAGAGTCGGGTTTTCAACATTGTTGTGTTTTAATTGTGAGTGTGTGAGAGTGTGTGTGTGTGTGTGTGTGGGTGTGTGTGTGTGTGTGTGTGTGTGTGTGTGTGGGTGTGTGTGTGTGACTATGAATAGTTTACTTTGTGAACTTGCATTGCGGTCACATTAATGTGACATTGAACTTTGTGGTAGAGCACTGTGTGAGCACTTTGTGGTAGAGCACTTTGTGGTAGGAGGCACTGTGGTCTAATGGTAGTGCTTCGGCTTGCGGATCGGAAGGTCCCGGGTTCGAGCCCTGGCCTGGCCATTGTGTTGTGTCCCTGGGAAAGACACTTTACTCCTGTTTTCCTACTCCTTCGGATGAAAGTATAAACCGAGGTCTAGTCTGTGTCGCATACATTCCATCATAACGGACTTTAAAGATCCTGACGCTCATGTCCTAGACGGGTGAGTGCCTGTGACAAGAAAACACCCAGCATGCACCCAGGTCCTTCTCCCCCATCCCTGGCTGCCCAGGATTGTGCTCAGTTGTCCGTGCGTCAGACCATGCGCCCAAAGGCTGCGGGTGGGCGTCTCGGGCGGCAAACTTGTTTTTTCCAACCTAGTTCCAGTCATTCGCCCAAAAAGGCAATCACCGAAGTCGAACGAAGCTCTCCGATGTGTTACGAAATGATGCTTGCATGACTACGACTAGCTGACATTAAAAATGATCGCTGTTGCTTCTAATTCTGTTCGATTTACACAGATTTAGCATATCGCAACGGTATAATTTGTTAATATGAGCATAATATGAGCACAATTATTATCGACCATATTTAATAGTTGCGTTCCTTGATTTGCATTTTGTTAGTTCTCAGCAGTAAAGGCTAATAATAGCATTGCCCATTTCCTACCTAGAACCAAGTAGACACTGTTATACAGTATACATAGGCTTAATCTACATTATTATATTATAAGTCAGTCTCCGCGCAGCGAAGAAGCTCACTAGCTGAATATAATTATTAGACCTGTATTGTTTGTTTTATACGTAAATAAATGTTTAAACTATATCTATTCTAATTAATAATATTTAGGCCTATACTTTATAATATTCGAATCTTGAAATTTCCGGAGAAGGACGAGTAGGCTAAGCGATTTTTTTTTTATAACTCGAGATCAGAGTTAAATTAATAGTTAGTTATTCATTGCTTACAGGGTCCAGCGGACTGCAAAGAGCCGAATCAGAACCACAAAATCAAGACAACTCGAGATCAGAGTTAAATTAAAAGCTTATTAGTTATTCATTGCTTACAGAGTCCAGCGGGCTGCAAAGAGCCGAATCAGGAACACAAAATCGAGACCACAACTTCGCAAGTAGTAGGAGTAGTAGTAGTAGTAGTAGTAGTAGTAGTAGTAGTAGTAGTAGTAGTAGTAGTAGTATAGTTATTGAGTTAAATCTTTAATTTATTTATTTGTTTTGTTTGTGTGTTATTATTATTATTATTATTATTATTATTATTATTATTATTATTATTATTATTATTATTATTATTATTATTATTATTATTATTATTATTGTTTGTTTCTTTTTATTATTATTATTATTATTATTATTATTATTATTATTATTATTATTATTATTATTATTATTATTATTATTATTTCAGTGCATGGCGAACTCTACTAACAGGCCTTCTCATTGCGCAAATGAGGGCTTTGACTGGGGGCCTACTGAAAATAAGGGAAGGGACGTAACTCTGCCTAATCAATTTACTGAAAACACAAACCTGATTCCTAAAGAATATAATACATAGTTTATATTGTTTGTTAGTCATACCTTTACCTATAATGCACGTTTAAACACCAATAATTACCCAAAATGTGTTAATTTATCGACTAGTCATCTCTACGAAAATGTTTTTTTTCTTCTTGGTTTGCCTGCATTTCGGTAAATTTACGCATCAATCGATAACTTCCGTCACGTCGGCGCTTGTTTTTGATTTTCATTGTCGTCGCATTTTCATCATGGGGAAAAAGTGTTGCGTCTATGGATGTAAAACAAACTATTCGTCAGAACACGGAGGTGGTGTGGAGAGGAAATTATCTGTGTTCAGATTTCCAAAGGATGCATACGAGAAGAATGCGTGGATTTCTGCAATACCGAATGCCAACTTGGTCGTTTCAAAAGACACTGTTGTGTGTGAACTGCACTGGCCTACTGGGTTTGAAACGATCACTATGAGAGGGAAACAAAGACCGAAACATCCACCCTCCGTTTGGCCAAATGTACCAGCTAGCCAAGTGCCGACTCCTGCACCCGCCGCTCGCCCAACCAAGCGTTCGTCGTGCTTTGAGAGAAATAAGGAAGAGGATCAACTTGCAGCTTTTTTGAAGGGTGACACCACAACATTTTGTGACATGATGAAGACGTTGTTGGCCAACGAGAGAGATCTGCATGTTCCAGTGATCGCTTACATGGACAGTGGAGTTTTACACGTGCAGTCAACGAAATCTTTAAATGGAGTGCCTTTGTTCCTCATCAAAATATCCCAGGATCAAAGTTTTGAGAATTTCCATTTAGGTGTTAAATGCACTGCTGCCTCCCTCTCCAAAAACAGGATCATGACACTGAACACGTGGTCAGCACTTGAGGAAAATGTGAGGTATTTGAATTCTTTGGATATTAACAACAAACAGCAGATAATCCAGCAACAATTACAAGCGATGGGGACGCGGAAAGTTGGCAAGCCATTGTACACGCCCGACATTGTTGTCAGAGCTTTCCAGTACTTTGCAACATCCCGGTGTTTGTATGCAAGATTGCGTCAGGACTTTCAACTGCCTTCAGTGCAAACGCTGACCAGGATCACGTCAAAGGTGGCAAAGGTTGATGAGTCAACTTTTTCTGAGGCAGTGTTCAGCTCACTAGATGAGAGACAAAGACTGTGTGTGTTGCTGCAGGATGAAGTTTATGTGAACAAAATGATGCTGTATCATGGAGGGCAGGTATTTGGGAGAAGCGCTGACAACCCGCAGTGTCTAGCAAAGACGGTGCTAGGGATCATGATTTCCTGCATGTTTGGAGGGCTCAACTTTCTGTCAAAGATCCTACCTGTTTCGAGGCTCAACTCGACTCTCCTTCATGAGCAAGTCCAACTGTCGCTGCAGGCTATTCAACAGGCTGGCTGTGACGTCAAAGCAATCATCTGTGACGGAAACCGCAACAACCAGGCATTCTTTAAGCTGTTAGGGGGAAATGTTCAGAGGCCATGGGAGACACAAGCTGGTATATTTCTTTTGTATGACTTTGTACACTTACTCAAAAACATAAGAAACAATTGGTTGACCGAGGCGACAGGGGAACTGCTGTTTCCCCATGATGGAGTGATGCGCACAGCAAAGTGGAGTCACCTCATTCAACTGTATAAGTTGGAGGCAGAGTCCCTTGTCAAGATGTCTGACCTTGACGAAGTGGCAGTGTTGCCGAAACCAATCGAAAGACAAAAAGTATCAACATGTTTGAAGGTGTTCAGCGAAAAGACCCACCAGGCTTTGCTCAAACATCCAGGTATGAGTAAATTTGAGGGCGTGGAAGGCACTGCACTCTTCATCAACAAGGTGCTCACTTGGTGGAAAATTGTGAACGTGAAGTCCAGGTACATGGACGTGAGACACCGGGACGATCTACAAGCTGCAGTTAGCGACCAAGCCGATGATAGGCTCAACACTTTACTTCAGTTTGGTGACATGGCAAAACAGATGGCTGGAAAGCAGGGCAAGAGGCTAAAACAACTGACTGGAGACACCGCTCAGTCCATATTTCACACTTGTAATGGACTTGTCAGTCTGTGCCGTCATCTCCTTTCAACATCTCACCAATATGTGCTGCTGGGACAGTTCTCCACTTATCCTCTGGAGAAAGAATTCAGCAAGCTTCGGCAAGGGTCAGGGGGTACATACTTTATCAATGTTCAGCAAATTGTAGAGAAAACCAGAATCAACAAGGCCAAGCTGCTGCTCACACTGAAAACGGACATGAATGGTGAAGACGCCGGCCACAAGTGTTCTGATTGTGACTTCACAGTCGAGTCGAACGAAAAGGCGTGTGAAACCGTGGATAGCCTGGAGCAACTTGAAGCAAGTGTTCCACCAGAGACAAAGTCTGCACTTGTGTACATTGCTGGCTATGCGACACGGAAAGACCCAGAGTTAGATGAGGGGACATTGCTGGGCCTAACAACGTTCTACTTTGAGAAGTATGGACAGTATACAGACTCACTGGACAGAGGCGGTCTTAAGATACCCTCAGACAGAGCGTGCCCGTGGACAATTTTTTGCTTCATTGTTTTCAACATCGTGAAAGACTCAGTATGCAGGAAATCATTCACCAGGATAGCAATGACAATATCTGACATGTTCGAGTTCGAGATGGAGGAGAGGCATGCCAGGATTGTATCCAACATCTTCATCAAGAACTACTGCTTTGCCGCAACCCCCCGGTCAACAAAAGAGCCTGCCCTGAAACGGTTGAAATTATCTGCGTCATCATAGCGAGGTTAGTTTCATGTGATGTTTTGCTTGTGTGATACTTTAAGTGGCCTATTTGGCCTACTTTGTGATATTTTTTCTGTCTTCTTTTTTTATTTGTGTCCTTTGCCATTGTCTTATACTTATTGTCGGCACTGCTACTGCATGCAATCAGTGAGTAATGGCATAATAATCAGTTATTTTTAACCCCTGCTGTGCTAAGTGCGATTATTGCTGCGCCATGGTCTTATACTTTGAATTTAATTAGATCAAATTAATTAATTAATTTTGCGCAATCATGTAAAGATTGTAATGTAAAAGAAACAATAGAGACAATCAATATATGTTCCAATCCTTGAATTGAATGCACACATTTGAACAGAAAGAAGCCATTTGCTGATACTTTGTGAGAAATAGTAAGGATATAATTATGTGATGCTAAAATAATAACGCATAGCACTGAAGAGGTTAACAAAGTACAACCCAATATATATTTCCATAGAATTTTAGAGCATGCAAACCAACTAATATAACTTTATTTTGAACCAGAGATTGCAAATTAGTTGCACATTGATGTTTTGTAACATTGACACAGTAGGCCCCCAGTCAAAGCCCCCAGTTGCGCTATGAGAAGGCCTGTTAGTAGAGTTCGCTATGGGTCAGTGACGTTTTGTTTGTTTTTGCTGAAGTTGTGTGTAATCCGAAATATTCAGATAGTGTTACTGGTTATTTTTTCTTATAGATTTACCAAAGTTTTCAGATGATTTATAGAAATTTCCGCCCGCCACGCAACATGTTTTTAATACGTGTTTCTCATTAAAATACATATCATTGAAATACACATAACAAATGTACTGTATCAGTTAAAAAGAATAATATTAGTTAAATAAATGATTGCTTTGGTGCTTGCAATAAAAATGTCACTGTTTTTTGAGACCATTATAAACTTGCTTTGCCTTGTTGTGCTGAAGTGACATCAACGTATCCATAGCGCATTGAAGTTTTGTCATGGTTTTATTGTTGATATAGATGTGAAATCGTTGTATGTGTGCTTTATGTGTTATGTATTACTTTTACTCCTTATTATTAATTGTGTCAGTATATTATTCATCATAAAATAATAATAATACTACTAACTGCTTCAAAATGCAAATCTCGACTTGAGCTTGAAGCTGTGCAGATCGAAATAGAATTAGATCTAGCAGCGGCTATTTTTATGCACGGATGTTTCACCACAGGCTCTGAAGTCTTTTCTTTTGTCTTTGTAAACTCTTAAATACGTACGTAGTATAGTATGTAATTGAGGCCTACGAAAGACGAGAATTCCCCGCCTGTGGTTTCACGTAGTCCTGCCAGCATTCGTTCGTAAAACATCGGATAGCTCCGCTAGACTCGGAGAGCTTCGTTCGACTTTGGTAATTGCCTTTTTCGGGAAAGTGACTGGAACTAGGTTGGAAAAAACAAGTTCGCTCTCGGGCGGCTTGAGTTAGATCCTGTATCGGCCAGCGCCTTGAGCATCTCTTGAGCTGGAAAAGCGCTATATAAGAACGTTTAAATAAATAAAATAAAAAATAAAAGAGCCAAATATGACGGCACGGGGGACTGACCACCACTAACAACCTACAGACTGTGAAGTTTGGTCTGTAGTAGTTCTTGAGAGATGGTTATCCAACGGGCTGACAGACCGACAGACGGCAAGACAGACGGACCGACATTTGGCTCGTGCCTGATTCTCCCCGACTATTTCGAATTATTTCCAGGTACGTCAGCGTCTAGATATACAAATTAAACAAACAAACAAACCAACCTAAAACGAGGAAAATTACAGGACAGCCCAGCCTGTCCACTACCCTTCCTACCCTCCTAGGACATCATCATCCGTCATCGCCCTCCCCATACCTGCTTCATGACAGGCACGTCGTGACAATACAACACCTCCCTCTCCCTCCCTCCCTTTTTCCATCTCCCTTTCTCTTCTCCCTCTCTCACACACCTTTCTCTCTCTCACCCCACCTTCTCTCTCTCTCACACCCCACCTTCTCTCTCTCTCTCTCTCACCCCACCTTCTCTCTCTCTTTCTCTCTCTTCCCCACCCTCTCTCTCACACTCTTTCTGTCCTGCCCTCTCTCCCACCTCTCTCTCTCTCTCTCTCTCTCTCACCCCACCTTCTCTCTCTCTCTCACACAACCCACCTTCTCTCTCTCTCTTTCACCCCACCTTCTCTCTCTCTTTCTCTCTCTTCCCCATCCTCTCTCTCACACTCTTTCTCTCCTGCCCTCTCTCTTGTGCTACAAGTGTGTCCATGACCCCACCTCTCCCCGGTACTTGAGAGACATTGTCCCTACCCACAAACCCTCAAGGCGCCTTCGCTCCTCTTCCCAGTTTATGTTGTCCGTTCCAAGTGTGGATGGTCACAGGAAGAGGCGCTTGGGTCACCGCTCCTTCTCCCACTGTGGCCCAGCATTGTGGAACACTCTCCCCCAGGACTTGAGAGTCGTAGAGACACTGGATTCTTTCAAGAGGCGTCTGAAGACGTATCGTTTTTGACTATTTTTGAGTGTATACATAGAGAAGTTCTTCTTTTTTTTTTCTTTTTTTTTCAACCTTTTTCCCCAACCCCCTGCGCCCTGAGCATGCTGCCAGCATGGATATGTGCGCCATACAAGTGGACATCATCATCATCATCATCATCATCATCATCATCATCATCATCATCATCATCATCATCATCATCATCTCTCTCCCACCTCCCTCTCTCTCTCTCTCTTTCTCTCTCTCTCTCTCTCTCTCTCTCTCTCTCTCTCTCTCTCTCTCTCTCTCTCTCTCTCTCTCTCTCTCTTCCACCAATATCAATGTCTTCGCCGTTACAGGACTGTATTTTTCGATCTAAAATGAAGATAGGATAGGTTCGTTCTGACGCGGATTGAGAAACCACCGTTTGGACGGCGGATTCATTTGGCCAAGACGCATGCAGTCTGATTTGTACCCTTTTTATCTATGAAACTTAGGTACGCTGTCTCCCGCTGTACTATAGAGGATCCACTTTAAGCCTGTGAATGCCCCTTTGCTCGGCCTTAGAACAATAATGGTTACTGCAGGCGAATTAGTGACTGGCGAAGCAAGATGGTACCGTTCACCTGTCCATGCGAGGAGCACGAGTCTGGAGAATGGGTTGGTGGTATAGAAGTTCCAGCTTTCGGGTCCTGCCTGTCAACACCTCCACGTCGTCAGTGGGCAAAAGGAAGCCTTTGATCTTTCCCAGCACCGCTACAGAGATACACTTTGGCATAACACTGCTTACAACCAACCACAACCAGGCATTCTAAAACTGCAGGAGAAGACGAAATGTAAAAGTACTGCATATTACAATAAATACTAAAGTATGGTCTGGGATGCCGACAGTGAGCTATTTAAGTTTGTATTTTTATACTTTATTTCAATATCTATGGTGCAGCTCGCACGCAAAATAGGAATGAATGAATATTGGAGCTTAAAGTCCACCTCCACCATTGGCCATAGGGCAGACGGCAATAACCATCCCAGGGAACAGAGGTTAAGGGGTTAAGGGACCTAATTTAACAGTTAACCTCTTTGTGTGCGGGTGCGTATGGGTGTGTGTGTGTGTGTGTGTGTGTGTGTGTGTGTGTGTGGGCACACTTAGACAGTGTTATCTGGACAAATCAGTGAACATCTGCATAACTTGTATTGACATGCCTACTTGTCTTGACGTCAGAACAATGATCCGTTAGGGTTAGGGCTGGGTTAGGGTCAGGGTTCGAACACTTCAAAGTATACTTAAAAATGGGGACGAAATATGACCCATTGTCAGCACAACGTATGTGGCGTTTCGGGAAAGTCATGATAATACTGTGTAACCTCGGCTGTGTGTGTGTGTGTGTGTGTGTGTGTGTGTGTGTGTGTGTGTGTGTGTGTGTGTTAGAAGTCTGAAATCAGAAATATTTATTGACATCTGCTACTGCCCATTGCCAAGGCGGAGCGGGCAAAGAAAGGTGGCAAATACAAATGCAGACCATTATTTGGAATCATGTAAAAACAACACGCGATTTCTTCGTGACGTAGTAACCAAATGACAGTCGTTGGCACAGTTGGAACCGAACATGAAAGATCGTTATCAGAGGCAAACAGAACTCATCGCGCAGAACAAGTCTTTAACGTTTTACCAAATGAAATATTCACTGTCATTAGGCAAGGAGATGTCAGATGACAGAAACGAGGTAACGAAGTTGTTTGATGGCCACTCGGATGCCGTCTTCATCGTTTTTGTCAGGCAAGGGGCCTCCCAGCGTTTAAGGCATATTTTCTACAACTCCTTCAGCTTGCTGCTCTGCTGTTTGGCAAACCAGTGATGAACCAGTCTGTGTTTGTGTGTGTGTGTGTGTGTGTGTGTGTGTGTGTGTGTGTCTGTCTGTCTGTCTGTCCCTCTCTGCAAGTATGTCTGCAGAGAGGTTGTGAAAGAAATAAGAAATAAGAGCTTCCATTGGCACGCTGCTGTGGGATAAAAATCGTGCAGTAAGTCTGTCAATTCTGCGGAGTGTTTTCACAAGCCATGCTGTAATCAGAGGCTGACAAGTTTCCTGCATATTCGCGTTACAACACCCTCTAAAAAAAAAAAGAAACCTCAAATCTCGCCGAAAGCCACGAGAACACCCACGAGAATTAAGACCCGAAATAAGCCTCATTGGTTAACACTGACCTGATAAGGGAGACAAAAAGATTCATTAGGTTTTTGGCGTTTTTTGTCGTTATCTCCCTTCTTTATTCTTGCCAGTCGTCACTCTTAAATAATAATAATAATAATAATAATAATAATAATAATAATAATAATAATAATAACACACCAATTTATCATACGCACACATCTCAAGATAGAGTAACAGCAGTTGGGAGTTTAATTTCTACAAAATGTTTAAAATGCTTGTATGTGTCGGTGCGATTTTGCGCGGTGTCTGTGGTGTGTGTGCGTGTGTGTGTGTATGGGTGTGTGCGTGTGTGTATGTGTGGTGATAAGGGGGGGGGGAGAATGAAAAAAAGGGGGGAGGTGGGGAGTGGGGTATGCGTAGAGAGAGAAGGTGTGGGTTACCTTTCTTGCTGATCACAAAACAGGATCTTGTTTTCTTGCCTCGTTTTTGGCAGATGTTAAAGCCGCAACGGCAGCAGCAACAACATGCAGTATCTACATCTTCGACCACGTACATTGATCATTGTAGGATGCTCGTACTCTTGATGACAATCGCAAACTGCACACTGCAAGCCACTGACAGCAGCAAGGTTTTATTAACATGACAATGATGATGATGATGATGATGATGATGATGATGGTGGTGGTGATAATGATGGTAACGGTGAGGATGATGATGATGATGATGATGATGATGATGATGATGATGATAATGATGATGATGATAATGATGGAAGTGATGACGACGTGACAGGTGAGTACAACGACGATGAAGATGGTGGTGAGTATAATAGTGATGGTACCGACGGCGACGGCGATGGCGACGACAACGATGATAATGATAATGATAGCAAAGATGACGATGATGATGATGATGATGACGACGACGACATTAATGATGATGCTAGTGATTTTGGTCCGATAACCTTATATTATTGCTAGTTTGTTTCTTGTGAGAAGATATTGGTATACATTTTGTATGAGAGCTAAATTCTGATTGGTTGAGCTCGTCACATGACAGTTCACTAATGTACATTCAAAAAAATATTCCTTCTTTTCCTGACTATACTAAGGATTGGTTGTTCAGGACTCCTTGCATCTGTGTCTGCAGAAATCTCTTGCTGCGGGGCCTCGAGAAGAATAAAGAAGAAGAAGAAGAAGAAAAAGAAGAAGAAGAAGAAGATGATGATGATGATGATGATGATGATGATGATGATGATGATGATGACGACGACGACAATGATGATGATGTTCGTGAAGATGCCCTCTGACTATTGCCCTTCCGTTTTGCTGGAATGTTCACTCAGCTTTTACATTAATCACCACATTTGATGGTTGTATGCAAAATTACTGGAATTAAGAAGGCAGAGTCCCCAAATTTCACACGGTGTCAATGATGAACTCGCACGGTGGGCTTAAGAGAGAAATATATAAGGTTCAGGGCGATTTCTGCTAAACGCATCAGTTGAGAACTGAGCTGGCTGAAATCTTTAATCTCTGCTTTCAACTGTGAGCATAACTCACATTAATGACTGCTGGTGCGAGGCTGTAAAATGCTGCTGGTCCTTTTCAGCTTTGTTCTTCTTCTTCTTCTTCTTGTTCTTCTTCTTCTTCTTCGGTGAAAAATTATGTTAGAAATTCTTCTTACTTTTCCACCTTCTTTTCCTCCTCCTCCTCCTCCTTCTTCTTCTTCTTCTTTCATCGCCTACTCATCTGTCTTCTCCTCCTTTTCTTTCTTCTTCTTCTCCTCAACCCCCTTCTTCTCCTTCTTCTTCTTCTTCTTCTTCTTCTTCTTCTTCTTCTTCTTCTTCTTCTTCTTCTTCTTCTTCTTCTTCTTCTTCTTCTCCTCTTCCGTCTTCTTCTTCTTCCTTCTTCTCCTTCTCCTTTTTCTTCATTCTTCTTCCTTTATGTATGGGTTTGTTAATATTTTATAATGATGTTTATATTCTATTTGTTTTTGTAAACGGGATCAGTTCGATAAATTAGAGCAAAGCCTCAGCGTCTTGTTGTTGTTGTTGTTGTTGTTGTTGTTCTTCTTCTTCTTCTTCTTCTTCTTCTCCTCCTCCTCCTCTTCCGTCTTCTTCTTCTTCCTTCTTCTCCTTTTCCTTCTTCTTTCTTCTTCTTCTTCTTCCTTTATGTATGGGTTTGTTAATATTTTATAATGATGTTTATATTATATTTGTTTTTGTAAACGGGATCAGTTAGATAAATTAGAGCAAAGCCTCAGCGTCTTCTTCTTCTTCTCCTTCTTTTTCTTCCTTCTTCTTCTTCTTCTTCCTTTATGTATGGGTTTTGTTAATATTTTATAATGATGTTTATATTCAATTTGTTTTTCTAAACGGGATCAGTTCGATAAATTAGAGCAAAGCCTCAGCGACGTCTCCTTCTTCTTATAATAATAATAA
The DNA here is from genome assembly GCA_036898135.1 of Oncomelania hupensis. Taxonomy (NCBI): domain Eukaryota; kingdom Metazoa; phylum Mollusca; class Gastropoda; order Littorinimorpha; family Pomatiopsidae; genus Oncomelania; species Oncomelania hupensis. The sequence continues at coordinate 57,055,545 of CM072521.1, forward strand.
TAATACAGGATGCTATGTACGCGCCTTTCCCCAAAGGCTCAAAGCGCTGCGATCTATACCAACATACACGCTCACCTGTCTCATTTACCCTCACACACACACCAAATACACATACATCTCTCAAACAGACAGTGCGCGCCAACGCAGCAAGTTTGCGTCTTAAGGCGGTTTGAGTTAAAGCTACGGTGTCCGGGCGCCGTCTTGAGCAGCTCTCTGAGCTGGAAAAGAGCTAAACAAGAGCGATTCAATGACGATAGGCCAGTTTCGCTCCAAAAGACCACCTTGAGGTTAGCGGAATGTCAAAGATCAATTCTTGTTCTTGTTCTTGTTCTTCTTGTTCTTCTTGTTCTTGTTCTTGTTCTTCTTGTTCTTGTTCTTGTTCTTGTTCTTCTTCTTCTTCTTCTTCTTCTTCTTCTTCTTCTTCTTCTTCTTCTTCTTCTTCTTCTTCTTCTTGTTCTTCTTCTTCTCCTCCTCCTCCTCCAGATACTCATGGTTTTTTCTTCTGACGTAGTTTGGGTTCAGTGCATACAAACAGAACAAGGACTGGGAAATTCTGTTAAACCAGACCTATGAGCTGCTACCGCTAAGCTATCGAGGATACACTAAGCCTGATTGAGGCCTCATTGGTGAGGCTTTCCGACACGTTACTGTTAGCTCCTCTTAGGTTGAGCAGCCCAGTCAATACGTTGAGTTCATTGGCTGGGTTTTCCATTCCGAGAAAAAATCCAACGACCAAAAAATACCACACACACACACACACCCACACACACACACACACACACACACACCCACACACACACACACACACCCACACACACACACATTTTTGTAAAAAACGACGTTCTGATGACTGTTGTGAAAAAACAGGGATTATTTGGACACACTTTTCATTTTTTGACATTATTTTGACATTTTCAAATTTTTGAAGCTATCCCTAACCCTAACCCAATACCCAATACCCTAACCCTAACCCTTAACCTAACCCTAAGCCTAAAACAGCTGTATTTATACCGGAACCCTATTTTGACGTAAAAATAGGGCAGCCTTCCAAAAAAGTCAAAAGAAACCATGTGGAGTTTCATGAGTGTTTCACTGTAACGTCGTTTTTACATGCCCACACACCCACCCACACACACACACACACCAAAAACCACACACCAAAAAACAGCCTAAGAGTTGGAAGCCAAAACGTCTGGGTTTAAAAGCTGGGTTCAAAGGCCTTATGAAATTCCCGGGTTGCATGCTAAGTTGTTCTGGTAAAAAGGTAAAGGTAAAGGTAGTCCCATAGCCTTGTGGCCGTAGGGGAGCTTGATGTTGGAGATCACACTTAACTTGGGCCAGCGTAATGAGGGTGATGCCCAACTCTCTCCCTCGCTGATTTACCTTCCCCACCCTTAAGAGAATAGGTACTCAGTCACAACTGAGTCAACTGGGGGCGTTGTTATTTGTCGCTTCACGTTTTGCGGTCACCTATCCAAGTGCTAACCGCACTCTGGAGGGTGCTTAACTTGCGACACAGTAGCGAGTGCTCCAACCACTGCGCTGTCCGACATCCCAATTGTTCTGGTCCTATTCACACTTTTCTG